>OY998137.1:2651992-3054697 GCA_963921915.1 Hyposoter dolosus | reverse complement strand
TTTTGTCGTTGGATTCTAAAAAAATATCGTTCCATTGTCCTAACCAAATGTTGAATAAGAATCGTAAGCTCTGTTCAAGAAAAAATAGAATTTCGTTGCATTCCAACGATACAAACTTCAACGTTGTATTTTTTTAAATATATTTTTTAAATAATATAACCGAAAAGTCATCGCGTTTCTTTCATATGTGGATAGCGCCATTTAGGCTGTCAACAATCGATAAATTTGAATGCAGGAAAGAACCGATTGCCCTGCTGTCCAATCAGACATGTCACAGGCGAAAGATCAAATCCGATGTTGAGGTTATTCCAACGGAATTGTGCTGCTTCCGCGGTTTAATGATAGGCCTGTCGTCGCATTGCGTGTTTACCGACTAATGTGATTGAAAACGTGAACGTTCGGCTTGACCGATTGTGTATATCATCGATGCGAACGTGTATCGTCGGTAAACTTTTTTATTGACTGCGCAAACTTTGGCTGCCAAATAAATATGAAAAAATCATCGTTTTTTTTTCCAAATGTGCGAGCATACTGTGATTGTTATTAGGTTTTTTTTGAAGATTACGGATTTTTTAAAATTGTCGAGTGTGTCGCGACGCCGGCGCCGGGACGACGCAGAGCGAGACTTCGCGTATACTCGGTTTATCGAGCGTTCGTCTACACGTCGTCTCTGCTCCTCTCTGTTTCTCCGCGTTCCTCAAACTCCCCAAATCTCTTGCCAAATATTCTGATTTCCACCACCAACGCGAATATAGCGCTTCTCGATTCTCCACCACCACCCCCATCCGCACCCGAGAGTCTCTCACGAAAAACAATTCCCACACTAATCTCCCATGGTCAACTAAATCATTTCCTGCAATCCAGATAAACACAAACGATTTCGAAAAAATAAAAAATCGAAAATTCCAAAATTAATCATGCATTCCTTTACGTTGATTGATCCAATGAACGTTCCGGCGTAATCGCTACGAAAATCGCCAGCCAAATTGATCAGTAAAGTTTAAAAACATCGAAGATTCGGCGCGAATGATAAAAAATCACAAAATCGAGTAAAAATGCGTTTTGGATCAACGAATTATTCCTGCATATGCACTTAATCGCAAATATACATACAAATCTACGGATTTACACACTTACATGCATATACGTGTGCGTGTGTTGAATGTATCGCGAGGATATAGAAAGAGAGCTGCTTGCTTGCCCTCAGGTCTTAGTGGATCGATGATACAGTTTCGTAACGAGCGACAGGGACAAAGAGCAACAGAGAGAAAGAGTGAATGAGAGAATTGCCTGGGCCTGGCACGAGATGCCGTGGAAATCAGATTACAGCGGGGGAGGCCGGATCACCGGTTTTTCGGAGTCGACGCGTATAGCCGCAGAGGATAAATATACAAGAACCAATACGAATGTCTAGGTATATATTACGAAACCTCCTATGGATTGGCATGGTTTCATCCTCGTTGAAAATCTACGTGTACAATATATACGATCTTGCTCTACGCTGGTGAGAGATTTCGGGCTGTTTTGGGCCTTCGACGCACGATCCCCTGGCTATATAAGCATTAACTATTATACCATTGGGTTTTTCCAAACGCCTTGCTGCGTAGCCCACTTTTCTCTTTCCCATTTCTCTCTTTATGCCCCATGTCCATTTTCTCTTTTTCTTCTGTCATATACCTGCTCATTTTCACTCTCCGATCACTGATTTTTGCAACAGTACAAACAGCAGGGTTTTCCCAGCAAGTTCTCATTATCTCCAAATTCCTTTTGCTTCTAAAGTTTCGATCCCCATAACTCAAACCTCCGTGACTTCCATTAAACTTCGATTCAACGCGTTGTTAAACACTTTTTTTTTTTTGTAATTTCTAACACAATTACGATGCACCTTCCGACAAGGGAAAAACAGCCTGAAGTGTTTGTCGAATAACCCGAAATAGCAAAGTTCTTTCTGTTTGTTTTATGGGCACGAGAGTTAGTTCGAGTTTGCAAAAAATAAATCCAAATTGGATTTCGTTAATACGTTGGGAAATGCCACCGATATACGTGCACTTTCCCATATTAAACATTTAATTCCTCACGACGAAACTGTACACAGGAATCGTGAGTAAAAACCAAACAGGCCATAAAATTATCAGGTTTTGAGCAAAGCCTATTTCGGAAATATGTTAATTCACTCGTGCACGTTGAACGCTTTGGTTGTAAGGATATTTCGTTTGGAAATGAGAGAATGAATATTCCTTTAAATAACTGTGACAATAAGACACACATTTAAGTGATCAAGAGGCCCTCGAAACGTGCCTTCAAACTTCAAGTACCACTAACAGCAGGTATACCATAACACGAGACTCGTAGATCCTGGTCTCGTTCCCAAGCAAATAACACGAAGCAATATTGACAGCAAAAAGGAGCGATCTCTTCGCTCGCCCAAGAGTTAAAAACAAACAACAAAAATCGTCAGCATTACACAATTAGAATAAACGTTGAAAAACAATTCGCATTGACAATGGACCAAACGCGCAGTCTTACGAGATGGGAATCCATTCCGATGCGAGTTCGTGTCGTCGAGAAGCGAGACGACGACGACGACGACCACCACAAAAGCACCAACGCGGGAACGTGTACAATCAGGTGTCGAATCTATCTTCGATAGAGTGACGGGTCTATTAAAGAGTAGAATAGAGAAAAACAGTGGGGGGAAGAGGCGGGCAAGAATGAGCCTGGGAGAAAATCCGAAACACATGTTTCGCTAGTTGGGCTCATCCTGGACTCTCCAATATAGAGACCTCTCTTCCCATTTGTACGCGACAGGGAAGAGCGTAAAACCCACGGGATTCCCCAGAGGGAATTTCCCCGTGGGTATGACTATACGCTATATTGGTAAATTGAGGATGTATCGTTTTATATATCATCATATACACCTATATACGATTCGGGGTTTATGTACTACCTGAACTTATGCCTACGTACATATATATACGTACAGGGTGTCCGATTCGACGTTGGTAACTTTGATAGTACGATGAAAACTGAGCATTGCTGAGAAAAAAACTTATCTGGGGGGGGCTATAGTGACGATTTGACCTTGAGTGGCTGCCTCAAGGTCATTTGAAGGTCAACTTTATATTTTTAAACGAGGGCATATAATGTTTGTGGCGAAATCAGATTTCACGTGGAAAAATGAGTAAATTTAGTTGGAAACTTTTTTTTTTAACATTTGTGCAACTTTTTACGAAATAATGACGCGTTTTGAGTTTTGGAGCCGCGTGCTGCAACATTTTTTCGGAAATGCCGCTTCCGGGGAATCGTGGATGGAAAGTTTATAATCCAACACCCTGTAGGGTTTCGGAGAGAGAGAGAGGGAGAGAGGTTTGTGTGTATTGGTACATGATATACAAAGGCCCGAGAATAATGGAGGGGATTCATCGGCCGAGAGGGATGGTCCGAGACAAAGGGATACCAGCAAACCCCCCGCGGTCACGAGTGACCGTCCGACCATCGCTGAATCGGGAGGTGGTAAATACTTATTGGGCCCAATTAGCCACTGACTGGTGGTGCATTCTCGCGCTTTCCTCGCTTTGCTACACGCACACACACACACATCTATGTATAGATATCTATATATATTTGTCCGGATTTGTATAAACTGTTCCCAGCAGCCGAAGAATCAGGAAAAATAAATAAGGAAGAATCATTCATTCTCGTGCTGCTTTCTCGTCAGAGGAAAAGTTCGGATTTTCATGAATAACTAAAAAAAAAATCGACGTTTTTTTTTAATGACCCAATTGTTTTGCACGTCAGAAAATTATCAATCTCCAGCCACGCCATCTCACAATTTGGCCATCGCTCAAAATTTTCTACAACCCATGACACGAAGCTACGCGGAAACAAGAAATTAAATGTAAAAAATGAGACACCGGGAATTTACCACGTTCTTGAGAAAATATTCCTTTCACCAGAGTCGATGAGAATTAAACGAATTGATAAAGAATTATTGTGTGTGGCGTGTCCAATCCACAATAAGAAAGAGCAGGCGAGGAGAAAATAAAATAGCAGGGAATTATTGGTGTAGTAATTCCTCTGATAAATCGTTCGATAAAGCGCGTTCGTTCGCTGAACAAGAAACACTATATATTCCAGTATTTATAGGTATATACGCAAACTGTATTGTATTACACACGTTATAATAACCCGACGTGTACATTTCGACGTACAGGTATAGAGGAAAGTTAATACCAAGGCCCTGCATCGTCTATTGTATCGTTCCATCATCGCCAACTTTAGTCATTATTGTTATAATTCTTATCCTCATAATTACGATAGAAAAAGTGAACGTGTGCGTTAATGAGATCGATTTATCGCGTGCGATACCAGAAAAACGTTGCAATCTCTCGGCCCTCGTCGTCCCTGCCGTTTTGTATCTCCTTTTCACATCCAGCAGTTGCTCTCGGAAATCTCGAACGTGAGCAGAGAAGTTAATTAATTTCTGTAACCGCGGCCGGGAGAAAAATTTCTTGACATTGTTGTTTTTGGTTGAGCGAACGGTTTATACATAAAATACGAGAAACAATTGCGATGTGTTTGGAACTCTGTTCGGGAAACCTCGCGCGTTGGTCCTGCGGCCAGAGAAAAAAATGTGGAGGCAAAGGGAAAGGGTGTCGCGAAATAATGGCACAGCTTCCCGCGCGGAAGAGAAGGCGCGCAACCCCGTATAATGGGCAGACATATCGTTGTGGGATAATCCTCCGGTTTTCTGGTGTCGCTCGCGCATAGTGTGTATATGTATTGCTGATTTTTGGACTCGGGGGTTTTGGGTCTCAGGGCCATGGGGTGTTTTCTCGTATGGTTAATATGGCGGCTTTATTATTTAACGGCTTCCTAATGGGACGTCCCCTAAATTCTTCGTGCATCCGGCAGCAGCCAGCCACCCCGATTCACTCGCAGGGATATGCTTTTACTTGTCTATTTACACGTAAACTCCTTTTATAGCTATATACTCGCTTATTGTGCAAACCCCAATACTTAGCAACGTGTAAGCGCATGTACGTACTCCGTACATTCACTCAATATGCTTGTAATATATTCAGAAGGTATAAGACTAATCCTCGCTGAATTCAAACCCGAGTGCCTTGTATTATCGACGTGCCATTATTACGAAAAAAAAAAACATTTCGTAAATGATCTAAAAAGATTACACGTATTTACGCACTCATCGATACCACGAGGGATTTTTCTGCTACGTTCTTTATTCGAGCTCTTACGTTAACACGATTTTCTACCATAATTCCTTATTTTTGCATCGAAAGCTCCGGAGAATTTTCATTTTTGTTCGTGACTCTGATCAGCTTGATCGAGTAAAACGCCAAATAACGGAATTTACAATTTATTCGAATTTCGAGATTCCTTGACGAAAAAAATAACGAATCACTGTTTAGAATTGCAGTTTTGTTTTCATTTTCCATTTCCTGTAAACCGTGACTTTTCTCACCAACTCGTTTTCCATCGTTGCTGGAAGCTTTTTAGGTCTCTGAGCTCTCAGAGCCGTTTGTAACCGAAAACTGTTATGACGGAGAGAAGTGAAAGTCAAATGTTGGTGAGCGCGTGTATATATCGTTAGGAAGATTATTCCTGGTGACCAAAATTATTCCGGGACTCGTTGTGATAGCCGGGAAGTCAATTTGGAGAAAAGAGCTCGCTTGGCGGGGAAAGAACGCGGTGGGCAGGCGCCACAGTAGGGAAGACGAGAAGATGGAAAAATAAAGTCGCCTCCCCCTTCGTCGTCGTTGTCGCTGTCGTCGTATAGTCGTTTTGAAAGGTGCAAGTGCGCTGGCGCCTTCGTCAAAGTTTTTCTCTTGAGTCTATTACTTGTTTGCTCAGGAGCATAAGGAGACGCGGAGACTGCTGTTCCGTCACTCTATACGCCGACTTTTCACTTCCTCGCGAGATGGTAATATCATACGCATATAAGGGCTGTCCTGGGAATCGCTTCCCACGTCGCGCGGTCGTGGGGAAACCCGAAAAAGTCGAATATTTCGGTTCTGCCAAGATTTTTCGTTCGCATCGTTGAAATCCAACGAAAACTCATTTATTTTTAAGCAAAACGCAAAATTTCCATACAGTTTTTTTCAAAAATAGTGAGGCAGCTTTCGTTGCCATTCGAGAACTGAATTTATTCAAAAAAAATTGGAAAAAGTGCATTAATTGTCAAAATTATGAATAAAAAATATATTTTTCGTTTCATTGAAAAACGATGCAAACTTCAGCATCATTCCTTCAAACCTTTCCTTCTTGGGACGAGCGTCGTTCACGAGAGCCAATCTCTCGAGAGCCAATAATCAATCAGAGCACTCTCTGATTGATTAATTGTGTGGTCCTAATTAATAAATATCTCCAGATCGACTAATCGCAGGAAAAACGTACTTTCGACTGTTTTTCTCGGGAATCGTGATTGTTCATCGTTTAGATCTCGTTGGTCGAATGGTTTTCGAGACACTCTGTATGCATTGGGTACAGCTCACGAAGGGATGCACAAGAAGAATGAAATTCGAAGCTCCTCCCGAGATCTCGAAGGATGAGTCGCATGTATATGTGGTCGTTTTCGATCTTTCTCCGGTCGGTAGAAAAAGACTGACTGAGAGATGAGCCCCGAGATGACGAGACGCATCTGCGTTGGCGCCACGTCGGATTTGTTTGTTTTACTTTAGGGGGTTAAACTGGAGAGCGGAAAAGGTGGGTGCTGGGGAGGGGAAGAAAGGCCCACGGCGCTTATAACCGCAGAATAACCAAATGCTTTCTCCCTCATCCATAAAATATATATCTGATGGACTCTCCAGTTTTCTATGGACTTTAATCTCGATAGGCAAGGTCTAGATTCTTGAGTTTACATTTTCTCAGGGGTTAATGAGGTCGCTAACGAGGGTTCGACTTCATCCACCAAAAACGCCCACGCCGTCGTCTCTTATTCTTTACCGCGAGAGCTTCGCTTTTCAAAACTCTCCGCGACTGTTTTATTCAAGCCTCTGCGTATATCCATCCATGGATATCTATGTAATTATTTTTTCGAGCGAAGCTGATGGATATGAGAATACTGATGCAGGTGAGAAGTCAATCAAACGGATTTAAAAAAAACCACGAGATTTTTTCGATTCGGTTCGAATTTTTTTATTGAAAATAAATAAAAAAACACGAGCTTCTCCATTCACGTGCTTCGTGAAATTCTATACAGACAATCAACCGCCTATGGATAATCACACGTGAATCATTCAATCGATATTTTCAATTGTATAAAAAAAAAAACTTCCCTCTCGCGTTGAATAGTCGTGAGAGAGTCACTCAGAGCGAATGATCAGGGGCTTTTAATCCCTCTCGTGAAACAAAATATCGCTGATGCGCTCTCCCTCTCTCTCTCTCTCTCTCTATCCCGTTGGGGCGAGGCTGCAATGCACACGTTGAAAGCTCGCGAGAGAGGGCGGAAAGCGAGATAGCTGAAGCTTTTTCTTCCCCAATGCTATGTGTATATGTCACTATATCCGCAAATCGAGTGGTTTTTCCCCTCTTGCCCGAATTTATAAACCGTTCGAACTCGCATCCGCCTGACTTTTGCGCTTTCTCTCTCTCTCTCTTTCGCTTTCTCCCTCGATCAAATTTGATCCTCTGTTCTCGATGAAACAGCCACGAGCGAGAAAATCGTTTATATTCAGCCGCATGTACACACACGGCGCTGCGATTCCGTCAACGTTTTCAAATTCGTGGTCCCTCTCCACAACGCACCCTCCTCGCTTCTCTTACCATCAGGCTTTATGCATTTTCGCGCATTAATATATCCAACATTATCGCAATCACACGCTACGATGCTCTCGTTCTCATACCCCCTTTATCCTGTCAGGCCTAAACTTTCATTTCTACAAAGTGTCCAAAAATTTATAAACCATTCGCTACACATTCGCTCCGGAGATTCCCATGTTAATCACTTTTTTTCGCGCAATCATTTTTTTCCGTCATTCCGTTACATTTCCCGACGATCCATTTCAGAATCTAATTAAAATCGCAATCGACTCAGGTATCGATTGAAAAAATACGCAGTCATAAAAATTCTTTGAGCCAATTCTCAAAGCTTTTTGCACATTTTTCTCGATAAATGTGTGTCTCGATTTTCATCGAAAGGCTCGGCAGAGATTTTTCAAAATTCCCCGCCCAATGTTAACGATAGTTTTCGTTTTTTTTTTTTTTTCTGGTTTTCAGGACTCGATAAACGGTCAACGGTTGGTTTATCCGGTAGGAACGAGACATTTCGGACATCCTTTATATTGATAAATAATGTGCCTGCATCTAGTCGTCTACTCTGCAGCTCGATACGTAACACGCTGCATTCATATTTATTGCGAGTGCAGCCTCCGTGGGTACAAATTTATCGCGCTTTTAATCCCCCTCCTCACATGCAGTTCCTCATCTGCTTTCCCTCCCCAATGTGTGATATGCGGACATGCATCGACAGTTGATAAAGAAAAGGGCTCAAATGTACCCCATCGCGTACTTGTTTAGTCGTATTCGTAACGCCATTTCATTCGCCAACGGAGCGCGTTTATCCCGCGAGGAAAAGCGTGTCGCAGTATGGCATTTATGTTGGAACCGATAATTTTGTGGATGCGCTATACAGAGATTCACTGTCTCTTTTCCACTCTAATGTTTTGCTCTCTGCTGCACATAAATGTATGTTCTTCCTCCTCGATGGGCATTCGCTCCATACATTCAGCTTTTCAACACTTTTCACATACATTACGTTCACTTTCTCGTGTATACTGTTTTTTTTTTTCTTTTGCTTTTTTCAACCTTTTCCTTCTTCCACGCTTTACTCAATTTTGTAGAAAGGCAACAAAGTGTACTCGACAAAAGAATTCTAAAAAATTCGGCACTCTTTGCGAAAGCAGATTTCACAAAATGAAATAAATGTGAATTTTGCATTTTTCTGTTTCATCATATTCCATTCATTTATAATTGAAAATCCCGCATACGTTTTTTTTTGGCAATTCGGACTTCAGGGTCCGATAATTTTGCGCGGACAAATTTTCCGATCATCGGGTTTTCTCAATCCGATCAAAAACGATGATGACAAAAACTGCAAACTCATACGGACGAGCACACACGGATGGACACGAGTTTCCGAAAATTTGTTGGATTATTATTCTTCTTCATGACCAATTTTTTCGCTCGAATTGTTCTTGGAAAATTCTGCTTCCAATCGGCCTGGAAAACGATCGACATGAAGCGAAGGAAAGAAATAACAATTTTTCGAATGGTTTTCCAACAAAAGTCGAATTTCCTTCATTTATTTGGATTAAACTCAATCTCTCTGTTGTTTTTCATAAGCTATGGTATTTAGTGACAATATTTAACGCATTAGCCAGTCCTCACGTATTTATAGCAAGCCCAGAAGAATTTTCCTCATTGGGGGAGAGTTAAGAGCTTGCTACAGTTGCTTTTCTTTCTTCTCTCTTCTGGAAGTCTGCTCTCGAGACTAAATGTACCGCGGACTCGTCAGACCTCCATGTATCCGATGTCGTGTACATACAAACGAAGAAAAAAAAAATAGATATTTCTATTCCCGTTGGCATTCCGCGGGGGTGACTTTCGTCAATTTGTGCCACGTCAAAAAATTGTCCAAAAAACACTTAAACACACACGTATAAGTTATTAAATGGTGAGTGTGTCTAGCATACGACTTTCTTCGAGTTTTCTCGTTCACGAAACGAAAAAGTTTTTACGTCACGAACATGCCGGGGAAATGGAGACTTTCCAAATGGAAATACGATACGTTGCGGAACCTTTTTTTACTTTCTCACCAACTAAATTGTCCCAAGGTGTCGGACGTTTCGTTTCTTGCCAAGCAGCTCATCCCGTCGCGCGCGTTATTACTGTCTCCCAACAACTTTACCATATTCTTCCGGACAAAACTTGACTTTCCGGTTGTTCTTCGTAAGCCACCAGTTTCCAGTCTTTCTATTCTCAACTCCAAGCTGTTTGGTCTTTTGTCGACAATTACTTCGTGACGAAATATTCGACTGAAAAAAAATCTAGTCCTCGAGTGCTTTCGAGAGATTGATTGATTAGCAAAAATCTTGGAACAACGTTGAAGTTTCCATCATCGAGCCCGAGACATTCCCGTGGTCATCGTGCCTCCCAACTACACCAGCTGATCACATTTTTTATTATCTAAAAATAAAAGAAAATAAAAATAAAAATTTTAATCAATTAAAAATCCTGTCAAGGTCATTCGTTCAGTTTCGCGTTTTTTCACTTTCTCCACCTAATCTCTGCTCCATGAGAACTCTCGATTTGCGTTGAAAATAAAATTAACAAAAGGCAAAATCTCAAGTTTATTGAACTTTTGAAAAATCGTGGCTTTTGGCAACTTCTGAGTCCAAGTCGAGTGCACGACGTGTTCATGGTTTACAGTGGCTACAGCAAAGAACCCATGGATATCTGTGTATATGGGGGCTGGAGAAGGTCACATCTGGAAGCAATTACACGCGGCAGGGCTGCAAAAACTATCGGAGCCGGTGCGAACAGGTCCCTGTGACAACTAGCCCGCATATATAATATATTGTAAAGCACAGTACCAAGCCGATATTTCTTATGGCACTCTCAAGAGGTTCCCATCAAGCAAATAGTTGAAAATATTCGTGTTTCATTTAGCTCGTTCAGGTGCAGCGACTAAGAACCTTTTCGGCAAGATCCTGGAGAAGCCCATCAATACATTTATATATATATATATATATATAAACGTGCATATAACTAGTGTGTAATGTGTACAAGACGAAGGCGTGAAAATGAGCTACCACTTCGAGTACGTGACGGTTCCATAAGAACCGGGATTAGTGGTTGTAGAATGGCAAACTATACATCGACTCTGACCACTATATATACACGAAACCTATACAGACTTATTTAGGAGAACGATGAGACACTGGCGATAGGATTTTTCATGTCCTCCTTAACCCTAGATTACTGCTCTCTGGCCTCGGTAACTCTATTGAAAAAACCTCAACATCGTTTTTGCGTTTATCGTTTTTTTCTCTCGCGATCATATCGCAGTATCCGTTTCTTTGAAGGAAGCCAAAGTGCATAATCGTGTGTTGACGGATTTGCACGAAAAAATTGGTGACTACCGATTTCTTCGTTCGTTTATTTGTCAACGTTTTTAAAACTTTTCTTATAGCTGATCGTTGTATTAGAAAAATCGCTATTTGGAGCATTGCGAGAAAGCTGGGCTTAGCTGCAGCTCGAACAGTCCGTGACATCTGGAAAAGGTAAAAATGATGATCTCTTTCTTTGCTGTGGTTCTCATTCTGCACAGACGTAAGCCTTCTGCCCCAAAATACAAGAATATCCTATTTCTATTCTTCGATCTCTCGCTCGCTCGTTCTCCATCTTATTTTACCAGAGGGGGTTGAAAAATATAGCCGATTAGCTCTGTTTAAATAGAGGCTGGTTCGCATTGACCAGCAGCAGCGATTCCTACCGATAAGTTGGAACCCGGAAGGAGATTCTCTCGTCAGCTGCGCGTTTTGTCCACCTTGATGGAACGAACGTGCCTCCTCTCGAATTGCGGAGACTTGAGAACATTCCCTACCTCTTAGTATAGTTCGCAAGAGCAATGCACAAAGATACGCAGATAAATCTTGGGATATCTACGTAGTTGACAAATGGATCAGTGTCTGAGCCGAGTCTCTCCGAAAAGTCCATATATCGATGGCCAGCGATCGAAAGTTCGAAAGCCCTTCCGTAACGAGACGCGAATATAAAAAAGAGATTTCCTCCTTCCAGCATCCACGCACTGACCTCTTGCTGGCCTCTCTCTCTTTTCCTGGTAAGTTTTAAGAAGCAGAACACAAATGTGGCCGATTTTTGTGACACACACTGAAAAGCAACCCATGGACACTCATCTCGCGAGGCGTTTACATGGAAAGAAATGGATCGGAAAAATATCTCGTCATGGGATCGCTCGTTTTTCTGACATTCGCCAAACGAAGCTGTACCAATATACGTCTCTGTGTCCACACACACAAACACATGTGATATATACTTTGCTATATATACAAATATACATGGTAGCGTAGTTGTGAATGATCGAGAGTGAAAACTGATGGTGCATTGATCGTAAGCGGCTTGGAGGTGAGAAGAACGCAAAAGCTATAATACGCTCTGATGCCTCGACACAAAACAGGCCCTCTCGAGAGGATTCTTTGTGCCAAATACACTTTTTCTATATATTCCTGTACAATATACCTTTTTTGTCAATGAGATATATTCCGTGGAACCCGCCCCATAACTATATATTGTGCGTGTCTCCATAAAACTGCCATAGCTCGTACTATTTAACACAATGATGTGTGTGGCTATGGTCTGGGCTATGGATCGTCTATTATAGCCCCAAGATTCGTATATATGAGAAACATATTGAACAGATTTGGACATTCGTTCGATGGGGTTCGTGCGAGCGAATAGTTGACAGGGCGAGACACTCACGTACCAAAACGTCCATTTTCTTTTCCAGATTCTCAAACACATTTCCATTCCATGGGATTATTTTGAAATCCTTTTTCATTTTTTTTTTTCATCCAAATGAAACAATCGAGGGTCCGGAATTTATTGCAAATTTGTAGATCATTCTGACGCAGTTATCTCGTCGCGTTTTAGCCACTTTATTCCATGGTGATGATCCTGGAATCAACACGAAATTCATAAAAGTTGAAACGCGGAAGCTTTGGAAAAATGTTTTTGTCGGGGGATCACGCGCATAATTAATTAATACCGCGGAATGAAAATTAAGCGCGTAGCAGTGTATGGTGTCCGTGGATCGTTTTATTTTTACTCGGACCAACTTGTAACAGAGTCGTTAGAATTTTCGGTTTTTCAGGGTTTAATTATTCGTGCAATAGACTGGATGAAAAATGGACGGCTCGAGTAGCCAAGGGCGCATGAGTATTTTGCGTGGAAAAGCCCATATATGTATTTATACGTTAGCCAGAGGCGCGCTGATGCGTACGTAATCCCTCGGTGCTTAACGATAGCATCGGTGGGTTTTATTTTCATTATTCAGTTGTGTTCGCCACCATCATTCTGTACACATGAATATATATATATATCTATATGTTGTTAAGTTACTCTCTCTCGTTCAGCATCATCCCCCTTGTGGCCGCAGCCACAGCAGGGCCAGCACGGATCTGGCTTACACGCGTAACACCATGTTTCCATGTCGGTTTAATCAGATAAAACCTCCGAGGCTCGCGCACGAGCTTACGCGCGCGGGAACCTCCGAAAAACACGAGAGAACGCGTTCCGATTTACGTTGCGCGCCCAGAGTGTATTTCACTCTGCGAATATTTTTAACAAAGCGCACTGGAAACGACGTTGCTTCTCTTTTTCGTTTCCATTCACACGCTCTTTTTTCGGACACTCATCCGTCAATCAATTCGAACCGAAAATGCACTCACGCCCGAATCGCCTTCGTACTTTTCATGTAACATTTTTTTTCGTCAATTTTTTCATGGGAAATTATTAAATATTTCATAATTAATTAAAAATTCATGAAATTCATTGCGCGACCAAAAACACAGTAACGATAAGCTGTGCATATGATTTCTGTGCAGATGCACAGCCCGGGCTCTTACACGTTCTCGATCGCGCAGATATGAAAGTATTGGTCAATGATACACGTGGAATATCGTACAACCGCGGAGGTTGGAATGACGGGCGGAGAGCGCGAGAGACACAAATCAAGCGAGTCTCGGCCGCCACCGCCGCCACCTTCGCCCCTGCAATTACACGCGTTGCGCCCGTGTAATAACCGGGCGCGGAACGGTGTAATATATCCAACCAGCAGCCAACCACCCTGAAGTAAATGCTCGTGTGTGCGATCGTTCTCTGCGAGACATGGAGATCGTTCTCCAAAGAGAATGATACATATAAATATATATCCATATTCATATATGTGTCTGTCCGTAAGTTCATTCTCGGCGTGAAAAATCAAAACTCTTTCCATTCGCGCGCGCCCACTTCTTTTTTTAGTAGCTGCTGCTGTTTTGACTTCGCGGAATCATCTCTCGTCGGCGCTAAATCATCGGACACTCGCATCTGTCGAACTGACTTTTTCGAATTGAACGTATCGCTCTCATTATTCTTTTCACCGTCACATTCGATCGATTCTCAATTCTTTATTCGCTCTTTGTCCATGTCATACCGCTCTGCCGCCGTTTTCCAGAAAAAAAAATCAGTCCCGGCTCACTTTCGATTTATTCCCGAGTCTGTGTGTGTGTGTGTGTGTGTGTTGCTCCGTCTTTCCTGTTTTATATTCGTAAATATGTATATGAAGCTATACATGCGTTTTTGTTGCTCCGCGGTTGCCTCGACGTTATCTCTTCGTTTCGCTCGTTACTCTCGCTCCTCCTTTAGGGCATATCGCCCGAGCTCGAATCCCTCTCGAGAATTATTTACGATCGATAATTAGCGGTATCTATCGCTGCCGGCGCCACAAGAAAACACTGCTCTTCGCACCCCCCCCCCTCTTCACTCCTTTCCTTCTTTGCTACGTGTACGTACATTAAAGTATAGCTTGTATACAATTTTATAGATACGCCCAAGATTACACGCCCATATAACGCTCTGAACATATCTCTGACAGTGATATTACAGGGGGCATGCGATATGCTAAAAACTCTCTCTCTCTCTCGGTTTCTGTTTCTGGAAACAAATTAAAAACACTCTGTCTCACAATAATTCACTTTTTCACGCTTTTTGACTCTTTAACGAATTTTGGAAAAATCTCTTTAACATCTGGAAAAATCTTCTTGATAGCGATATCGTGTTTTAGTCTGGACCAAAACCTTTCCAAACTGTGAACGGTTGATTGAATTTTTTCAATATTTCTTAAAAAAATTCGATTCGAAATATAAAGTTGAAAAGTGGTTTTTTGATCTTTATACTCACGAGGTGCAAAATCTTGAATTAGATTCACGAAAATGATGAGATTTTTGGACGTATTCAGAAAAAATTGGAATTTGCCACGTGTATTCCATTCATTGGGCCGTTATTTGCCTGTCGATGGAAAAAGGACACTCGAAAAATAATGAGAAATTTTTCGTAATGATCGTGTGAAAAAATCGTCGAAAAATGATTTTTTTCTTTTAACCCCAAGAGACGTTTTCAAAGTTACAAAGTAACTTTCGACTTCGTCTCTTGAGGTAGCATTCCCTTCGATTAATTGATAGCTGAGCATCCATTAAGCGCAACATGTGCTCGAACGCCCAGTCAAAAGAATCGGAAAGCTCGTGGAATTGGACAGATGCGACGATACACCTCGCCAGGACGAGCCCTTCGTTGCTCTTTGAACACAAATTCATTTTTTCGAGAGCAGCACGAGTGAAACCAGCTTCTCTTTCTTTTTCTCTCTGTGTATACACCTTCACCTTCTTCTCAGTCTCTCTGTGTGGGCTGTGACGACCTTCGTGTCGAGAAACAATTAACACTCGTGCGAAAAAATAAAACGAAAAGGCACGTGCTCGTTTATTTCTCGCCCGTGTAGGAAAATAGTTCTCCACATTATATTATCTTCCATCTGGATACTCGAAAAGACACAAAAAACACTTCCTTTCAATTCCGATTTCTTGTAACGCCCGACGTAATAACGACTCATTAATCAAAACGGGAAATGCTTTTTTTAAATATCAAGATTCCAACGAGATTACGATCTGCTCCACCAATCCGTGTCACATAATTCGAATCGTGGAATGCAGTTTGTGTTTTTTTTTCTGTGTTTTTCTTTTGACACTTGAAACGCATTATAAATTAATGAGAAATGTTTCATGGAAGAAAAATTCTCGATTCACGATAACGTCCACGACCAAGTTGGGTCAAATCCTTGACGCGGATCTCGACACTTTTGTTATGGAGAAAAAAAAATCGTGTGAGCAAAATTCACTTGATTGAACGGTCGAAAAAAAAAAAATCTCATACACTAACCAATCGGCAAACAAATTTAAATTCGTCTCGCGAGAAAATATACGACACACAATTTTTTTTCAAATTCCCACTCGTTAGCGAGTGATAATTAATTTCCGAAAAAAAAAAATAATAATATAAAGGAGGAAGAAGCGGCTAATTGTCGTATGAGAATTGTATTACGACAGGTCGAGGTGTAAACAGACGGCCCACGTATTACGAGCCAGTAAACCGTACAGTTACACCGCGAGCGAGGGGGAAAAAAAAAAAACCTGAAAAAGGCGAGAAAAAAATAGTGAACGAGTTGGTCGACTCGTTCGCTCTCGTGGATGTTGAAGAGCGGAAACCGGAAGTGGCTGTCATAGCCGCTGGATACACAAACACGCCGTGCCATTCTCCAGTTATTATATCTTCACGCTACGGATGTTTCGAAGAATAATTCTAATGCATGTAATGCTCATGATTGCGCGCAGTGGCAAACTCAAAACTTCTTTCCGTACGAGATTGCAATAAAAATAGAAAAAAAAACTAGTGAAAAAATACAAAAAACACGATCGTTCGTCTCGTTTATTTCTTGCGTGCAATATTCTCCAACTTTTTTGTATATGGAGTTCCCGTGGCGAAAATGCAACTGCAGTCGCGTTGCAGTAGCCGCATTGTTGAGTGACTGGCATCGTTCGTACGGAACGAAATGCCATTTGATATACATAAATATATAAAATACGAAAAAATGATTTATTCCCTTCACATGCAAGACACAAACGTGTATTTCATCCTCCGAAACAACAAAAAAAAAAAAAAAAAAAAAACGAAACGACAATTTATTTGGAAGTATCTTCAACCACCGTGATTGAAATTTTCCTATTTCCGCTTCGAGACAATTAAATGAAAGCGTAAACAGAATCTTCAACCGGAAGTCGTCTTCTCCGTAGCTCAGGAGAAACTATAAACGAATTCACTATTGTGATGAATAACAATGACAAAAAATGAGCCCGGATTCCCTACAAAAATGACAATGAAATAAAAAAACCAAAAAGTTCACGTTTACGACGATCCGGATTCCAAATTCCCTGCGATCGAGAAAGAGCCGACTAATTAACGACGTCAAGCTGCTTCGCCGCTTTTAATGCACCGGCGATTATTGAATATCGTGGGTTTTTTTGTCTCCGAGGAAATAATCGTAAAACTGCATGAGTTTGGATTCATGAGAATCGATGAAAAATATAATAAATAAAAATATTTCGTGGTGCCATGTGGTCAACACGAGGAACTGCTGCTGTGAAACATTCTCACTTTTCTCCTTCGTTCTATTATACACGTTCGCGTTTCTCTGGCGGCGTGGCACTCGCCCGGAACTGCATGGCACGGCGGTGGTGATATTTATGCCGCGCGTTAACTGTCCGCCCATTCAGCAGTAAAAAGGGTTTCTAAGCTCGCATCAATTTCACGTTTCTCCTAATATATATGGCATGTTTTATACGCATGTAAATATGTGTGTTTGTGTGTTTGCGTGTGTACCGAGCTCCCAGCGGCGCTGTCTGTTGTCCGGTGCGAAAAGGGCGTAAATATTTGAAACGGATATCTATCTTTCCTCCTGGTCTCGAGTTCCATTTCGTACACGTTCCTATAGACTCTTTGGAGTATTGCAATGGGTTGTGGGGACAAGGAACGAGCATTATTCGCGAAGAAAACGACAAACGAAACGAAATGTTGAACGAAGTTTGTCTCCGGGACGTCTGAATAAAATTTTTCCGAAATAAAAAAATAAATCACTTGCAAAAAATATCGATTCTTGATCCGCGAATTTTTAAGGATATTTGGAAAATTTTATTTTTTACGTGAAAACACTTTTTTTTTTGCAATTTTTCTCGACATTTTTCTGTACGTCCATTGCAAATACATCCATCAAAAAAATTGTGTGTTCGAGATGAAGATTTATGGAGGAAAACAATAAACAAGAGACGAAAAGAAAATTGCACGTAAAGCACAGCGGGGGAAAAGGTGAAGAAACCATTACATACGCGTTTGTCTTTTCCAAACGATTTGCGTGCTCTCGACTATTTCGAATTTTCTTATTCACGGACGATTTGAAGATTTTTCGACGTTTTCTTATTGGTTCACTCCGCTCGAGTAGCAGCTCCGGAGAAGGCGACTCGCTCTCTTTGTTCGAAACTCGGTATAATGTCCCATGTATTTGGATCACGTACTACGATATGTCAATATAAAGGAGTTGATCGGAGTCCTGAATACAAATTTCTTCCTTGGCGTATCGATGTAGATATATGTAGAGATGCGGATCAACGCTAGAGGAGAAACGGAGACACCGCGCAGGAAACGACGAAGAATAAGCTGGTCTTGCTGATGGCATGTTTTATTGGTATGTGAGTGAATTTCTCGTACGCCATTACTGCACTGACATTTTCATCTTACCAGGCATGTGCCTGCACACTACCAAAAATCGCCCAATGTCTCGTAAGCACAAAACCAGAAACGCCAGGCTTGTTATCCTAAATACACCAAATCCTTTGGAGACGTTCCATCTTTTCAGAGAGAGAGGGAGAGAGAGACGCACACACGGACACACTGCTCTATCGTTTCCATACACAACGCCAGCGTTCGTACCCACCGTCTTGGGATAATGCTAGACAAATTGACGATTCAATCGGGGATGAGTTCCTTGAGCGAGAGAGAAAGAGAAAGAGGGAGAGACTACCCTTATACCTCTGTGTGTCATTCCTACCCTTTACAGCACTGGAATTCCCTTCTCCGTTTTCCACGACGATCCTCCTCAACCCTCCAGGCTGGATCAATTTGTATCAGATATGGAAATTCACTATCGTTCGACTGACGTGTCCACGAAACTCTCAAAGTCCGCCCACCATCTCTTTCCAGGCTTGTTATCCTTCGACTCGGAGGGATCATCCATGAACCCACCGTGTTCTTATTCTTGAATGGAATCTTTTCATCACTCTGGAAACTTTTTTTTTCAATATTCATTTTTTTAATCGAATTTTGAGTGGAAATTTGTGGTACATCTGAAAAAATGATTGTGAAAACACTGGACGCGTGAAAAATCATTCGAAACTGTTAAGGACGTTGTATGCAAAATTTTCTATCGATAGAATTCTTTTAAATTTGCACCACATATAAAGAGAATAGTGATATCTAATAGCTCGCGCAATTTCAAGAGGTTTCACCATATGTAGAAGTCGAGATATTTATTTATAAAAATCACAATTTTCAGTAGTTTCTCATAAGAGCGTGTGTTAAAAGTTGCAATTTTCAACATTAAATATTTCGATTTCTAAATGGTGAAGTCTCTTAAAACTTTGCATACACTTTTGTGTAACATCGAAGAAGCTTTATTTAGTTTTTCAAAAAAATCGGTCGTAACATTTTTTCGAAATTTTGTTGATTACACAACAAATACAGATTACGTCGCGGACAATCTTGGATTTTGAGTACGTTGTTCTTTAGTCAATTTGTAACAATTTTTTTGATGAACTTGGGCTCGCAAACCATTTTGTATGTAAGAAAAACTGAAAACAAAAATTTAGATTTTACCGTCGCCATAAAACGTCCTTAAGTTTGTATGAAGCGATACTTTGTGCATATCTTGAGTATTTTTGAAGCAAAGTGAATATAGCCAAGTGGGTGTGAGGACGATATGAAACAAGCGAGAGTCGAAAGGTAAATTGCGTAGCACGGAAAGGCAGTAAAAAGGCGTTGCTGTCAAGTCTGTCCCCTTTTCGTCTGAAGCTCGATCGGAAATATGGACCGCGAGAACGAAAAGCGAGTAAGAGAGAAAGGAAGAGAAAAGGAGCAGAAAGGAAGTTGTTGAGAGGGAAGGGAGGATGAAGAAAAGCATGAAAAAGAGAGAGGAAGAAAAATGCAGGAGGAAAGAGACAGAGCAGAGAAGCTGTGAAAAAGCAAATTCGAAAGGGTGTGACGTGAGATTCTCCGATAGAGAGGTGAGAGAGATTGGAGACAGGAAGAAAGAAGTCTGGGCTTTATTTTCCTCGTCTCGCTTTATTCCATTTTTTTTTTTCCCCCCTTGTACGACATCATTCCGATGCCAAGTTCTCGTCGCCTCTTCGCATTCTCACGATCTTTGAGATTTTCTTCTCGATAGATCGACAACTGGATGAATCTCGATCGCGAGCTTTTCTTTTTTAACAAATATTTTATTTATTTTTATTCATCGATAAATATTCGTTTGAAAAATTTTCATTCGAGGATCATCGTTGGCAAAATCTTGGCTAATTTCTCGCACATGGCTCGATATCTTTTCTCACTTGGTCGCAGTCGCCCTCGTCGTCGTCGTCCTCCTCCTCCTCCTCCTCCTCCTCCTCCTCCTCCTCCTCCTCCTCCTCCTCCTCCTGCTTCTTTTCTCTCTTCGTGTCTCTTTTCGAAATTCTCTCGTCGGTCGGAGTGAGCAGCCATGATGTATATATACACGAAGGAACCCGTTCGGGCGAACACTATAAAATATTTGCTTTGGTAATGAGGCTAGGATGCTTGGAACGTAGTGGAAGAGTTATGTACATTTTTCATGCTCTTGTGATGCACTATATGAAGCGGTAGGTAAAGAGATAGGAAAGTGTGAGTTTGGACGGAGGTGAAAGAAAACGTGAAGAAATACGAAGATTTTTCTTCTTTCAACGTGCATACATATACATACAGATATGTAGCGTATATTCGTAGGACAAATAGGGAAATCAGGACAAACCCTGGCTGCTGTGTCTCGTCGGGACTGCCGCAACCCCTATTTTACGATTCTCCCGTCCTCCGAGCCCAGAAGGGTGAATTATCGTTAGAAATTCCCGTTCACTCTTGCCACCATCGACCTGGTACAAAGATTCACTGATCCCATCAATTTCTACCCTCATTTTCACGTTAAACACGAATTCAATCTTTGAAAAAAAAGGTTCCAGTTAACTTTTGCATTAAGAGACACAACGACGACTTAATTAAAACAAATTGAAAACCAAAATCACAAAAATTAAAGCAGACGATTTTTCGAAAAACTCAGATTTTCGTCAAATTCGAAAAGTCATAAAATTTAAATCGTTCAACCGATATTTCCCAAATTCAATACCCACCTTCCTATTATCATACTCTATTTATAAAAAAAAAAAAAAATTAGTAATAAATCTTTAAATTTGCGGAAGTTAGAGCATCGACACCCATTTTTTGAAAATTTATTTTTGAAAACTGGAAAAAAAAATGTTCACCGTCACACAGCTTCCTCTATATGAGATTGTGACTTAAATCGAAATAATGCGAGCAAATATAGAAAGACATTCTCGGAGAGAGGCATGCAGGCACACACTCACGTGGAGCGTTAATCAGGTTATCGAATTCTCGAGCCGTCAGCGAGGTATTTTGATGCAAAGATATACATTTTCTCTCTCCGTTCTCAACCCCTTTCTCTCCCTTTCGTGCTCGGTTGCCCATAAGCACAGCACGTGGACGGGTACGCCCCGCGGGAAACGCGGTAGGGGCCATTCAGGATCCTTGAAGAAAGACTGACAAGGACGAACAACCAGAAGAAAAAGAAGAAGCAGAAGAAGACAAAGTTCAGGATGAAAGACGAAAAAAAGGAAATGACGAGAATCTCTTGGGATGACCGATTATGATGAAGCGATTCCTCGCACTCGATGGAACGCGCGTCTCGTAACCCGGACCGACAAAACAATATGGCGATCTTGGCATCATCATCATCATCATTATCATCATCATCACATCGCACGATCGCACCAGCAAAACCACCGAGAAGAACGTCCGTCAGTCCGACTGTCTATTGCCTGACCATAAACACACACACACACACACACACACACACACACACACAAATCCATAGATGCATTTATAGAACCACTCACTTTTCGTTCTTTTATACATGGACACACTCTATACACGGTCTGCATCCCCATTGGCAATAATTGAAACACGCGATCCTGTACTTACGATTATACGATAAACTTCAATACACACAAAGAGACACATGCGTACAGGAAGTTGCGCGTACACGAAATATTAATTTTAACCGGTAACAAAACTTTTAGGAACTAAAAAATGAGAAAACCTGACGTAGTTTCGTTTGAATATCGTCTCATCGGGCGCGTAGGGCGTTTTATTAATTGCACGATTTCTTAAGATCGGGAATAATTGATGAATAAAAACTTTCGAGTGATTTGTCAATGTGGGATTTTGATGTGGCGTTGGATACGGAGTTACGGATTCGGTGGACGTTGGAACATTGATATTTACCGTTAAATAAATACCTCGAGTGTGTACGCTAAATCAAATAAGAATTTAAATTCTTTATACACGAGTGTGTATGTGTCTGACGGAACAGGCGTTTGTGTGAATGTGTAGATAGAAATATAAATATATGCGAGGATGATCAGCCGATCGAATTGTATGACGCACCAAAATTCGTGCGTGTCAGATCGATCATGCGAGAGTGAGAAAGATGTGGAGTTGTGGCGATGCGCTGTGTGTTGGTGCCCCCAAGGATGAGAGATACCGATTCCCTGCTGGGAGATACAGGACACTCTGTTGGTTTGTGCCCGATTGTCTTTTTCTCTGTGTTTCTCAAATGACCGCAAGCGCTCCGTTCAGCCCCTCTCCTCGCATCTTTCTTCGTATATATTTAAAAGGTTAAAAATATAATCGCAAGCGGCGTTACATAAAATTATAAGTATATGCGAGAGCGACGAGGATGTGGATGTAGCGCTCTATCCCCTGGTGTGTACGATCAAGACCGTGGAGAACACGGTGATGACTTTATCGTGAGAGGCTCGGACACGAAATCGCACCGACATAATCTCAACGAGATCCCTCGTGCTCTCACTTTTCTTTAATTCATGTTCGGGTATACATGCGAGGAAGGATCGCGTCTACATGACTGGGTCTCGGTGTCTCGATGTCTGCTCCGGCAACGGAGAAACAACCGCGCAGTCTCGTTATTCACGATGCGACGGTTCAAAGGGCACGTCGATTTTCTGCTTTTACTTCTTCGCTCTCTATCTCCATCCCGGCTTTTTCTTGTACTCGAAATTTTTTCCTTCTCGTCATTCTCCTCACTGAAAATAAAATTTCGTTGAAAAAGATCGTTATTTTGTTCGATACGTTCGACTAAACGGTTTTTTTAATGATCCCAAAAATTGTGTCATTGCTGCAAGAAATATTTTAGAAAGTCTCTTCGGAAGCAAATTTTTGTCCTTCTACTCGTAAATTTCTGACGAAATAACAAAAATTTTGAAATTATCAAAAAAATATTTAGTTTACCTTATTCAACAAAATATCGACGATTTTTAACAAAATTTTATTTCCAGTGCTCAAATCTAATGAATTCCACAGTTTTTTTGCACGCCCTTGGATCGCGTTGGAGAGTCTATGCGGGGAGAAAAAATATTACGAGTGCGCTTGGTGTCCGTACGAAATACAAATTGATCGAGTAGGAGAAAAGATTCGACTCCAGTTTAAAATCGTTCTCGCAGTAATATCATCCGTTCGGTTGTCCCTTTGCCTCGCCCTTCATTCTCCTTTTGCAATACTGCACGTGTCCAAGATTACAGACTCGCTGCTTCGGAAACTGTACGGGGTGAGTTCGTTCCAGATCCGTACCATTGGTAAATTTGCCAGTTCACCCTTATACACCAAAGTCACGTGATAAATTTGACACCCGCATTGAAGAACAGTGTCTGTTCTTGAATCGAACCCCCTTAAAGCTGATTATCGGGACCCGGAACATGTATTTTATTCATATGCGGAGTGAGGATATTCGATGGTCGTTAGAATCGAGTCAAGTGATGAGCTGTGAAATTTCTAATTACACCTAGAACCTTATTTTTCATTTATTCATCTATTCCGTTAACCTGGGCTCATAAATGACGCAAATTTCGAAAAATCCATATCTCCTGTAGCATTAAACGAAAAGGGTTCAACTTGGGCTCATTCTTTTCATTTTTTAATGCAGGATCACGTGAGCCTGGATCAATTTTTCTTAAAGTCAAAAAATTAGTCGAAAATTGGGTAAAACCTTAAAAAAGGGAAGATCGAGGGAAGAAAGGTCGGAGGTTACCGTTCTACGGTTAATTGAGGAACAACGCGATTAATAAAGTTGTCATTAAATTCGCCATGGTGCTCGAAAAATCTCTCGAAATGAAAAAGTCTAACGCACGCGTTTATTATATTAAATAATTATTTTGCGGAATTATTGTATTTTCATAATGAAATTCTTGGCTTCGCATGCAGAGGAGAAAGATAGAACACGTTGTAAAATGATTTAGCAACGTGTGGGCGCAGAGCGGGCTACTTTTTTACATTTTATTTGGCATATGCACTTGGCTGACTCGTGATATATACGCGCCGGCAAGGCGGCAGCAACGTCGAATAAACATGCCAGGACAAGCAATTTAGAATATTAGAAGTCGAGAGAGGTTTTCCCCTTCGCATATCCCTCTCTCGATATGCGAGCACGTATAGAAGCTTATTCGTCTGTCATCCACGACTGAGCTACGGTGATGACGTTCAACCACAGAATGGCTCTAGGTGCATCATATGCTCTCGTACGAACCCCTTCATCCACACGACGAACCTTGTGCCGCCTCGCCGATGCTAAACCCAAAGTGGCGAGACGATGCATACGCAATTGCTCGAACAATCTCGCAACCACAAATTCCCAGTGATTCGGAATGACGATCAGCATGGAGAGCCTGCCAAAGAGAGACAAAATAAACATCGAAAAACCGAGAGAGACAAAGAAGCCAAAGACGTGTTTCATTCATTTAGTTACGCTCGAGACGATTTAACTTGTTTCGCGTGTTGCATAAGAAGCAAAATATACTCGATGCCACGAGAGAGTTGAAAAATTTTAAGACCCTTGTCGTAATTAACTTTCCATGGTTTTCCTGTACAGAAAAAGCAACTCAAACGCTTCTCTCGTTCGATAAAAATTTAGAATCGTAACGCTAAATTCGATTTATCGATTTAATGCCAATCAAGAATCAAGTTTTTCCAGTATTAATCTATAAATCTTCCTCTCCATGCGGTGCCGTCTCTTTTTTAAGTTTATTAAACTATTCCAATGCGATAGCGACTAAAAAATGATGCAAATAAAAAAAATAGACAGAATTTCATCTCCAAACGAATTTTACAGAATTTGACATTTTTTTATCAAGGCACAAGTGCACTATATGTAGAAAAAAATGTATGTTGATCAATTTTTTCTCGTCACTTGGACACGTGCAATAAGTATTGAGTTGTGATTCATCCGGAGTGTATCAAATGCTGGGAGAACGCCTGGAGCTGCGTACAGGCATGTAAAGCGACCGGACAAGGCACGACTATACCATCAAGAGAGTTTAATCGATCGCGCTTGGCTAACTGGAGATCTCTCACTCTATCTCTCTCTCTCTCTCTCGTTCTCTCGCATATCCATGCAGCCTGGTGAAGGCAAGCCCATGTATGTATAGAGGGAAGCTCGGTATTCGAAACACGCGCTCTCACTCGTGCATCAATGATGCATGCGACAAATTGCCAAGAAATTAAGTACGCTTCGTTGCCTCAGGTTGGATATCAATGGACTGACAATTAAGAGTCGCTCTCGACTCTCATGACATACACAAACACACTGCCACACTCTCGCGTATGAATATATCTCTTGTGCATATATTTCTCTCGACAGACAAATGACATTACAATATTGCACGATCAATTAGATGGATGGATATCGAGGCTTGGATATCAGTCAGCGAATCGAGAGATATCTCATTATTTCTTCCCTTCACGTTTATGTCAACGTTTCCACTATTTTCGCCTGTTATTTCCCTCGAATTCAAACGATTTTTCACATCAACCATTTCCCCATGACAATATCCTTCTCTAATTACAATCACGTGCATTTTTTCATTGAAGAAGACAGCAATCATCAATTCCTCACACCACAGAAACCGTATTTCTTAAACTTTTCCTTACACGAATTGCAAAAATGTGGCAAAACATTTTAAAAACAAAAATTTGAATTTTTATAATCGTTCCTCGCAGTTTCTATAATCGCATGGGATAGTAGATCGGACGTTTGAGAGGTTTGAATGATCGCGTACGAAATGATCGATATTTAAGAGGTTCATAAATTAACTAATGACGATAACAACCATTTTCATTTTCCTATGACAATTTTCCTCCCCAATTACAATCACGTGCATCTTTTCATTAAAGAAGACAGTAAAATCAATTCCTCACATACCACAAAAATCGTATTTCTTGACCTTTTCCTTACACGAATTGCAAAAATGTGGCAAAACATTTTAAAAACAAAAATTTGAATTTTCATAATCGTTGCTCAGTTTCTATAATCATGGGATCGTAGATCGGACGTTTGAGAGGTTTGAATGATCGCGTACGAAATGATCGATATTTATAGGAGGTTCATGAACTAATGACAATAATAATGCGTCGTCGTCGTCGTTTTTGCGAGGACTTTCTGCACGGAAGCTATATTAATGACGCAGCACTTATACATTGGCATAAATACGTGTGCATAAAATATATACAGGCATATTTGCTAATACAGTAATATCGTTGTGAATGCGACACCTTTAGCTTAATACATTTTTAATTTGTCGGCGCTATGCTTGTAGCGCATCATCATCATGGTTGTTGCGATATATGACGAATATGTATATATAGATGCACAAGCAGAGCTGCTCATGCCAACCGAATGAGTTCGATATCACTGACGGATCTGTGACAGGATATATCGCATAGTAGAATCGCCTCATTGCGAGCCTCTCGCGGGTCGTTAGGCTCTCTCGCCCGCCACGTTTCGTTCCCTCATTTTTTTTATCTGTTTTTTTTTTCTACATCCCACTCTTTCATCTTTTTTATTGCAACTACGACAGCACACTGCTCGATTCTTATCGAGGGCAGGCAAAACTGAATGCCATTTGTTGAGGAAACTGCTGAGCATGCTATCATGCGAATATATTATATTTTATATATAAATATACAAGTTTATGTCACGACAAAGTCCTGTACAGCAAGCGATACTCCCTCGTGGATTGAGCAATTGAAAAAATTCTTTGCTACTGTTTGTTTTTATTAATTGAGTTAGCTAATCATTTGGTTCTCGGTATATAAGACGTTTTGTGCGAGAAGAATTCTCTCTTTATGATTCTCTTCGTGCGAGGTCTTCCAGATGATTCTTCGCAATTAATTAATTCGATGGATCAAAAATCAAAATGAATCACCGCTTGTGTATATATTTGTATTGGGATTTGTAATAGACGTGTGTGCACGAAACGTTTCGTCATTCCCATGGATAAAACTGTACACTCCGTAAAAATTCATCTGGCATTCTTTTCTCAGTGTTCTCTTCCTCTCTCTCTCTCTCTCTTTTCATCTCCTTGTCTCTTGTTCTCGGTGAATATATTATGCGCAGTATCCAAGAGGACCGCCAATTTGTGCTTATTAATTCGAATTATCGAGCTGCCAAGTCTCGCTACATGACCTCTTCAGCATCCCTCTCAGCGGGTCTTTCTCTCTCGAGGATATGAAAACCTCTGACCTCGTTTCACGGTATACGATCTAAATGCCTCTCCCCGTGATCGAGCCTTTTCTCAAAACTCAATAATTCGCGACAAATTTTTCATCAAACATTCTTGGAATTCCAGTCCAAAGTGTTTCGCCTTTTCAAATCGATCTCCTCAGAAAATTCATCGAAATAGTCATAACGAGGCGTGAATATTTTTTTTAACAAGACTCTGTCGTCTGCATTAAAAATGCAAAGTTGTATGTGGCTCTCGCGGAAATTGAACGCGGTAAATTAATTATTTTGACGAAATTATTCGATGGCAAATCGAATTTTGAAAGTAACGATCCATCAGCAGTTACTCAATTCACAAAACCGACGTTTGCGACTCGAAAAAGTCTCGTTAACTTTCCAAACCCTCATTGACTGTTTCCAAATGGTTCTGAAAAGATGGCCGGAGCGCCATCATCCGCAGGAGCTGGAACACTACTCGGAAAAGTTTGTTTTTGGCTTGGCAGGTTTCTACTGCATCAGCAGAGGGAATGTTGCAGGCTGCATGGGAGTGAACAGAACTCTGTACTTCTCGATTCCCAAGCGTTGCTGTGGCGGGGCTCAGAGGGAGTAGAGAGTTGAAGAAATAATGATGATAATAAGGGAAGGAGAGGGGGAGACGGTGGCAGTTTGGAAGTTCTGATGGTTGGGGAAGAATGCCCGCCCCGGTGACGCCCTCGAGTGTTCTATTGGCTGGATAGAGTATTTGGAGGAAAAGGCTGTCATGGCCGTCATCGGGTTGTGAGCTGTCCAATCAGAATCCAAACGCGAAAGATCCATATGGAGAAAGCCATGGGGCGCCGTGAGAGAGAACTTTGTCGCAGGAAATATATTTCGAGACGCACTACTGTGAACTTTAATATTCGAAAATATTGAAAAGTTGGCATAAGCACAAAAGCGCGAGTACGAGGAATTGTTTCACCGCGCGGGGAAGGATTTTGACGACGGTCCATGGGGCCTGATGCTACTGCTTTGGAAAATGTCGCTTCCGTGTGTCTTGCCGCGTCGTGCCCGGGCGAACAAATGAAACGTTCCACAGCTCCCCTGGTACTTTATTTCTTCATCCCCCTCGCGCGGCTGCTGTTGCTACAGCGCGAACATCCCGGCGAAGGCCGCTTGATGGGAGAAACTGTGGGAGGTGTGGAGGCTCCGTACTAGGGGGTGGACCAGGTTGATGGCACAAGCATGCAGAGATGAGGAGGAGAAATAAAAAGGAGAGCAACGAGACGATGTCCCAGCCTCCCCTCGGTCTGTCCGCTCTTTCCTTGTTCGACCTCAGCGTGTACGAGAGTTTTTGATGTATTAAAACGTGGGCGCTACGTGACACCGAATGCTAAGTAGACCTTTGAAATTCCACACGCTTTATGATCAAGAGGGAGCGAGAGAGCGAGACGAAAAAGGAGAGCAGGGTGAGGGAGTGGAAGGGAGAAATTTGCTATTCTGCTGGTATTATTTCTGGGCATTCATATTCACGAGAATCTCGTCGAGCTAGCCGCAAGAGTAAATGTCGAGAGTTCGCACAGAACAGGAATGAAAACTCCGCCAATTGTGCGAAATTTTTCATCATTAGTCAAATGTTTACGCTGTGATAATAAATTTCATGGCGCGTTGAATCAGGACGCGGTTTATTATCACACCGCGTGGATTCTCGTTCCGGTTCCAGTTACTCGACAAATCAGCCCTACCCTCCCCCAAAGAGAATCAACACTTCGCGAGAGAGAGCAAGAGGAGACTGACAGAGAAGAGCACAAACGCGGCCTATCCCGCAGCATCACGTACGAATGATGGATGCTGCCGATAACGAGCTCTAATCTCCCCGTGATCTCGACGCCATTTACGTATGTGTCACGCCACAACGCTTGTGTTATATTCGTTATTTCGCCATTACGTGAGCAGCAGCCTCTGCTCTGTCCTTCCATCGTCCTTGTATATAGTTAGCATTTTTATTCTTATTTTTATTCCCTGCGATAATAATCGCTATTGTCCAATATGTGCGATTCAGTCGTCTTTATACCCGACACATCAAGATCGAGCGCCATTTTCAAAACATATCCTAATTTTTCAACCAAATGGCAGTTCTTCGGTTTCCAACCCCATCGACAACTTCCATCATCCATTTTCCAATCATATTTTCGTAACATTTCAACTTTCCCAAGACAAAGATCAAATACACAGTCGCCGATCCATAAATTCGCAAGTTTCGTTAACGTCTTACTGTCGGTTTTAAAATTACTGTTCAGAATTTGATGAAATTTGGTACAGCCGTAGATTATGATCAGAAAAAGATGCAGTCAAATTTTCAAGAGGCTACAACAGAGAACCAGAAGAAAGATACTCCCATTGGTAATTTCAAGAATTTAACATCAATTTCATACGTTTCATTGTATTTTACAATGAAAACTGTGATTTCTCCTAAGAAATGATAAGAATTTATTGCAAAATATAATGAAAACTGAGATTTATCATAAAACTCAATGTTAAATGTATGAACCTACCAAAATTTGACTGGATCGTTTTCTGATCATTATCTACTAATATACCAAATTTTATTAAATTCTAAAACCGACAGTACTACCTTAAAGCGACAAAAATCACAAAGTCGTTATTCGATTGGCAAAATAATGATCGTTGAGGGAAACTGAAATTTGGTCTCGAACTCGATCTGAGATTTAGGTCGCTAATGCATATTTGTATGCCATGTATTTAGCAGCCAGTCGAGTTGGTAACGAGGCATTCAAGAAATGAATAATATCTCGAAGGATCGTAATTCTGTTTGTTTTCCTGATGGAGTCTGATGTTTTAGTGTAGATAATCTATAGCCTGGACGCAGTGATGAGTCTTATCTCCGAAGTGCTGGGCAGCACGGTGGTAGAGTCACTGTGGCAGAGTATATGCGGTTGCCTGATGGTTTGTGCATGGCCCTGAGATCTGTTGGGCTAAGCTGCTGGAAAAGAGCTTGGGACCTATAATTTAGCGGACGATTGGCTGCTGACGCGAGTCAATTAGGCCACGGGCATAGCAGCAGAGCTTAAAACTATAACCTTGCATTCTGGAGTGTGTACCCAGACGTATCTGTGTGTTGGTGAGTGTTGCTCATCTCGAGGAATTGGATCGTACATATGGGTTGATGGTTTAATCCCTCTTTATGTCTGGCAACGAGACTCGAGCGCAGTTAGGCCAAACCGCAACGTTCTAATAAGTCGTTCGGGGACTTAACTTCGAGCACCGACCTCTCGAAACTCCTTCATTATCGGCCAGCAGTTCAGGAATAAAGAAATAGCTCTAAAAAAGGAGGAAAAGAGAAAAATAAATTTGTCTCGTCACGTCCTGCTGCTTCCCTCCCATGAAATTTCTTCCACCACTCGCTTCTTTCGTCCATTTCGTTTCGATGATATTTCGGGAAAGAAATTAGACGTTTTCTCGTATATTTTCGACTTGGAACACCATGGAAAACTTTTACTTCTATCTTGCTTTTCGTTTCGACTTCCTTCTTCTGCTTCATTCTGCCTGCTGCTTCGAGGCTATACTTAAGTAGTTAAGTATACTTACACGCCTATCAGTATAACGTATTACCAACCGGAAGCTTCTTTTCCTATATCCCGTTCCTCAACTCCTCAAGCTCGCGTACACTTTAATCGAGAAAATGATACGCGAGTGTGAAATCCTCCTCTCTTAACTTCTCATCCTTTTCTTTCAACGCTTCCATTCAAACGACGCGGTCACACGCTATTCCCCCGAATCATTCGACTCCGTACTGGACGAAATAACAATTTTTTATCATTTGACAACGATTTCCGCACGTTTTTGTAGGATTTACCGCGAGCGATTGCGCTCGTTACTGTAATTTTGGTAGTTACTTTTTTGCCGCGACGTAACTATTTCGTCGCGGGATCCGTACCCAAGCCTCTTTTCTTCCACGTACAAATTTCCAATCCCACGACAATTGAACGTCGTTTGTGCTCCGACAATTATTCGAGAGATTGATTATTCCGTTCAAGAGCTGCTTTTGGCTTCTACCAACCAAACGTGCATGTATATTTATCTATACGTGCACATACACCCCGCGAGATGAATAGGCTGTGAAAATCAATTTGATGGACCAAGTGCGAGACAGAAGCAGGGATGAGAGAGCGAGAGAGAAGAGCAGGAGAACGCGTGCCGAATTACCTCTACGTGACAAACTGGCGGGCTTCAACGTTTTCCCCATTATCCAACGAGTTTCGTTCCATGAGATACACACCCATACAACACATTTACATATACACACGTACGAAAATAGTACGCGAACTCTCTTGGTGGAGAAAGTTTCATAGTGTCATCCAACGCTGCCAAGGTGACCGATTTGTCGATATGCTTCCCTCCATTTTCCACGTTACATACAAATTCCATTCGAATGTTGTTCACAATACGATCGCACATGTAAACGCCTCAGGATTCACTCGTACTCCATCTACTCTCTCGAAGCTTTCAACTTAACTTTACAGAGTTCCTAACAAATATATACAGAGCTTCGGAAAACGCGTCTCCTGCCTTCGACGCAATAAAACATTTCCTTTTGTCCAATACGAATCAAGCAAAGTGCTCTTGCACGTCTCCATCCAATTAAGTTTATCTAAGCACCGCGTGTTATTTGTTCCGACAGTTTTATTGATAATTAACAAAAATCGCTCTCGGTATCGTATTCCTTACGATTAGAATTTTCTTTCAATCAAAAATTCGGTTCCGATGTTCCTAGAGTTTTCGCTGTCAATCGAATTTATTTTTATTTTTATTGGTGGAGAAATATTACAATTGATTCGTTTCAATCGAGAGAATTGTTAACGACGATTTTTAGACTCGAAAATTACACTGAAAAGGAAATTTTGTCATCAGAAAACGTTGATATTTTGTTCAACGCGTTAAACTAAATATTTTTCGATGATTTCAAAATTTTTGCAACATTTTGACAATATTTTTGACCTCTAACGGAACTGTCGGTCAAATTTACGATTTTGGAATGACAAAAATTTGCTTTTCGAAGAGACTTTCTAGAATATTTCTCGCTGCAATGACAAAATTTTTGTGAATTTTGAAAAAAAGTTTAGTTGAACGTATCCAACAAATTATCGATCTTTTCCAACAAAATTTTCTTTTCAGTGATTTGATTTTTGTTCCAGTGTACCGCCATCGTTTGCGAAATAATTGAAAATTTTCTACGACGTCGTTGCGATTTTTAAACGAAGGTATAGACATAGACACGTTAGCCGTTATAACGGCGATTGCGTTATGAATAAAAGTGCAAACTCAAATTGGTTTACCGGTAGTTTTTGCCCAAAGGATATTTTTTCGTATTTTTTTTTACTTTTTGTGGTGACGTGGAGAGGGAAGAGAATTGAGCCGACGGAAGGTGTATCGGTCGATGAATATTTGGCGCTCGATATAATCCAGAATGGAACAAGGGACTAATCCAGGTCGCTGTCATCCGTGGAGAGCTCCAAGGGTGTGCATCACGAATACACAAATCTAAATATGTATCCGATGTTACACTCGGACAATAGCAAGGAGGCTGAGAGAGAAGAGCGTGAAGAGAGAGAGAGACCCAGGGATATGTCCATAACGAACGAAACCCCATAACACATAATATCGCATATGGGGAATTCCTTCTCACTTTTCCTTCATCAATCCCACACCCCATTCAAATTAAAGTGACACTTTGCTTGTCTTTCCCTGAGTTCCGAAACCTTTCTCCTTTTTTTTTTCGAATCACTGAATGACTCGATCGCAACGTTGTTTTTCGTGAAATCCTTTTTTTATTTCCTCTTCAAATTTTTTTGGTGCCGAACGATTTTCCAAGTGTCTGGATAATTATTCGAGATGGAATCGTTTCTTCAAATGGATTCGAAACGAAATTTTAAATCGCGGTTCGCTCGAGCGAATGAAAAATTAATCGTTGATTACACGAGCTCATCAAATTTGAAGGAAAATGTTTGTGGAATACCGTAAATTCTCAATGGAATCGTGGGAAAACGTAACTCGCGAGAAACACTCGGATTTAAAAAAAAATATTGCCGTACTAAGTGAATGAGAGCCCCCGTACAGCTTGTTCTCCAGGATTACAACACGTACCAAATTAACCTTTATGTGTTTTGCTTCGTTTTGTTATTTTCAGTCTCTCGTTATCCCTGCGATATACTCCGAGAGATAATGTCGACGAGTGTGTTTCTTCGTCTCGGTCGCTGCTTCTTATTTTTTCTTGTCTCTGGTCCCATCAAACTCCTACACACAATATATTCCGACTGTGGAGCTAGAGTGGTGACTAAAAAAATGTCACGGGTTCTCAAAGTTTAACATGGAAATTCACTCCGTAATATAATGCGAAACTAATACTCCCGTTACTCAACTCCAAGATCTCTTAACAGACACGACTTGTCACGCTCGTTGACAACGAGTGACAGTGCTAACGAAAATACGAGATGAAAAAAAAAAAAAAAAAAAAAACAAAAACAAAAAAGAATGAAATAAAGGAGGAAAGAGAACGACCATTATTTCATATCAATTTAAAGCAACCACTCTGCGCGCGAGTGTGACAAACCAGTTTGGTAAGTTCTTGTCAAACACGGCTGATAAGTGTTTTGTAATTACGAAGGTAACGGCACTCGATGCCATTAGAGAGAATAGAGAGAAAAATAGACGAATCGTCGTGGCCAGTGATTTCCGCAGTCGCAGGAGTTTGTTTATTTAAAAAAATGTCTCTTTAAAAAAAATATTCACGAAGAGAAATAGAAAAAAAAATGAACGCTGCTCTTCCTCGATATCGCGGATTCTGTGTAGTAGCTCAAAAATATAACGTGCGACTAAAAACAGCAAAGAACGTTTTGCTAGATACGTGGCTCCAATAATGAGCGACGAGCCGATACTCGGTTGGGTGACCGCACTTGGCGAAGTTGTGAATAAACAAATATCGAGAAAGGCCACGAGAATAACGATAAAAATCGTAAGCCTCAGTCTTCCCCTAAACTCTATAATTCCCACAATAGTCGAAAAAAGTTTTTACAGTCAAATATATTGATAAATAATGGACGTAACAGTATTACACGATCAAAGTGGAGAATCCACTCAACGAGAATTCGAACAAGGGCCAGTGGTAAGGCGATAACGAGAGCAGGCGATGACTGTACACGCCTGCGAGAGGTATATAAAAGAACCCTTACAAAATGGCGTTTCGGGTGTTTCGAAAAGTCGATGGGACGAGATGTACATATGATATTACGCAGGGATCGAGATAGGACGTTGGAACGAGAGAGAGAGAAAAAAAGAGAGTGCGAGAGAGAGGGTTCGATGGTACGAAAACCAAACCCCTTGTACGCGAGTCTGTAGGACTTTCGTGACAGAGCCAACCCCCTCGGGGTCTGCTCGTTCGTGGCGCAAGGGGAAAGGGCATGAAGCTCACGTATAACACGTTATGTAATCGTATACAGAGCACGCCTCGTATCCTGTTCCCCTTGTGTGTGTGTTTCGGTGTGTATACACGGACATGTATATTTAAGAGAGAGAATTGAAGGGGATATTCGTGAGGAGAGTCATGGGGACGTGCTCGCGCAAGCCACGCTGATATGCTTTGTAGCGCGGCCATGTGTCGCTAATGCGTATTCCATGGGGGGTCATTTCTATTCTATTTCACGTTGCGACACTGTTGGATAGCTTCGATGGCTCTGTTCTTCACTTCCCTTATGGTACTCATGTAGCATTCATGCCTCGATACAGCTATACATACAAATATATGCATACACGATGTCCCGAAAGTCACAAGGAACTCGAGAGCGTTGGGATCTTCCGCAAAGTTCGCAGAAGAAACATGCCAGAGTCTTCTTATGGGAATCGCAGCGAGCAGAGCTTTTGGACTGCCTGTATAAACACTTTTTTACTGAGCCATGAATACGTGTATGGATCAGGCGGTTTCATGAGGGTAAATCGTGTATGTATCGAAAGATGTAAAGACCCGAAATGTCTCCTCCTACTCCGATGGATTTTACGTGTTCCCACACCCCTCTCTCTGCATTATAGGGTTTGTAACACTGCCAGACCTCCCTTTCGTTCTTCTATATCCCATCAAATTGTCTTTCTCACTCTCGCTCCCAGCCCCTTCGCCTAAGGACATCGTGTAAACTCCCCCTTATCGCTTATGATAAACGCATCATGGAGACTCCACAAGGGCGCCTGCAGATTGACGTAAAATCAATGAACAAAGTCAATGGGCCTTTCCGTCTCACCCTTCAGTCCTGCTACAAGATATCCTCTCTTTTCTGTGTACCATACACATTCACATGTCTACATATGTAGCAGTTGACTCAAGTTTTTCGAGTCCTTCACAATCTCGTCACCCTTATTCGCCTCGATAGGCTTTTAATCTCTTATTCCATTCGAGTCAAACCCTAAGCTCTCAAATAATCGACGAGTTCTTCATTTTTGGATAACTAATTAAAAATCCATAACGACGACTTCGTGCACGACGTCTCGTTACGTTTTTCTCACATTTCTGCCCCGAATTTTTCAAGTTTATACGAGAATGAAATTACGTTCAGGACCATTTGTGAGTTGCACGAGACTCTGAAAAAATTGACAAAATTTTCTAGGCTTCTTCAGATTATTGACATTTTTTTCCGTAATTTTTAAATTATTGCTTTTTTATAAATTTCCAATGAAAGTCTCGCACGAGTATCAACCACCACGGTATTCATCCGAGTCTATAGTTTCGAACGAGAAAAGACGAAGCTCTTAGATCAAACCTCATATTATTATTTGCTGGTCACAGAGCCAAGGACGCACTTGGCAGGATAATTATCGTCGGATTTGTTTATTTGGCCAGCGTGTAACCGACACTTGGCTGCTACCGGTGCATTATGTACTTCGTTTCTCATTCCAAACGGCAGGCTTTTGGGCTTCTAATGATCCGACCGGTGCCTTGCTCTTTCGATCTTTTTCATGAACACACACACACACACATTTATATAGCCACAGGATACATTAAATGGGAGAATCGCGGTGAAAAAACGAGCACGAGTTCTCTTCTGTGTAAACGTGTATACACGCACATATACATCGAGCATTATATGCTGAAACCGTATGTATTATGCTACTGGGTTTGAGCCTTCAAAAAGCCAAGAGTCATCGTCGCTAACGAGTGGATGAAGGTGCGCGAGTAAGAACAGAAAGAGTGAGAAAAAAAAAACGAGTCTAAAGAGAAGGAGACGATACTCTGAATATTCTCATCGGCGCAACGTTAATGTGAAGCATCTCGAGAAGAGATCTTTGCCTCGTTTATACATCCATATGAATATCGATATACTAGTTAGAAAAATAACGCTCAATAGAACTGTGAATATTCGATTCACATTCGCTGAATATCGGATGAAAAACGAAAGGACGCCAAGACTCAGCCAAGGCTCAGCGAGAGACTCCAGATTTTGTACACGTTTTAGAAATTATTAGAAAGTGACGGTCGCTGATTGAAATTTCTCGGAGCTCTAAGAGCGAACGATTTTTGCAACAATTTTGAGGTTAAAGGGAAAGAGTATTTGTCGTTTCTTCAGCGCGATAAATTTTTGTTTGGATTGGTGGGAATAACCGTGAAGCCATGAGCTTTTTTTCCCGATTCTCTGGGCATTACCGGAGAGAGATAACGAGAGGAAAAGCGGGAAAAATAAAGACGAAAAGAGAATGAATTTTTGCGAGGCTGTGGAATAGGGTGACAAGCGAGCGCGCGATGAGCAAGCGCCCGCCATTGCACCACTCGTTTGTTTGCCATTTCCTCGACGAAACAAAGAGCGAACTGAAAGGCAGCGAGAGAATGGATCGGGCGATGGATAAAAAAAAGGCCGAATGAAAAACACGAGGAGGTTATTCGAGTGAAAGAGCAAGAGAGGTAGAGCTGGAGTGGTTGAAAAAAAAAAAACAACGAGCAATCTCGAGAGTCCCGGACGAGATAAAGCGCGAGCGTGAGAGAGAGAGAGAAACCGACGCCGCCCGATACGGAAGAAACGCGCTGGTGGAATGCCGTTGTTATCAGGAAAAAAAAAAAACGTCAAATTTCAGGATTACCCGTTCACAGTCGTTACAGGCGCTGCTCACGATCTCGACGATATAAAAAGCAGAAAACAAAACTGAGAGAACGAGCGAAAACAGTCTCCCGAACTCTCGCTACCTTTCCCCCGTTCATCAGCCACGCGATGGCTGCGCCACCATTTGTTTTCTGCTTCCTGCTCTCCTACCGGATGCAGTACCGAGGCACGATCGGATCGAGCCACGAAAAATCGTTTTCGTTTCTATTATCCGTTAATCGAAACGTTCCAAAAGTTTCTAAAGATTTCTCGTGATCGACTCTCGTTCGCTCATTCCATTATTTAGCGAATGGCTATCGAATTATGAGACTTTTTCCATTCTGTAACTTCCTCTCGCTTTGATGTACCGATACCTCATTTGGTCGGCTGAGCAAATCGAGGAAATTGCCAAGTGAAAAGTTCTTAGAAAAAATTAAGATCGGTCCATTATCTCGATTGCATCGTCGCATCAATGTTCCGCACAACACAAAAGTCGTAGCATCAACATTCTAGACTCGAGGAAAAGTCGTCGAGAGAAAAAAAATGGCGTCGAGCATTCGGTGGACGATAATAATGCATCGAAGGGGATCAGGCTCCCAGGGGGTGGTCCAAAGGGGAGTTGGTCCGAATCCGACAAGAGGGCGGAAAGAAGAGAGAACGAGAGAGAGAGAGAAAAGTGTTTTGTTCACACCGCGTTCTCCAGAATTCGTTTTGTTCGTTCCTGGAGCTCTCACACTTCTGCGATGGCAAAATCCCCTTGTACACCAGCGCGCGTCCTCCATTGAAAGTCGATGAGGGCTGCGAGGTAGACTGAGAGTCGCGAAAAGCGCGCGTCCAATGCTTCGGCTCCCTTCGTTGCAACAATCGATTTCGTTCGAAAAGTCGATTCTACGTGAGCAGTGTGTGAGTTGTAAATGAAAGAGAACGAAAAGGAGGAGAGAGAAGCGCGATGCGGGAGGACCCAAAAAATATGGAGACTCGCAAAGGGGATAGAAAAGAATGAACTGCCTTATACATCGCGTACATAAACGTACGAACACACACGAAAAAGAATGTATAAAGGGAAAAGAGCACGCAGAGCCTCTGGTATAAAGCGCATTGAACGAGCTGGCGCTTTCGATTGACTTCGCCATATTGAATTTAGTTTTATGGGTTCTCGAGTCACGGCGTTTGTTCGAAGGGACTTGCAAATGTATATATATACTCTATTATATACAGATAGATATATTTTCTAGTACCAGTAGCAATATCCAGAATATATAGCCAACAGCAGCAGGATATGGATCGAGAAACCATGTGCCGAGTTCCGTGTTACCTCCTGAGGGATAACGAAGTTACCTCAGGAGTCTCTACGTGACCAAAATTCCTTCTGCCACTCTGACAAAACAAATCGACTGTCCTCCACTTTTTCTCCACACACACACAAACACACGGTTAACCTCCCTTTTGCCTCTTGTCGTCAATTTTTCGAGTACTCCTTCGACATCTAACGCCATCCAGTACAATAAACGCGTTTTCATCGTTTCGTTGCGTGTCTACACGTTAGAAAAATAAACGAATTCTTTGCCCGCAGTTTTGGATGAAAGTGTGCAGCAAGTTCGGAATAACACGAGGATCTCCTTCGCTCGATACACATACCGAAGTCTCAAGCTTCGAATTTTGTTTGGTAAAGGACAAAATGTTGCCTCCTGCTTTTTTCTACATCGATTTTTTGGTTTATTGTTGCCACAGGTCTCGCAGTATGCATCTCACTTTCCTACGCGTCTATATCCACGACCCCAGGAAATACAAGAAATTTTTCTGGCGACATTGTCAAAACGAGACCCTCTCGTTTCACGATATGTATCAAATTATCCTCATAATGAACTATGGCGGCAACGTTACACCTACCAGGTGTCGTTTAAGCGCCCTCCTCAAATACCATTGACAAGTGAGCGCGAGAACGTGCTTCGTCAAAGAACTCTGCAAGTTACATACACACACTCTCTCTCTCTCTCTCTCTCTCTCTCGCTCGCTCGCTCGCTTTGTGGGATTAACACAATGTGAGTTATAATACACAACTGCGACGATGAAAATAGCAAAATGCTATGCATACATGCCGATGAGAAAAGGACCGAGAAAGGAGGGAACAAGAGCGAGATGAAAATCGTGACAATGGTGGAGCTCTCCACTGACACTTCACAATAGGTGTTGCTTTAATAGGTGTCCGGTTACCTACGACAGTAACAGACCAGCCAGCCCTTATGTGCGTTTCTCTATTTCACCACACACACTCAGCACTTTATTCCCTTTACCCGCGATTATTCGAGATTTTCTCGCGCCGATATGGACCTCGATGCGAGGAATGAAAATTCGAATCCCACAACCACATTTTCCTGCAGTCTGCCACAGGATATTTTTTCCTCTCGCCTTTTTTTTTCTCGTTGGAATTTCGAACGGTGGGCTTACCAGAGTATCGTGTGGCTGAAAAAATCGCCGATATCCGGGCAGAATCGGCTGCGTCGATTTTTTTTATTATTAAATCTTTTTACTCCGCTCCAAAACGTTGTGCAGCTTTTTTTTTCGGGATTGCTCAGAAATATCGAAAATCCCATAGGGTTCGCTGTTTTCGTGGATTTTTTAATTCGTTTAATAATTTCAAGGGCTTCTCCAGCCGAATATGCTCAGCGACGGCCACCGAAGACACCTCTGACCGACGGGAATCACTGTAAATTAAAGAGAGGCAGACTGCTAGTTTTTCTCGATATTTAGTCATCTACACGAAATCCACTCGGTTATAATTGCAAGTGGATTCGTTAACAACGAACGTCGTGGAGAATTTTCCGTTGTCTCCAGACTGGAGTACACCTGGAAAATTCAAGAGAACTTTTCGTGCGCAATCTACGGCATGAAATGGAAGAACAGAGAGAGGAATGAGAAAAACACAGAGACTCAACATTGGAAACGTGTTCGCTCGGGACACGCAAATCAAAATTCATAGTCTCTCGCCGTTGCTCGAGGTGTAAGCCGACGGCTGAGCGAAGAGGTCCTCCAATAGTCACGATAAGGGTCCTCCACTCATCTATATATACTGGAGCACCAAGACCCATGAGACACATATAGATATATGGATTCATCGAGTGAAGTACCCATTGCAAGAGTAACCCGACTCTTACCGAGTCCTTGACTGAAACGCTCCACTAATTGCGTTCGTGACACGTCCCTTCGGCAACTGTCAAATCATTCCTTCCTTCGCTAACCAACGATTAGCCATTTTTCAATTATTAGGTGGATAGATATTTATTTTTTATGAAAAACGACATTTTTATTCGTCGAATTATTTATTCAACGAATCAGAACTATTTGGCAGGCAATAAGAGAATTTCTTTGAATAAAATGTCAATCATTTTCTTCAACGTCTCGTTGAAATGGCAAAATTTTTATTGTTGGTCGAAAATATTTAGAATTCAATCAACTGATCAATCTTTTCGACAAACATTTTTCTCTCATTCGGCCACCAACAATTTGCGATGTCACAACAATCGTACGTTCATAAATTTTCTTTTTGAACGCAGAGAAAAAATGATTGTGTTTATTCATCAATTATTGAATTATTCAATTACGTTGAAATTTATTCACGCAATTGCTTCGTTTCTGGATTTTGACAGATTGCTCTTTGATGATTATACGATGAAAATGAAATCGTTGTTTGCTACACTCGACATTATTACGAGGTTCGTTATGAAAGAGCAATTTGTTGAAGGATTTTCTGTATTCTGATATAATTATGAAAAATACTTAATGAATGCAATTTCATCACGAGCCGAGCGCTCCGGGGGATAGAAAAAAATGAATCGATAGGGATTGTCGCGGATTCGAAAGCTGGGAATTCAATTTTTCGCTATTCATTATCCACACGATCGTGAAATTTATTAATTGAAAATTACACCGTTAGTTAACTCGTTATTCAAGCTACTAATTGATTTCGATATTTTGAAATTCGTTTCTCATCCAAAATCTTGTGAATTTTGATAAAAATTTCTTTGAAAAATGAATGCAGATCTTTTTCTTATTAATTGTACTTCGATATTAATTAAGCGAATGCGTGGATGCCAAGGGACAATATTATTTCTTCAACATCTCCCGAGCATATTATACTAATCTTGGAATAATGGCGAGAATCTCATCCCTGTTGGCGTTCTCTCATTACCAGATGGAGGGAATCCCTCGACGCGACAACCCCCTGTTATTGGCAATTGAAACTCGAGGGCTCATCCCTCATCTCTCTGGCAATGAAGTTTTGTTGCCGCGCATTGATGAATCGAGAGGATTTCGAGAGTTGTGAGAAAGAGTGACAGGTCCGTAGTTGACGGACACGCTGATGAATTTTAATTGGAATGTTATATTTTTCAGTGAAGAAAAAATAAAAGCTAACAAAAAAATGGAATATAAAAAAGTTATGGAAAAATGATCACCAGACTTGACGAATCCTAACAATGGCCGATCATTCGCTATGTGGTATTAATAACCCATGGATCTATGTGTATATATTCCTCACTTCCAAGTATATAGGTGTGCATGTTCACCCTACGATCGTGCGTGTCGACCCTCTATTCGTATTTTCACTCGCGCGCCCCTTTTTGCCGGAAGTGGGAACGTAACCATGGTTACAACATTGAGACTGTCCTCGATGGTGTGTGCGGCTCGTTATGTGGGACGAAGGGTGTGATGACAAAATGGTTCCGAGCCAAAACTTGACGAGGTGTATTTTCTTTCGTTCTCAAAGCCTAAAACCTCCTCAAAATTACGAATAAAAATAAATTTTCGTCTCTTTTGTACTCACAGGCAAAAAAAAATTATGCGACGACAAACTTTTGTCAATCGCGAACTACGTCACTGTTTTTCAATCAAATTAATTCCGAGTGTGCTGCATGGCGTTCGGGCCAGACGCAAATTACAAATGTTTGTGAACGCGAAACACAAATATGTACCAATTTTTTTTTTTTTAATGATATAAAAAAAGGTTAAAGGTTCGAATAATATTCGAATGGGAAAATCGTTTCCCTTCAGATAGATTTTCGGGGTCGAACTTTGATAAAGTTTTCAAAATGATTTTTTTTTTTTCATTGAGTGGATAATTTTTGTCCAGCTAGACGAGTGCGTCCAGTCCAAATATTATGACCGATTGATCAAATCTGTCGAAAGGAGTTCGCGAATCACGCGATTCTATAAAACATTCACATAGAAAAACTGACTGTTTTTTTTTTTCTATTTATTTGCGTGGACAGCAACTGTTTAGCTTTGGTATAAGGAAGAAAAAAAACGATAAAGAGGATATGTCAGTGCGGAAGCGCGGGAAGGATAACAGGAAAACTATTACGGGAAATAAACAAAGCAAACAAAAGGGAAAAAGAAAATGGTCAAGCAGGCGAAGTAGAAGAGGAAGATATTAGAGGAAGATATGGTTTTGGGAGAAGCATTTTAAAAGTGATTCATCCCTCTTGGTTCGTGGGTCTTGTTGGGCGTCGTAGCAACCGGTGGCGCCCGTACTGACACTATCTGTATACGATCGCGCCTCCGTATACCCCGTCAGAGTGGAAAGAAATGAGAATCCTTCGAAAGAGAAAGAGGAAAAAAGAAAAAGCAAGCGAAAAGAAAAATCAGGAACAACAGTCTCGGTCTCGAGCTCTCGAAAAAGAACGAAACTCTGAGTGTGTGCATTTGTGGCTTGAGAGTAAAGGAGAAGATCATATCTAACGGTAGAGAGGAACCCGTTAAGGAAATACATTTACACATGCGCACTGCGTATCCATTTTATAAAACGAGATGAAAATCGTTTTATAGCAAAAGGAATCTCCGCATAATTCATTCGGTGCAGAATACAAAACAGCAGGTTTTTTTCGCTCGAGATTGGCAAACAAAGGAGATTTGTTAGTCAAAGACTACGAGGTGTTCCAAAATGGCGCAGTCCTCTCCTGGGATCTAATCCCGGATGAGACTCGAGCTGCTCCCTCGCCCCCGACGTGGAGAACCGAAGGAAGTAAAGAGAAGAGACAAGATGTGTGCATACGCGAAGAGAGCTTGCGATCAGAAAGCCTCGAGCTGCACAGTTTTGCATGGTCCCTTCCTCGCCCACTTGCGCCCTTTTTATTCGCCCAACTCCGACGAACGAGAGAGCAAGAAAATACAACGACGACGTCGCGAGAGCGAAGCGACACGAGATTGCGAAGATGAGAGGGACACATCTCTCGGATTACGTCTTAACAAGCTCCACGACGTTCATTTGTCTTATCCGCCTGGTGGGCTCTGTCGCTAATGCGACAGCGCAGCTGTTGAAATGATTAATTTAACGAAGAGAGAAAGACCGAGAGACAGGGATAGAAATATTGGGAGATGAGCGGAACGGTAATACTCACGAGAGTTTCAAATCCTCATACAACTTTGACGTGTACCTCTTCTCTCTGCATGCCATTCTCCCAGCACTCGACGTGTTCCTCATCTGGAACAGCTTCAATTAAATGGCTACTGGCTTTACGAGTCTTTTCACACTCCGACCAAATCCTCATTCATCTAACCAAGTGAAAAATAAATAACGACAATTTTTTACTCGCAATTAGCTCGGTTTTTGCTCTGCCTCTGTCTTGTTTTTTTTTATTTTTGCCAAATAATTGCCCAGCAGTTGACGTTTTTTTCAAACATTTCTCGTGCATCGATGCGTCGTGATTAAATAGGAAACGAGTGACCGAAAATTTGGAGTAAATGAGAAAAACACTCGTATCTACGAATCAACAGATTATCGCTCATCGTGTTTTCGTTTTGTACATTATTCTGCGCGCGTGTCGTTTCAGCTGGTATATTAAATTGGATTACCTCTCAATATTTTTTCTTTCCCCTCACGATGACCTGTCGAGCACAGCACGTGCTTTCATATGTTTTATTATATGTCGGGCTGATTTTACGTGACAATTGCCGATCGATGACTAATCCCCTTTCATTTCTTCCTCGAATATACATATATCGACGCATAATCCATGAAGTGTCATCGCCAAGTGAAGACAATTGCCTCCGTTAACCGTACTTTGCTCTCTTATTCTTATTTCTCCTTCTCTCTTCCTTTCACGCCTGTGTGGCTCGTTTTCTTAGTGTTTGTTCCTCGCAACAAGACTAACTTACTCGATTAACACTTCGGAGCCGTTACGTACGCGTTTAAGGCCTTACGAGAACCGAGCATCGACTATTGTTCTCTTGCCATTCGTTCCTTCAATTTAATTCCATCACTTATTTTCTACTTGGTATACACGGAGGAAAAAAAATTCTCGATCGCGATATTTTGCTCCAAAATACTTACGATATCTCGGAGCCATTTTGGTAGCTGGATTATTTTTCCATGCGTTGGTGCATGGAGCTTTGAGTTCATCAGCGAGAACATTAATAGAAATTGATATGAAATATTGATGACGATGACGTTTCGGGAATAAAAATACGCGTTTCGAAATGGGTATTGAAAACACAAAGACCTTTGCGATAGGATTTCCAAGACGCATCGTTTTAATTTGCAAGAAATTTTCTACTGAAAATACATGAAAAAAAAAGGAGGGAAATTTGCCGGTGCAGTCCATTTGGTATTCTGGGGAAAAATGAACTTTGTGGAATATTAAGTCCCGCAACAAAATGGCCGCAATGGGAGAGGCCGATAGTTGGATAATAAAAAACGAAAAAATGAATTTATCCGAAGAGATGGAGGAAAAAAACGAGGGGATGAGATAAAGAATTCGCTTCTTTTGCTACACGAACGTTTCCGCACGTTCCTTCCTCACGTGACTAGCTTCCAAATTTACCATCACTTTGCCGATTTCTACTGTAAAATATATTCTCCCTCTCTCGCTCTCTCTCTCTCTCTCTCTCTCTCTCTCTCTCTCTCTCTCTCTCTGTCTCTCTCTCTCTCTCTCGGTGTCGTGTAAACTGGGGGAATTGTCCCGACTTTCCCGCTCCGTCTGTCTCTTCCCCAGTAGGATCTCGTCGATCCTTCTCATCGCTGATAGACCGCGCAAGCGTCGACCAGAAGAGACGCTACTTCGTGCCCGGATCGAAAGCTCCGCCCGGGACGTGTACAAGGCCTTTGTTTAATCCCTCCACCTCAACAGCTTCACTTTATATACAGTGTGTATATATATATCCTATATACGGATTCACTCCACTATCCAGCAACAGCTACACCAGATAGCATGCGATACGCCCACGAATTCTAATCCATCTTCCTCCCTCTCTCTCTCCTCCTACTCCGTCCGCGTTTGGCTCTTCGCCATCTTTCCTAATCTTTCCCTCTTTTTTACCTCAGCCTTCGTCGACGGATATTCCGACCAACTTACCGCCCATTGGATATGCAAAGTTATAGTTTTTTAAATCGTCTATGCATGTTTGTAACGAGCACATTCCCTTGATGAATAATTGAGCGAGAAAGTATCGTAAATCATTGATAACACGTCAATGTGGCAAAGAAAAAAGTATGAAAACCTAATTTTTCAATTATTTATCAAAACCTTCCAGTCTCGAGCGTCCATTCTCATAAAAAATTGTTCAATTTCAATCGATCGTGATCCATGTTCCAATCGTCGTTAAATTTTCGCGAGTACAATCGAAAATTGATGAGAAAAAAATGTTTTTGTGAACGATGGAGTTGAAAAATATGGAAACTTGTGGCTTGACACGAACAGAAATTTAATGACTCGCGTTGACGCGATTCTGTACTGGTGGGAGAGGATAAATATGAGCAGACTCGTCATTTATGGGAATCAATTGGTTAATACGTGTTTACCGGTGGTAAATAGCAAATATCAAATACAGGTTGATAATTTGACGTCGACATGGAGGATATAGAATGTTGTCATTACACAGAGAGGGTGGAAAGGGAAGGAGCCAGGCGGAGGGAAGTGCAGGTGAATGTTTAGCGTTTCTCGTTTCCTTCCTCGTGTAACAACTCGCGCCGGAAGTGTACGAACTCCTCGGTGTTCGTTGAATTATACTTACACAGCGTTTTCATGTACCTGCAGAGGAAATATTGATCTATCTTCCTCGAGCTATTGCAATTATTAATTTCCTTAACTCATGACGACAGTCACCTTTCGTTTTCGTATTTACTGGCGTTATACACGCGATCTCGTACGCCAAGCTCAGAAAAATAATTCTCTCGTGACTTTCATTTCAACGAAACAAAAAAAAAACATAACAAAGCACACGCAAAACTAAAAATCGATGAGAAATAAAGATCGAACACGAATATCTCTCGAGTAAGCGGGGCAAATTCGATCCTCCAACCGGTGAGGTGACATTTTTTTCTAACTCTTTTGTTTAACTATTTCGAAACATCGGTGTTCGGATAATTCAAAGAGCTAAATCATTAATTAAGAATTTGTGACTTTTTCGGGTGATGGAAAAATTTGACGTATTTTTTTTCTATTTTCCTGAATTTCCTTTTTTTTATCCATCAATTGCATGCGATCACAATCGCAGGGAAAATCTTTCAAGGAAAGAGCGTCGAGTGTTCGTAGGACTGGTTGCTCACCTTCCATCGTCCTTTTTTATAGAAAATTCCTGTGGTTCGTTCGTTACGCTTTTTTATTTTATATTTATGTTTCCTATTGCGATTCGAAGCATTTTGAAACGATGTTTCACTCTTTTAAAGAGTTCACCTCCAGATGCTATTGAATTTTTAGTGGAAAATAATTGAAAATAATGAGAAAATGATTAAATATTTGTTTTATGACTACATACTGTGTTTTTTCTCGACGATACTGGGACTTTACATGCTATGGGCCACCATGGTGTTGGCGTATGCTCCGAGGTGGCAGACATTTCCACACATTCAGGACGAACGACTTCAGCAAATCTTCTTTGGAAATATGCCGAACCAAAGCTGCAGCTTAAAATTCATTGAATTTTTTTTCTAACACTTTTTATCACTCAATAAAGTTACTAAATGCAATATAACGGTGGGGGACAACCTCAAACGCCATAAAAAAAATGGCAAACGCCATGAAAATGGTAAAACTGGCAATCATAAATAAATATGAGCCACTTTTGCTCATATAATCCAAATAATTTGGAACGCTTTTGAGCTGCAGCTCTGGTTCGCCATACATTTACCAAAAATACTGTTCGTATATAACGGTACGTTCTTTTGACATGAACCTCAGCTAAGTTTTAATGCCGTTTCAAGTGCGAAGTAGAAAAAAAAGCTCTATAGTCGATACGACGGGCTAACGCAAAGGGTAATGCTCATTATTTGTTTTTAAACGAATTAGTTAATACCGAACGATCCAATTACGGTACCAATCACCGGTGCATGACCTCCAATGGATTAGTAATGGAAAAATGAATATTAATTGACTTGAGAAAGCGAACGAAAGTGTCACTCATACAAAACAGGAAAATATCGTTTTCATGCGTAAAGCTTCGGTGTCTCCATCGATTATGCGTACGTCTCGTGTATTAGTTAGCGGAAGAGAAATCTGCTTTGCCCTCCGTCGTCCTTGGTGTGCTGGTTGGTTCTGCTTTTCCGAGCCCAGATGTCGCTAGCGTCGGATTCTCCTTTTTGGCGATATTGTTTACCGATTCCGTTGACGTCGATCTGGATCGTGGCCTTGAGAGATTTATCTACAGATTCCAGCTTATCAGTTTAAAAAAACTTCTCGGGGCGATTAATTGCAGTCAATTGATCGAATCATTTCATTTTTTTCTGGAATCTGCTCGTGACAAGCTCTCGATTATCTTTTTTACGATCGCTGCGTTTTTTTGTTCGCACTTGCGCGCGGTTGCGGATTGTGTGCCGGGGTTTCGCGTCACTCCACTCGCCCCCGTATCATTGCGAATCACTTTTCTCGTCATTTTGCTATTCATTACATTTCCAGAGACATAAATAAACGAAAAAAATATAATAAGAAGCTACAAACAATGTTTATTAGATTTATAACACAATTAAGGATTTTGGTTTTCAGGTAGCGTGGCCGAGCGGTCTAAGGCGCTGGTTTAAGGCACCAGTCTCTTCGGAGGCGTGGGTTCGAATCCCACCGCTGCCAATTTTTTTTTTTTCCACCGCTCGTCACTTTTATATATTCAGAATGTGTCTTTGTCTTGAGCGGCACGTTCAATGTTGATTTATTAACAAATTCCTCGATGAAAGTCTTTAAAAAATACGCCAAACTCCGATCGAACTAAAGCGCCGAGGGAAAACTTTCTTTTCGGAGTTTCGTCTGCGAACCTTCTCAGTTTCCGCGGTTCTGTTCGTTCACAATTTTTCATTTTCGTCGAATCTCGTCCATGCGGAAAAATTGGTTAAATTCAACCACAGCTGCGCCAATTCTGGATCGCTATCGAAATGAGTGAGACATCGCGCTATATCGAGATAAGAAGTTCTTTCTAAATAATGTGTGTATTGGACGTACGTATAACGCAAGAGTTTTAAGTAAAGGTCACAGTCCAGTGTCGAAGCCTGAGAATGGTCGCTCGAGATTGTACCCGTGAATAGTCCTAACGACGCGCAAGAAAAGCATGAGATTCGAGGAGCATCACGTGAATACACGTGAAACTATCGAAGCAAAAAAAAATGCGAAAAAACGTGTTTTTCATTTATTTTCAAAATTGTCACAAAATCAGAAACTCGAAAGTCGAGGAAGAGTGAACAATATTCGTGAAATTTGAAATCGTTATCTTGGTGAAGAAATTTCGTGATAAATCTGCAGTGAATTGCCCCTTGAAATCAGCTGTTCTCGTTTATCATTTAAGTCGCAATGAACAATATTTTACCAATTGCAAAAGTAACGAGACTTCGATATCGATTGGCTCTTTTTTCCCTACCGTTTCATCAACATTTTTCATTTTTGTTCTCCGCCTATTTACGTGTTTTTACGTGATGTGATTCGCGGCCACCGCGTCGAATTATTTAAACCTCCAAACCTGCACTCGAACTGGCAGTTTTTTTCTCTTTGTGTTTTTAGAGAAAAATTGAACACTTTTGAATAATAATTGAAAAACTTTGGTGCGTGAGAGGATCCTGTTTTTAGGTGTAAAAGGAAAAGCGTTTACTATTATTTTTAACTCTACGACAAAAAGGTGCACGATGGACCCGAAAATCGTACGTGTCTCTTATTGGGAGATAGCGAAACTTCACTTTTTATCTTTCGTCTTCGGTCTGTATCTGATTATCAAGCGTCTCGTCAAATGGGCCTGGGATCCAAAGAAATTTTTTATCCTCCGGCAACGAGACAACCCACCACCCTGTCTCGTCGATAACAGTCTCGGCAAACATTCGTACGTCAAAATTAAAGTAGGTTTACTGATGATGGAAAAAAAAACTAAAGTTCGTCCATTGATTGAAATTTTAATTGTTTAAAAAAAAAAAAAATCAACATCGCAAGTCGGTTTCGATCGAAAGTTGATCGGAGTGGTTCATCGTATTTTGCGTTCTGGAAAAATGTTGTGCAAATGAATGTTTAATCAAAATACTTGTTAGGGTTCAAAAAAATTATCGAAAATTTCATGTTTGCTGACGAAAATTGCAATATCTTATCAAAACATTGGCCGAGCATGCATTTTTGAATAATCTTGGAGGAAACTTTGAGAAACGAATAACGCTATGCACTCTCGGAAACCTCTGGTGACCTTAGCTCGATAACTCGAGAATTCAACGATGATACATGGGTTTTTGTTTTGCTCGTGATTTTGTGTGACATCTTGAAAAATAATGTCACCTCGTTGGGAATAAAAATATTCAGGAAAAAATATCGCGCTTGGGAGAGCTCGTTGACGTTTGTTGCTGCAGAGAAAAATGTTTTTTCAATGTTCATTTTTACGTCAAAAACTTAATCATTATTTTATGCACTATTTTTCAATTTTATTTTTTTTCCATTTTTTTTCACTATAAACAACGAATCGTGGAATTATTTATGAAAAATGAAAATAATTATGTGCCGTTATCGTAGGGAGTGAAATTTCACTACGTCGAAGCTGGCGATCGATCGAATCCACTTCTCCTGTTATTGCACGGATTTCCGGATTGTTGGCTGACGTGGCGAGAACAAATACCTTTGCTATCCGAACATTTTCGGTAATAAACTCGATATAAAAAAAAAACATACGAATAACTGAAAATAAATTTAGTTTCTAAGAGTCGAAATCGATATTTTGTCCTAGAGTTGTGGCTCTGGATCTGAAAGGTTTCGGGGACAGTGATAAGCCATCGAACAGACGATCGTACAAAGTAGAAATTCTGATCGACGAGCTAAGGCAATTCGTTCTCGCACTCGGAGTAAAAAATTGCAGTATTATCGGCCACGATCTCGGTGGTTTGCTGGGCTGGTACATGCTCGCGCTTCACAGTGAACTCGTTAACAAATTCGTCGCTATATCGAGTCCTCATCCGAATCACTATTGGCACGGTTCATCGAAAGATGCAGCTTGTGATGAAAAGTTGGTCTCGAATTTATTCGAAACACTAAATTTCAACGAACGAAAATTTAAAACTTTCATTCACTCCAAAATTTCATGAAATATTTCTCTTTTTATTTTCTACAGATGGCTGCACTTTAGCAGATTGCCTTTCCTGCCAGAGATCGATGCACTCAAAGAAGACATTTCAATAATCAACGATACCTTCAAACATCTTCATATCGACCAGACCACCGAAAAAAATTACGTGGAAGCTTACAAATATACTTTCAGTCGAACTGGTAAGTCTCAATTTTCTTTCTAACGTTTTTTCCTCACCTGCAACACTTCCTGAGGATCAATGCGTGCTTCTATGCTCCGAATCTGTCGAAATATGGAACAGGAACCGTTCAAGATAAAAATAAACTAAACCCAAATCGTACTGGATAGGATACACAATCTTTGAAGTTCACATCGTTGAAATGCAACGAAAACCTCGAAATTTTTCAAAGCAGAGCACAACATTTTCATAGAGTATTTGTCAACAATAGCGAGACAGCCTTTGTTGCCATTCGAAAACCAAATTTACTAGAAAAAAAAAATTGGAAAAAGTGCATTAGTTATCAAAATAATTAATAAAAAATATTTTTTCTGTTGTATTCCAACGATGCAGACTTCAGTATCGTACGCAAACGATGTTCAAGTTCGCATCGTTGAAATGCAACCAAAACTTGGAAAATTTTCAAAGCAGAGCTCAACATTTTCATAGAGTATTTGTCAACTATAGTGCGACAGCCTTCTTTGCCATTCGAAAACCAAATTTACTAGAAAAAAAAATTGGAAAAAGTGCATTAGTTATCAAAATAATTAATGAATAATATTTTTTCTGTTGTATTCCAACGATGCAGACTTCAGTATCGTACGCAAACGATGTTCAAGTTCGCATCGTTGAAATGCAACGAAAACTTGGAAAATTTTCAAAGCAGAGCACATAATTTTTATAGAGTATTCGTCAACAATAGTGGAACAGCCTTCTTCGCTATTGGAAAACCAAATCTACTAAAATACAAATTGCAAAAAGTGCATTATTGACCAAAATAATGAATAAAAAATATTTTTTTTTGTTTTACTACAACGATGCAAACTTCAGTATCGAATTCATTAGTATTTTTTCATTGAAGAAATAATTGGAAAACTGCGTGTTGGTACGATCCTCAGAATTTAAAGGAGAATATTTTTTTACTCGTTTTTCGTTAATGGTTGATTATAAAAAACGGAATAATGTGTGAACCCGATCGAGACGTACACTCGAGGATTTATTGGAAGGATTACACAGTAAAAATATGAATACAAATGATGATCGTACGACATTGCACTGTCTAAAATAATTCACAGTCGATTGGACGGGAGCGATAAATTATTATCGCAATTTGCCATTCACCCGATTGGAGATGACAACCAGTGAGCCAATTTGCAATCAGACATTGCTCATTGTTGGAAATCTGGACCCCTGTTCATCATTGGAAAATGTCGTAAAGAGTACCGAATATCTCGCGAGATTCAACATCAAAGTTGTCACGGATGCGAAACATTTTCCTCATCAGGAGTCTCCGCAAATAGTGAATCAAACGATTCTCAAATTTCTCATCGGTAAGCAACTGAGAACGAAAGGCACACACCTTCCTCAGCCAAAAGATCGACTGCATCAGATTTAAATCTTATTTTTAAATTAAAATAATTCTAGCCAACTGCTGAACACATTTTCCAACCGAAATATTGTTCGATCAATAACGAGAAAAATCGTCACGCCGGATGATTTCACAGATTGTAAAAAATCCTCGAAATTCTCTCAAAAATATTGCTTTTTTTTTTGCATTTTTTCAAAAACTACGAATTCCTGAGAAAAAAGTTAGAAAAATGGATAAAAAAAGAACATTCATTCCGTGCGACGTAAAAAAGTCTGATTAATTGTTGAACAATGTTTCGTTGAGCAATTCGCTGATAAGTCACTGTGCAATGTTTACAAATGATTGAAATTTTGTCCCGATTCACAAAAATCATTGAAATTATTTGAAAAAGTTGTAACGAAGAAAAAAGTATTGACTCATCGTGTATTCTTATTGCCTATTTTTTTTTCTGCAGGCTCAACCCCCATGCAGTTGGAAAAATCACCTTCGAAAGGCATAGTGTCATCTTGGCTCGGCTCTCTTAGCAGTACAGTTAAGTATGGCAACCAAGTGTTCGACGCCGTCCACAAAAGAACTAACGGCGTTGTAACGGCGTTACCGAACAAAGTGTTATATCTGGGTCAAACGCCCACGTGAAGATTGAATTACTTGAAGGAATTAAAATTAAATCAGATCTAAAAAAAGAATGAGCGAAAAAAAAACGAGTTTCATAATTGAAGAAATTAGACAAATCGACACCGTCCTGATAATTAATAACAATTATTGTTGCTTTCGCGAGTTGAGAGCGGTGAGTGGCCGTTTCGACGATTGTTCAATCTTGCGAGTTATCAACGAGGCCGACTGATCAATAATTAATAAAAAATAAAAAAATGTAGTAAGGCAGCTGCGTGGGTAAAAATTGGCGCGAGTTTCGCTGCTTGAAAAAAAAATGCTCTTTCGATGCTAAAAAAAAAAATCTCTATCAATCTTCCAACAAATATTGTTTCCTGCGATCGAAACCGTTTCACCGAATCGTAGGTTCATCATTTTCTCGATAGATTTGTACAGTTATTCGCAAAATAATAATTAAAAAAAAAATAACGTCATGTTTTTTCGTACAAAAATGAATGAAATTTTGATGAGAGTAAAAAAAAATGGATTTTATGGGGGATGAAAAATGATAATGAACTAACAATACTCCACGAACTCAGTTGCGAGATTTGTTGATTTTCGTTTCTCGATGAGGTAGTTTCATTTTTTCAGAGTTTTATTTCCAGGGCCTTTGATTAGTTGTTAATTTTCAAACGGTCGCTTGTTCGCCTCGTCCTTTTGCTCAACTTGCATCGGTCGCCTGAGACCCGGACACCTTTTTCCTATAAAAAAATTCAATAATGGTCACGATGACAATGATTATGACGTGCGAATGCCACGAGGACTGATTCGAGGAACGAAACGATGTCGAGGAAACGAAAAAGCAAAGGATTCCATTTTTTAAGGAAACAATTCAAACTCCTAGAGTTTTCTTTTCTATCACACGCGTTGTATTGTTATTATTGTTATTGCAATAACAGAATTGGAAAATTCAATGCAAACTTGTGGAGTTGTGAAAAGAAAAAAAAAATCACTTTACACACAGCCAGAACAAAAAAAACGTGCCAACGAGAGTCAGAGCTTACTTTCTAAAATTTTCACCGTCCTCGATCGTCTCCGGTAATTCACAGTCCATCGTTTCCGGCAATAACAGACACAGAGCTGCCCCAATTAGCGGCCCGGCTCCGAAAACCACCGGAGGCAACCAAGCCGCAAGATTTCCCTGTGAAAACCATTCGTCGCCAGTTTAAAATTCATTTATTTTTCCGACGATTATTTCATTTTGTCGATAATTATCTTCACATTCGAATGTTCAATGGTCCGAGCTTGAGAATTACTGTAAATTACTCTTAGTTGAAGAATCGTGAAGAAATTTAAAAACTCACCATTGTCGCAATGAACGGAGCAATCATGCTGCCAATCCTTGCGGCTACGCTGCACATTCCCAATCCGTTGTTTCTAACAACAGTTGGATAAACCTCGCCGGTGTAGAGATAAATAGTCGGGAAGCTTATGGCCAGGCCAGCGAGGCCAAAGCAGGCCAATGACACCTGAGCTATTGGGTTTCCGACCAGCGTTATCAACAACAAGCAACAGCTCGACATCAAATTCCCTCCGATCAAAATCTTCAGCCGAGAGACTCGCGAAATAAGAATTAAAACTATTAACGTTCCGGGCAGTTGTATGAGAGCTAAAAAGAAGGAAAAAACAATGGAAAAAATAACTCATTTCTTTATAAGACCCAAAAACATTTTATGAACATTTTTTAAACAATTTGGAAAAAAGAGAATAAAAATATCGTACGAACCAGAAATCGCAACGTTCACGAAAATGTTTCCAGCCAATTGGCTTATGTACTGTGCCAATCCAAAGTAACACGTCCCAAGCACGAACCAATTGATCGCCACGCAAATACTCTTTATTCGCATATTTGGAGTTCTGAACAAATGCGTTATGTTGTATTTTTCTTGGGAACCATCATCCTCCGTTTTACTGTGATTCTCGTGAGAATTCACAGCAGTTGCTACTTTCTCCAATGGTATATCATTTCGGTTCGCTGCACGAGTCAAGACGACACGAGCTTTACTGAGTTTTCCGACAGCGAGTAGCCATCGTGGAGATTCCGGAATGATCCTGCAAATATCGAATTTCGAAAGTTTCATTATCTCCCTATAAGCTTCTTATCACTTTCTTGAATATTCTTGAAAAGCAGAAAGAAAGTTCATGGAAAATTCGAATTGCCTTCAACACGTTCAACGAACATTCGACTGTTTCGGAAAAATCATTTTCCCCATTTTCTGCCAGGTTTCACGATTTGCTTCTAACGATGACGTTCAAGTTCGTAAAAACGACGATATTTTTCTGCTGTTTTTTTGTTGATAAGAAAACGTGCCTTCCTAATGAATATTCCAAAATTTTGTTCGATAAAAAAGGCTCAATAATTGAAATGGAAAAATTCAACGATCGCAACTTCGTAAAAGATCATAAACGATCGTAAAAGTACAAAGTCTTTGGTGTCAGGATACAAATGACAGAATTATCTAATGAGGTGGTTTCCAAATTTAGTAACGATAAAAAAAGTCGAAAAACGATAATAATTCATATCTTACCAATAATAAGAAAGCAGAAGAATCGGTGGGAGAGAAACAGCCAATTGAAAAGTCTTCCAGTATCTCGTCAGATACGATATAAGTGGATTAGTTAAATGACCCAGTAAGAACGGTATGTGAAATAATACGGAGAGTGTCGCCCGCCACTCGATGCCTACGATCTCCATAACTGCAATTTATACATCTCAGTCATTGACTCGCCAATTGACAAGATTTTTTCTTTCACTGTAAATTACACTTGACCATTCTACAGACATATATATAAATATACATAAATATAGATTAAGTCTTCGCAGCCCACTTACGAAGAACGAAACTAATGAGCATCGTGCCACCGGTTGCAACAGCCGAGACGAATTTTAATACCAAAAAGAGTTCGTACCACGGTACAAATATGCTGAATAAACCAGTGAGCGATTGCACTACCACGGCTATCATCAAAGGAATTTTTCGGCCAATTCTGAAAATAAATGATAATTAAGTTTTTTTTGCATTTTTTTTCAGTGATTATAGATTTTTAATTATTTTGATATTTCCGACGTACCGGTCAGCCATCATACTGAACACCATGTTTCCCACGAGAATTCCAAACATCGTGCAAGATTGTGCGAGATTTGCGAGTTGTCCACGATCGCACACTAAATCCCACTGAAAAAAAAATATTTTGCAATGAAATGAATTGAAATTCATTCGAAACTCATCGAATGACAATTTAATTTCCCGTTTCGTAAAATGATTGCGATAATATTATTTTGTCGTCGAAATAATTAAAGCTTCCAATGTCGAACCTCGGTGATGATTGTTTCCTTGAAAATACTTCTGTCGTATTCGAATTCACGACATTTTTCAAAAGTGTCGTTACCCATGGCCACTTCGCATCGCGAAGTTGTATAATTGTCCATGGGCTTCGGTGACAAACACGTGAAATTAACCGGTGGGGCTAAAAAAGCAATGGACAATTGGTTCCAAGCTACTGGGAAATTGACGAGGGAGAGAGCCACCGCGATTATCACGTGCCAAGGTCCCATGACTCCCATGGCATCTTGGATCGGGTCGAGCGTCTCATACTCTGAAAAATTTATCGTTTTCGTAACTATTTTTCCCACACGAATGCAAAAAATTACAAATCCAGAAAAAAAAAAGAAAAATTCTTTGTCAACCATCGAAAACTGTAATTTTTAATTTATGTGACAACTCCAAATTTCCACAAATTCTCTTAACGAAATTCCAAAAGTATGATGACACAGTTTGTTCTTTTCGATCATGCAGTTTGTGCTCAGAGTTTCTCAATAAGCTGACGAAATAAATGAATCGAAGAATACGAAAATAACAATAAAAAAAAAAACCTCAATGTCAGCGAAACGTGAGATCGTAACTACACGTGTACATAGTGAAACTTCTCACAGCTGTACACTCTGCAATGCTTCACTGACAGTTCCGGTAAGTATGACGCGACTCGAAAAAATCAGGCAAATTTACTGTGCCACAAAATCTCGCATTACACCACCGAGTATATCGTCTTACCATCTTATTACGCTCGTACGTTTTGTAATTACACGTGCAAAAACTTCGGAGCATAGCAAGAAGAATAACAATTAATTTCTGAGAATAATTTTCTTTTTGGAATTTGAGGAAAAATTGAAAAAATAAAATGCAATACTGAGAAAATCGGTTCGGTCGATTCTGCGCTGGGAAATCGACAATTCAAAATTAATAAATTCATGGCATACAATCTTGAAGGCCATTTGTCGATGGACTTGACAGACAAAAAGAAGAGAAATTACAAAATGTTCTCGAAAATCAATATTAGCGACGGTGCAATTAGGGAGTTGGATCAGAAGCTTCAAATTATCAGGAAAACCGAACGGAGTAATTGTGTGTTTGGTGCATAAGTGCGAGCAGGACAGAGAAAGAGTCAAAAGAAGCGCCGGGAAGGAATTTCGGTGGAAAGGGGGGAGGGGTGTATATTTGGCTTGCCGGTGTGAGTAGGATGATGCAACAGAACGCATGGCACAAGAGAAATAGCGACACGCGCGCGCTCGATATAAAATACTCCGAAAAATAAAAAAAATAAATAAAAAAAGTTGAAAAATACTGAATAAATAAATAATCCATTTACCTCGTTTCATTTTGTTCGTCATTTTTTCACTTTCAATTTCGGTTGCTGGTTAACAATAAACTATGGTCACGACAGTCTGTATACGCTCATTAAGCACAGCGCGGTGTTCAAGAACCCGAAAGACTCGTAAGCTCGACGGGTGTGTTTCGTGCCACCGTCGCGAACGAACTAACGGTTCAAAAGAAAGAATTCAAGCGGCCACAACTTTTCTTTGACCAGGGGCAAAAGAGGTACCTGCGGTATCGGTTGGCTGCAAAGAAAAAAAAAGACTTTTATGTGGTCGCATGTCGAATCGCCCTTTATATATACATAAATATAAATACAGTTCTGTACGATATGGAATTTGGAAGATTCGCTCTGAAGAACCTCGCTCTGCTGTTTTGCTAAGAGCCAAGGTCCTGGTAGTGGGATGTTTACAATCGAAAATTCTGGCACACATTAAAAGTCTCCATAGAGATGTGAAAATTGCCCAAATCATGAAAAATATCAAAAAATGATATCGACCCTTTTTATTATAATACAAAGTCCTGCCTCGATTGCCCGAAATTTCGGGCGATCTTGAGGCATTGACTGCGCGAAAACTTCCATTGCGTATCGAGGAACGTTTGAAAAAAGCTGGATAATATTTTGATGACAAAATATTCAATGGATTCGTCACCAACGATGTCGATAATCGGCGTGCGATCTCGACCTCGCTGTAAAACTATGAGAACCCAATTACAAAGTTTTTTTTTCTTTTGCACATTCGATACTGTGACGTGAAAATTTTGCAGGTGCGAATAAAATTTTCGGCATTAATTGTTACACTTTTTCGTTGCAACCAATTCTCCGGATGAGGAGTCCAAAGCAATTTTGAACTTCAGCGATACCGCGTATCAATGGCTCGTGATAAAAAAAAATAATTTAATCTGTTGGATAATTACCGTCTCGGCAGCGGGTTCCTCGAGACTGCACCGTCGTGCAGCTTATCAACGGCTAACATGTAGCTTGACCGTGTCTGAATAAATAATAAAAACTGTCCACGAATAAGTTTTTCCTCATTATCCGATAAAAAAAATCCTAGAAATTACCCGAACTTTGGCGGTTCCGAATCAAGAGCCATTTTCATAGAAAATTAAGATTTTTATATCAATCGGGATATTTTCATAAATCCATCAAATTATCCCGCGAGAATGCATTTCTTTGAAGGCAGCAATGAAAAAAAAAAAAAATATTCGGAGTCGATCGAAAAAATTTGTATATGAAAAAAACTGTGACGAAACAGTTTAATCGGTTAATAGAAGATTGGAATGCCTGTACGATTAGAGGTCAGAAAATTTCGTCGTGCCGCGCGCTGTCGAGTGATCTCGTTGGAGATTTTCTAGTGTTATATATTCGCCCGAAGGTTAGATATGCGAGGTCAACTGGCGAAAAGGATGGGATGTCGGAATTCGCAGCCGGATTTCGAAGAATGGAATACTCGGGCGAGCTGTGAAAAGAATTAAAAAACGAGATTAATATTCTATAAAAAAGAAATATTTTTAATATCACATACAAACTGGATTTTGTGTTCGATCGGGTGTATATAGAAAATGTTTACGTCGACGTTATAAAATTGGAGTAAATGATGCTACGAATGTGAAGAAAAATGTGGATCATTTGTCGAAAAGAAACTGAGCCAATTTGTTGGGGGCTGATCGTTTGTTCTGACCGTCCTCGGCGCCAGGACTCGACAGTTTTCGTTTTTTTATTTCTTCCGTATCGCCAACTTTTTCGGCGGATTCTTCTTGGAAACGCGCCAGAGCAGCTTTCGAGAAATCGAGATTGCTCAGGTCTGGAAATTCTTCCTGCAAATCGGACTTGTTTTTCTCCAACCAGGCGATAAACGATTCATTTTTTTTCGCCGCTGCTTTTCGTTGCACCGGCTTCGATGGCAAAGCACTCGGGGGGGTTGGCTTTGACGCTTTTTCCGGCATTGTATTCATACTCGCCAAACCTATTGGAAATTCGACGATTTAGTCAACTCCGATCGATGGTTCTTACGCTCGCAGCGACCAATTTATTTATTTAAATTTATTTATTCATTTAAATAATTCTAAAAACATGTTGGACTTTGGAAAATTACCTCTGGAGGTCGGCGAAGGACCAGCTCTCCGAAAAGGGTTACTCCGCTTAGCGCTGAACGACATGGGCTTAATAACGATGTCCGATTTCGGTTTGATCGTAGGCGTCAACATTATATCCTCCTGAGTATCAACAGCCTCGACCTCATCGTTGTGATTCGTGAAGCCAACGTCTTCCGCGTCCGGCACATTGCTCCGACTTTCTTCTTCTTTTTTGTCGGCGATCGTTTCTATTTTATTGGCAAGTGCCATGCGATGTATTCTGCCCGCATATTTAATGGCAAGCTCCAGCACTTTTTCCGAGGCGATTTGCTCGCAGATGTCGATGGCCCGGAACTCTACGTTGCCGCGACAGGCCAGCTAGCAATGTCAACAATTTCCATAAACACGAGTTTTAACGATTTTTACAAGTTTATCGATTTTTTTATAATTACCGCGATTAAAGAAAGGACAGCTTCGTTCTCGTCGTGTGGATCGCTTCCGATCTGCCATAACAATGTCTCTTTCGCTGTTTTCTCTGAATCTGGCTCGCAGAGAGGAAGTTTCATTGGTATTTCCATGAGCGTTGGTCGAGGCGTCGTCGGTGGATAACGACTACCCTTGCACAGCACGCAACGTATCATTCGGTCTTTCTCGCTCACACCGATTATGAAAAAGTGATCCAATTTTCCTTTGCACTAGAAAAACGACGAAAAAACGAATTGAAACGAAGAAAACGCGACATTCGACAGAATAAAGACAGAAAAAAAGTGCAGCTGGTTTCGGAGTCCTCGGTCGACCCGGTTCATCGTCGATTTTTTTTTTAAGTATTTTTGGAATTAATGGAAAATGAACAGATTTTTGAAATTCGATTCCAGAAAAAAAAATCGAGTATTACCTGCTGATCTGTGTCGCAAGCGACTCTCCATAGAGAGGCTTTTCGATCATATATTTTGACGAGTCCATCTTCGTCCATAACGGTGGGAGAAGCGAGTTCCGTGAGCCCGATCCAAGATAATTCAGTGGAAGGAGCGAGAGGAATATTGAGTGTTTGATTACGCAAGCTCGGACCTTTTATTCTAATCCACATGAGATTCATGTGTTGATCGCCGGACGTTCCGACTCCCGTGTGATACGCGACCACGAGGTGGCCTCCGAAAGCGTTCATAGCTACTGGCGACCCTGGCAAGGCGATTATTTCTCTCTGCGTGCCACCGATCATAAAGAGTCTCAAATTTCTTCGCGAAGTCGCCAAAGCGACGAAAGTATCGCCGACTGCAAGACACGTCGATTCCTCGCCCTCGGGCAAATCCACGAACCACTCCTTATTCCCCGAGCCCCAACCTGGTGCAGGAAATCGTCGAAAAACCGATTAGAATTGCGTGCGATCAGGAAAAAATGTAAATTTCGTCAATCTGACAAAATTATTCCAACTTTTCGTTGGAAATTTTCGAAAAAATTACCCTGCAAGACGACAACGACGAGTTTGCTCGGATTTCCATCATTCGCCGGACAGCTGAGTGCCAAAGCTTGCGTCGACAATGCTGCCATGGTGTGTCTCAGATAATTATTAATGTGTATCGAGTGATGAACCGAAGAGTCATGGAATTCGACTTCGATGCTGCTGTCATCCTCTTTATCGGAATTGTAACATTTCACGATCCCCGTATCGTTCCAGACCATAAAACGAGAGAGCAGATGGATCGGTGACGATCCCGGCTGGAACGGTGCTTGTAGATTTATTTCGGGCAACACATTTTTAGCTTCGGTTGCATGAAACTCGGAAGCAATGTCCGAGTTACTTTTCGCGTCGTCGTCACCCACTGCCAACGACTTTTTTATCTTGCTCAATGATATTACGTTCTCGCCGTCATCGTCATCGTCGTCTTGCTCCAAATCGCTCAATTCTCCGTTCGAATGATTGTCCCCGCCGATCTCATAATCGTCGTTCACGTTTTCACTGCTACGAATATTCGTGGTAAACTCGTCCAACGATTTTCCACTCGCCACCTAATTTCGAATATCCACGAAACAGAAATCCATTAAAAAACGAAATATAAACAAAAAATTTTAAACAGAAATAAATTCAAAAAATTAATTGAATAAAACCAAAAAGTCTGAGATAAATTTTAAAAAATATTAAATAAAAACAAATCACAGATATTAAGTCTGCTTTTTGTTTGTTTGTTTGTTTTTCTCTATAAAAAATCAATTACTTACAATATCGACGCAGCCTAATTGCCCGAGACTATCGCAAAAAGCTAATTCGTGAGGTTTCTGCAAATGCCAAGCGATAGACGTGATCTTTGGATTTTGGTGGTGCTCGACGTAGCCGATCGTTTCCCCACTTCCAACATCCCAAACGACTATTTCTCCGTGTACTGAACTGCCGGCGATGCGAGTTCCGCACTCGGAATATTTACATAAGCTCAAATCCTGGTCAAACATAAAAATGAAATAATAACGATAAATTCATTTTCTATTCAATTCTCTCCGGAAATTCAATAAACTGCAGAAGCTTTTCTAACCGTTCGCAAGTCTGGACACTGCAAGTGACATTTCTCTTTCCAAGAATTACGGAAAACGATTATTATCTCTTTCCCATGAGGATACGCAAGCGTTGATCCGTCTTTAGGATTGAAGGATGGCGAACAGTACGATTTGGCTGTGAAAAACGAATTGCATTTTGGCACTACATTGTTCCAAGTGTGTATTGCTTTTTTTTCCTTTATCCTCCATACCCTGATCGAACCATCGGCACTGGACGAGGCCTGTACAGAAAATACAAAAGTTATCCGACCGTAAATGCTGTTGAGCGTAATCGTATATTTGCAATCGATTTACCACAAATTCGTCCTTGGGATCGAGTGACAAAGCCAGCACAGGAGCCTCGTGTCCACTCAGTTCCGTGGTTTCCAAAGATTCAATGTCCGTAACTTGAATCCTCATATCGCTGGACGATGAAAACAAAATGTACAAGTGTCGGGTGAAAATCGTATCGCCTCGTGATTTTTCATCAAACAATTGCTGGTTTTCATTTTTTTGCGACATATATTCGGAGAATCGGTACAGAAATCTTACCATCCGCCTGAGACTATCAGTTTGCTGTCTTTTGTCGTTGCCAGCGACGTAACGGCAGCCGAAAATCTAGTAACGACGCCTTCTTTTTCAAGATCCGGAAACGAGAGGATCTGGACGGTGTTGTTGTCATTTCCAGCGTAGAGTTTTCCATTCTGAAATCGTTTTCCAACTCTTTTTTATTTTTGTAACTCTTAATAATCTTTTTCATGAAAATTGATACTTGGAAATGATTGTTTTTTGTTCGTTTTGTGGAATTCCTTGGAATTTGATTTTTCTGGTACAATTTTTGTGGCCGTTTTCGTAAATTTGGAAAAACCTTTTGGTTTCGGAAAAATGGTAGAATTTATTTCGCATGGGAAAATGAGGCTGTCGAGGATTTTTCTAGAGAAATCGTGCGAGGAGTTTCTTACCTTGGAAACAATGGCAGTGGCTTGTTCGGCGATGCAGCTGGACGAGGGATCGTCGTCCATTAGGTTTAGCCAATATCGCACATCGCCGTCCGCACCGCAAGTGACTAAACCACCCCTGATGAAAATTGCGATAGAATATTAGAGACAGAATTGACGTTTGATGAAGAATCGAATTTCGATGAATTATTTGAAACATTTTGTGGGATGGTTTCAATTAAATGAATAAAATGGACGAGGATAACGTTGCCGGTGAAATAGAGATTTCTCCGGATGAGGAATTTGCAGGGAAATGTCATTGGCAAATTTCTACGTTGCGAGTAATCTTTGAATGGAATAATCATCGAAAACAGTGGTTTGTCGAACTCACTTGTCACCACGATGGTAACAAACATCGGTGTGACCTTCCGGATGAGCGTAACGAGTCGGTTTTATTATCAAAGGCATGTCGTATTTTGTAAATATAAAAAGTCTTGATCACAGATTTAAAAACATTTAAAAAGACCACAGAATCTCTACATGTAAACAACGATAAATTTCACACTGCTCCTTGCATCACTGGTTCCTCGCGTGAATATTCTTGCTCCACCAAAACCGTACCAAAACTTTATACACACGTCGGACGAGATTTGGCGGGCTTTTGCCTCCTTCGCTCTTGCTCGCACTCAGCGACGATTTGGGTAAACGACAAGGATGGAAAATCTGGCAGCTGATGTTCAGAAAATTGTAGATGACGCGGCGAGTGTTTCGAAATGGCGCAAAATTCGAATTAATATCGTCATTACTATCGATTCTTCAACATTCCGGTTATTTTTTAATGGGTATGGAGCATGCGATAACTGCGTAAACATCATTGGGAAATGATATATATTTATTTTCTCTACATAAAGAAAAAATCATGTACATTATACTGGAGTCGTGCAGTTGCATAAATAATTGTCAACCTCGAAGGGCAAGCATATCGTAAATACCAAATTGGTTAGCAACCCTCTCGATTGATAAATAAATACAAATTGAGAATATCTAATTACTTTAAACATACAATTAATGTAATTCTTAAGCTCGGGGAATTAATGAAGGGATCTGCGTTGTCAAAACGACTTTGTCGACGAGGTGAAATGAGGAATGAATTATATGGGCGAATCGGCATAGAGATCTTCCAGCTCGTTCAAAAGTTTTCGTGAAAGATCTCTTCTGGCACTTCGAACTCTCGAGGGTGTGCGTTTGTCTTCTATAGCAGCTTGGTTTCCTCTGATATCGGGTGTTGCCAAAAAGTTCATGGACGATTTGAGAGCCATGTATTCGCGCACCGAACGACGACATCTCGGGTCGATTTTTCCCGCAGATTTCGTCTTTGCCGGAGTGTTATTTTTTTTTCCGTCGTGAACGATGTTCAATTCTTTCTCAATCGATGAAAAACTGTCCGTCAACGATTTTGGCGATGGGGAACTTCTTGCCGCCAATCTTGCCGAACGCCTTCGAGGTTTTTCTACGCTTGCTTCATTTTCCTTGTCTTGGTCGTCTATGTTTTGCGGAAGTGGTAAACTTTCTTGATTATTTACCATACCCTTCGGTGGGCTGGGCGCGCTGACCTCGATGCTTATTTTTGATTCGTCCCTCGCGATTGGGATTTCGTCCGGAGATTCTTCAGCTTTTTTACTAATTACATTTTTATCGATTACGTTCAGTTCGGAATTGTCAATTGGTCCAGATAAAATATTGTGGGATGGAGTGGGCGGTTCCGTCTTTTGAATCGAACCTTCTTCGTGACGTTTCATCAAATCCTCGAAAGTTTTCAGTAAAAGTTTCATCGAAAACAATTGTTTCTCGGCGGATTCAACCTGCTGCTCCAAATTCGCGTGTATCCTTGATATCGCTTGACTGTCTACGTGAAGGAAAGGATCCTGCGTCGGAATTACAGATTCGGGGAATAAATTCTGTGGCAAATTGTTCTGAAACGAAGCGCAAGAAAAACTGTGAGCAATATTGTCAAGATTTTCGTTCAATTTTTCTTCGCGCAACAACGTATTTCTGTTTAGCTCTTTCGGAGGAACGTACGAATTGATTTGTTCGCTTTCGTTCGGCGATTTGGGCGATTGTTCTTTTCTCAACTCTATCGCGGATACGCCCATTATCACCGTGGGTCTTACAATTACGCTTTGAATTGTTCGTTCCTTATTTTTGGCACTTTCAGCGATTGGATCAACTTTGAGGATCGGAGAATTTGGTAATTCCTCCATTTTATGGCCATTCTCGATTGGCTCATTTTCCACCTGCTGAATCTCGTTTTCTTGGCTTTTTTCGCTGGTTATTTCGGTTTTTTCATCGTGTGAATCAAGCTCTTGGTCGTTTTGAACGGTCGGAGGATTCACCGATGCGTTTTCGGTCGACAAAGTCGATTCTTCCATAATTGGCTCTCGCTGACGAACATATTTGTCGCGAATTGAATTGGGCTGTACTAGACGACTCCTCCTCGAAAATGCAGTTCCCGAGGGTGCGATTTTCACATCAACGTTCGATGATTTCCGGCTTTTTATCTCGGTTCTCTTTGCAATGGGCCTAGTTTTCTCCACTGGCTTCGGCGAAGGAGCCAAATGGTTGTACAGCTTTCGACGCACTTTTTCATTGCGGACTTCTACTTTTTTTGCTGAGTGAGCTAGAAAAATTCATCAGCCAAATTTAATTTCTGTGGAAAGTTTACAGAAATTTTGTAAATCGAGTAGAAAAACGAGAAAGTAATTTGACGTCGTACCTGCTCGCTGGACTTGCTCTTTTTGCCATGACTCCATCAAACGTTTCATGTTCTCAGGCTGCATTCGTGGCCGCTCGAGTCCTAATGAGATCAAACTTATTTTTGAGAAACAGTTTCATATCGATTGAACAATGGTTATCGGTGTTTTAAAAACATTTGCTTATTGACCTTTAGCATTTATCTTTCCTTCGCTTCTCGTTAAGTTTGGAAGGAACGAATCTCCTCTCGTTTTTTCACCTAAACAGAGAATAAATAGAAAGCGTTAAACAGGCCAACAGTATTCTCCAAAACGACAGTCTCTACTGCGGCAAAAACTGAAAAACCATTTTCCACTTTTTGGTACTCGGTAAATTTCTATTGTCGTTACCACAAGCGTTCGGAGATATTTGGTGTTTAGCAGTCGTGTAAAATTTTCTTCCGGTGTTATTGAGAGTGTCCAGCATGATGGTTCGTCGTGGATCTAAAAAAATGAAGAATCAAGCCCAAAGGATTCAACAATGAAATTGATTTGTTGAGTAAACAATAAATATCAGAAATTCTTACTATTCCTGTGTTGTCTCGCCTTTTCCCATTCTACCGGGCCCAGAATGTCTTTCATGCGTTGCGGCTGCAGGCCTATTTTTCTCGTGCTGTTAGGAATTCCGAAGAATTCAAGTTCACGCACAGGTTGACTGATGACTTTGCCTGTAGGAGGAACAAATATTTAATGCCATGTTTCTGAATTTATCGACATTTTGGAATTTTTTCTTCGAATTTTGCAGAAAATTTCAGGTGAACTTTGAATTACGTTCCAAAGTTAGATTTTCAGCGCTTTTAGGTATTTAAACCGATTTTTCACCAACTAAACTTTGATGAAATTGAATTTGCTCTACACCATGCTCTTCGGCATGAAAAAACAAAAAAGTTCATGTGCTTAAAAGTCAGAATACTGCTTCCAGAACGATTTTACGAACAAGTGACCCGTGGGATAAATATTTACCCCGATTTGTAGTTTAAAGGTTAAAAAAAATGGGTTTGTGGTTCTGGGGTTAAGAATGAATGAATTTTGAATGCACTTGCCACCGATTCCTCCGCTCTTCGAAGCACTGTTGAGACTCAACATTGTGTGGAAAAAAAACAAATCCTGCCGAACGAATAGATTTTTCGATATATTTATCGGTTTGAGCCTCTCGCGCTCTCGCCGGAACGACTGTGGCGCTCTGTTGGTGCGTGGAGAACACCGCAAGATCGTTTTTTCGCCGTTAAAGTTTGAAATCCTTGAAGGTGAATGATCGAACACAATGTTGTCGTTAAAACTTATGATAAACAATTATATTTTGCAGTATTCGTGACAATAGAGCTCGTCAAAGTTTCATGTCGAAGTTTCAAAAGCACGAAAAAAAGTCAGTCACTCGGAAACATCGAGAAATTCGCTTGTCTCTGAGATACTTTGGTTAAGTTACTTCCATAGCGTCGATTTTGTTCGGTTGATGAAAAGTACGGCGAAAAATCATGCGCCAATGAGTCCAATCACCATCGCGTATGAAAACTTGTCACAATAAACTTGTTAATTAAGAAAAATTTCAACTTTTCTTAATCGAACGAAAAGTCACTCTGCACAGAAAGAAATTTTGTGAAAAAACTGTTCGTTGCCTTAGACCAGAAACGTTGCTCTAAAAAAAAATGTAAATTCTTAAAGTTTGAATTCATTCCAACAGATGGCGCTTCGATGCATTTCCGTTCTTCGTGTCTACTTCCGGCCTCTTGCCGAACGATGTCTGATTGGTTGGACAATAACGCGTTTGGCAAATGACATTTCAGATGTCGCATCGCCAACCGGAAGTGAACAATTTTCATGAACGACATCCTACGAGCGCCAAAATTTCACGTATGTACCATAACCTTTATATATTTTGTTAAATATTAAATAATTAAAAAAATTTCGGATAAAATCTTGGCTCCTCAAGTCATTTGATAACATGGATTATTCGCTTTTTATTTATTGATGCTTAGAAAAAGATAAAATATGTCCTGATGAAAGAGGCTGCACATATTGCGCGCTTTGGAAACAAATGCAGTCGGCCATTTTGTTTAGACTCCGGAGTATTTCCAAAACGTATAACATACGAGTACGTATACACATATATTACGAGTTTTTCTGTCTCCCTTCCCCCTCCAGAGAATATATTGAAAACAAGCGAAGGTCGACGCTGCTGTTCCTCAATAAAAAACGTATATTTTTGGTTAGGTTAATGCGGTCGAATTTGGGATGAAAAAATATAACGTTCAGCAAGCTAGTAAGTAAACCATTGCCCGGTTCGTGAAATGTGTTGAATAACGGCGTGTGTAGAGCGAGTGAGCAAGAGAAGGATAGGACGGAAGAATTTGCAAGATTGATAAACCCATCGCCAGTGTGGCGTTCGCGCGTCGTTCTAAACACGAGTTTCACTTCGACAAGTTTCAACTCGTTTTTTTTTCCCATTGCTCTTTTTTTCGTGCATCAAACGGAGCAGAGTCTCAATTTCAGGGACTCGGCACGCGAATTCGGGTTTTCTGAGTGCGATGCAACCAAACTAGCGAGGCCAAATCGCTTTTTTTTCCTTACCCGAGCCTCTCGGAGAGGCTATGGCTGTGATTCGTTGTAATTCCGCGCAAAATGATTTTCCGTCGATTCGTCAAAAATGAATATTTTTTTCGTGTCTCCGAATTTAATGCTTTCGAACTACGTGCTTTAAACGTGAAACAATTATTCTCGCGCTCTGGTAAGATCCTGAATCTCGTGAAATCCTCGGCCCGGCGTTGAATTATGCAACTTTTTTCCTCCCTGATTGTCGTCGATCTTTATAACCTACAAAAAATGCATAACCTATATAAATGATTGATATAACCTTCGAACGTCACTATCCCGAGAGTTTTCGCACTTTTCTCATTTCCATCGAATCAAAACCTCGACAATCATTCCACGGAAAATCAATTCGGGAAAAGCAAAACGCCATAAACTTACGATGAGAAATTTATTCACGCATTTTTTTTTTCTTCCGATTTTCATTTGTTTTGAGAGTTGATTCGAGGCTCGGTCGATTTTTTGTCGATTCCAGGCGATTGAGACATACATAAGCGGACGCGATTATCGGGCAAACTCCGTTTTTTCTGGCGTTTATAAATTTCTCAATATTGAAAGTTGCCTAAATTCTCCCAATTGCAAAATCGTAAATTTTTCGGAAATGGCACATGAAAAAATACGAAATTCATCCCGCCGCGAAACTCTAAATCACGCAAAATACTTATTTAGGCTTCAAAACGTTTGCAGTGATGAAATAATTAGCATTGGTTGAATCATGGACGTCTCGGGAGATTTGACGTTACAATGGGTCGAAGAAGTTGGCAACGTTATTCACGAAGAAGTGATATGTGGCCTGGAAGCGGAAATTCCAGCCACGGAGGAGGAGGTGATCGGCGCTTGCGAAGAAGTTTCTATGGAGGAAACTGTCCAATCGGCGCCGGATCAAACTCCGAGCGGCGATTCGGAGCCGCTTCTAGTTCCCCAACCCTCGGACATGGAATCTATCTATATCGTGCCCCAGGATCAGGGCCACGATTACCTAAATATCCAGGTTACCGAGGAAGTTATCACCGACAATTGGGACAGATCCGGGCCGGACGACGGGTAAATATTCATCACATTGAAAATTTTGTCTGGCGTTGAAAAAAAAACTTTTTTCCCTGTCGGAGATTCCGTCATTGTCAAAACATAACAAAAAAATGCCAAATTTGCATTTTTATTCTTGCCGGGTGTTGGAAAAGTTTGAGGAGAATAAGAAAAATATTGGGTGAATTTGTTAAGGGTGGAGATTCCGGAGACGAAGGTGTCTCATGACAATTTGTTGGAGTACGACGACATGGAGATTCCATTGCCGATAGATCAAGATTCGTACACAAATACGCGGCCATATCCGTGCGACTTTTGTAGTCGGAGGTTTAGAAAGAAAGCTAATTTGATGAACCACATGGTAGCTCATCAGACGGATCGTCCGCACGGTTGTAACTTGTGCGGCGCGCGTTACGTGAGAAAGTGTGATTTGATGAATCATTTGAAGATCCATGCGTACGCGCCGTCGCGAGATGGACTCGAGGACGACCTGAACGACGACGACTCGTTGGCCCAGGACGAGGAGGAAACGACCAAGGGTCGTAGAAAAAAGGTGCAATCGAGTGCGCCCCGTAAACGTAAAAACAACACTGCCGCAGCGAAAAGAAACAATCAAATGGAGGACACGAGCAAAATGGTAGAAACGAGCAAACCTTTCGTCAGCAAATCTTACGATTACGTCGACGAGGACATGAGATTATTGGAAGAAATGACCACCAGAAGTACGAACGTTAGGGCGAGTGGGAATTTCGCTTCGAGCTCGAGGTGGACGGAGCATATGACGAGTATCGACAGCGAATCACAAGCGCCTCGTTGGCCCATAACCGATCCCACAAAACCTTACGTTTGTCAATACTGCGGCGTGGGTTTCGCTCGTGAAAAAGCTCTCGCCTCTCACTCTCGTATACACGGAGGTGACAGTCCCTTCGAATGCACCAACTGCGGCGATATGTTCTGGGACATGAATGCTTTGCGCGAACATATTCGAATCAAGCACGGCGGGCCAGCCTTGACTACACCCCCTGAGGAATTCGATCCTAATGACAATACGACGTACACAGGCGACGAAAGATTCGGCGAGTTTTACTGTGATACTTGTGGTGTACCTTTCCATCGTTTGGATCTTCTCAAACGTCACCGAAAGTAAGATTTTTTCTTTATTTTTCATTGTTTTTTCAAACGATTTCTACTGCATCAAAATTTTATGAATTTTGTACGTTTCAAATATGGGGCGGCACTATCGGATGGAAATGTTTTTGAAAAACTAGTTTCTAAGCCTAGAAATAAAAAAAATCGGCCATTTGTGTTCTCGATCGAAAAATATCGGAATTCGCTGAATACGTTGTTAACTTTTTCGAATAATAATCAACAGAATCCACGTGAAGCAAGAAGTGACTGACACGATGGATGGACCGAGTCAGCATCACGTTTGCAACGTTTGTGGGGAATGGTTCGAGGAAGCTCTCGCGCTTTTGGCACACGCTGAGTTACACGCGAGGTAAACGAGACAGAAATAACGAAGAAGCGTTGAAAATAGTTTAAAGAAAATCGATTCCAGATCGATGGGAAAAACGTGTTTTCGGTGAATTTTCAACGATAAGAATCGTGTGGTCATTTTTGCAGATCGCCAACTCGCCGGTGTTTATTATGCGGCGAACAATGTCGCGACGATGCCGAGGTGGCCGAACACGTTAGACAAAATCATGCGGAAGATGCGCCGCCAAATACTTGCACAATGTGTGGAAAAACTTGCAAGGACAAGAGAAGTCTCTTGAAACACTCGTGGGTTCACAATGCCGACAAAACTTTTGGTTGTACAAAATGCGGCAAGCGTTTCCATAGCAAAGCTAGACTACGCAGGTAAAAATTTTTCTATTTTCTAATTTCTACTTTCTATTTTTTATTCAAATTTCGATTGTCCATTCTAATTTCTGTTTTCGATTCTAATTTTCATTTTCAATTCTAATTTCTACTTTCTATTTTTTATTCCAATTTCGATTTTCCATTCTAATTTCTGCTTTCGATTCTAATTTTTATTTTCAATTCTAATTTCTATTTTCTATTCCATTTTTTATTCAAATTTCTACTTTCTATTCTGATTTCTATTTTCCTTTATCTTTATTGAGTTTGATTTTTTTTTAAACTTTACGTTGACTTCCAGGCACATGGTGTCCCATCGCAACAAAATGGTAGCGTGTGACGAGTGCGGTGAAGAATTCCCAGACGGTAGAGCTCTGGTAAGCCATCGCCACTCGCACAACAAAGATCTCGGTGGACGATCGTTTCCTTGCCGCGAATGTGGCAAGACGTTCGGCAGTCGGAGCTCACAACAGATTCATATACGGATTCACACCGGGGAACGACCATACGGCTGTAGATTCTGTTGGAAAGCATTCGCTGACGGTGGGACTTTGAGGAAACACGAACGCATACACACCGGCGAAAAGCCTTACGGTTGCGCGATATGTCCTCGTGCTTTCAACCAACGGGTGAGAATTTTTGTTTTTATAATTATTTCCGACCTTTCTCGGAATTCAATTGAGATCGTTTTCCACATTTGTGTATTTTCTGAAAAAGATACACGAAAAAACACGTCAAGTTATTAATTTTTTGAATCGCAAAATGAGAAATCGAAATTTTATCAAAAATTTCACTTTGTTTTTGGTCGCTCCGCTTTACCATCCTTTTCCCTGCAGAAGCGAGGGTATCGCAAAGTTTTGAAAAAAAAATTTCGAGCGTTTTATTGCTGCTAGAAAAATAAACGCAGCGAAATGTGCTTGAAAAATGAGAATTCTGTTGAACAGGTTGTTCTTCGGGAACACGTGAGAGCTCATCACTCAGGACCTGATCCGAAATGCCACGGTAGCATGACGCCGTATTTGTGCAAAGTGTGTGGCGATTCTTACGCGACGTCGGAAGAAATAGTGGCGCACATAGTGCAACATTGCGACGACAACACAGCGTTGCGTCGTCAGCCGCAGATAGGACCACGAAAATACAAGAGGAGACGCAAGCTTAAGCAGCACGACGTGCCGAGCTTGTCGTTGCCGGCTCGTGCGACGATAAACGAGAATTTCAACGTCCTCGATGCCGCGTCCGACTCGGACGACAACACGAAACGCAAACTGGGCCGTAAGAACAAACAACGTTCGAGCGTCGAGGACGGTTATCAAAATGTGCTCAAGAGCTTTGAATCATCGTTGCAAAACATCAATTCGATCGTGAGTAACACAAAATTGAAGCCATCGAAGTCGAAAATATCGAAGAAAAATGCAAAGAACAAAGCGAGTCTTGGCGAGGAGAAAAAGAGCGAAACGCAAACGTCGGGCCAACCAGGACGTCCGAAAATGATTCACACCCAAAAGACCCGAGTCCCCGTCGAGGTGGGTACGGACGGGGTGAAAAAAGGTCAAAAGACAAAAACGCTTGTAACGAGAACTCCCAAAGTAATGCCGAACGAGCACAAACTAGGCTTGTTCGCTGGTGGCGAAAGAAATCGTCCGAGAACAAAAAACGTGAGTTATCACGTCGAAGGTAAATCGCAAGTAGCACCGGCCACATTCCCGAAGAAAAAAGAGGACGAGGCGAGCAGCCTCGTTACGAAAGAAAATAACGCCAACGAGGAACAATCGTTCGGTGACTCCGGAGAGACGCCGCTGACTAAAGCTTCGCCACAGACCGGATCGAAACGTCTGGCCGCGAACAATCACACGAGTACCAACAACAACGGTAACCTGTTGGGAAACAATGAAAAAACTGACAATCCTCTGACACCCACGACTAAAAAACGCCCTGGAGTCGCCAAGAGACTCAAGAAAAATAAACAAGTGACGATAAAACAAGAACCGATCGAAACGAGCGAAGATCACGACGTGGGAATTCGCGACAATAATAATTCCGGCGATATCGTTAATTCCACCAGTTTTAGCAACGAACCCGCTATTTCCGGCGTCAATCCACTCTTCGAGCCTCGCATTTTGAACGCTCGCGAAGAATCCATCTTACCCGATCTCGATGACGACATTCAACATCGACGAGAACCTCTCGTTAAACCTGGCAAAATCAAATTGAGTCTCCAAGTCGAGGCTGCCGCACCAAGAATCCACGTGCCACCTCCTTCTCGTGGTATCACGATAACACCTCCCGAGGACATCCCCGAAACCATTATCCCCGACACCCTCGAGTACACGTGCGAAATGTGCGCCGCTGTTTTCGGCAGTCGTGCCGAATTACTCATACACGTACCTATACATATTTGATTCCATTGTCTCGAGGCAGGATAACTTTTTACTTTCCCGCCGTCCAAGCTCTTACGATACACACCCTCCGGCTCATTCGCACTAAATTTACACGAAACGCTCTGCAAAAACACACAAGCAACAGACACAAACACGATTTTCTCGACAATTCAACGCTTTTCGTTATTTTCAAACAAGAGACATTTGTTTCAACAAAAACAAAAGTTTCCACGCTCCGAAATGCTCCAATTGGCGAAACATCATTTTTCCAACGTTCGTACTTAACGAGCTATTATTTATTATTTTCAACTGACTCTCATACGTTTTTCGGGATTCGTTGGGAAGACGTTTTCAAATTCCACATTCAAGACCGTACTGTTTAGCTTTTTTCGCGGATTTTGTTGTTCAATTATCTTTTTATATCGTCACTCAATGATTATTGAGTCATGAGAGAAAAATCAGCCGATTCGTCACGTACGATTTTACTTCAAATTAACGAAAGGTCCAATTTCTCAAATTCATTCCCCTCGTCGTGTCGTTCAAGGGTTTCCTTTTATTCGTCGTCACACATGATCGAACTTTTTCCGCGATACTAGCTCGTGCTCGTAGCTTGCGGAAGGGCCTCGCTGTCACTGAGTCGCGTACAAAGTTTTTAAGCCAGAGAACGCCGATTCTTATCGGGCAAATTTAGCGAGCGCATGACGCTACGAAATTTATTATGCGAAATTGTGCGCGTAAAGAATTGAAACGGAAAAATTGTGATTGCGGAATGGAGTTTCGGGATGTTCTTGAATTTTGGGAAAAATTTTTGCCTGTGTTGGAAATTTGGGAAAATTCAAGGTCGTCCCCTCCTTTTTCCATTCCGTCAAGACAATTTTTATTCGACTTCAACCTTTCGGTGTGGAACATGAAAGAAAGGACACGAAACGTATGAATCGGGCGATGAAATCGTTTGTTTCGTCATATTTTCATTTCCGCAGGTCATCAGATTATTATTAATTATTAATTATGTTCATTATTGATATTACGATTATTATTATTATTATTATTATTATTCATATCATTACGTGGTTTCTTTTGTGTAATTCTCTTTCGATGATTTCTCGTCGTTTCTTTTTATTAGATGTCATTCAAGTTTAATTCGCTAATCGTACGTTTTCGAAATGCAATTAAACGTTTGTGTTTTTTTTTTTCCTTCTTTTGTTTTACTCTCCCCCGGTGGATATTCGAGTTGTGCGAAATTTTTCGGCAAACTGTCAAGTCGCTGGGAAAGAAAGAAACATCTGCAAATTTCTAATTTTCATCGCGTAGCGAAGAATTTGAGTTCCCAGTTTTTCTTCTATCCATTTTTTTCAATTATCGTCGTTTCTCTCCCCACCCCTGCCAAAGCATGTACGAAATTTGTAAAATGTACAGAATTCATGAATTCTCTCGGTGTGTCTCGCACGCTGACATTTCGTTGAAACGAAAAATGATAAATAAATATTACAAAATGAAATAAAAATAGACGCAACTTTTCGAACGTAGGCATAATTTTTTTTATCGATTTGAACAAGTTTGAATTATCGGAATGGGAGAATTTCATTTTTTCCTCGGTATTGGAAAATGTATTTTTTAACAGATTCAGTTAATTTCTTGAATCTTTGGAGATTTTTTGAGTTTCAATTGTACCGAAAAAACCTGAAAACATCACATTTTGTAGAATTCATTAATTATCTCGATTTTTATGTACGAATTCCCCCCAAATATGCAAATTATTCATGGCATTTCCGGCTCCATGACGTTGCTTAGAAAATTTTGTAGAAAAAAAAACGTTAATTTCGATCAATAAAAAATGAAGAACGCTCTCGATGCGTTTTTCGTATTTTTAAGCTCGGTTTTATTCGACGGATCGTGTCGGGCGAGAAATTAACTGAATCTCGTCGAAAGCGAGGAAGAAACTAAATTTGCAAAAAACAGAAAAAAAAAAGTACAATGTATCACACGGAGTGGCGACAAAAGTGTAGGTTTCGAAGATTCTCTCGCGGGAAAGTAACCGAAGAGAAGAGAAAAAAGTGAAAACAAGAAAAGTGAGAGAAATCCTAAATATTGAAGCAAAATTAATATCTAAGACGTTAGTTTTGCTGTGCTATTTTATACCGTTTATATATACCGTGAAAAACAAAAAGTTTGGACAAGATTGGTCCATTTGTTCGAAAAGAATGACGAATGTTTGGCGATTCTGTTGATAAAGGATGAAACCGTAATTGAGAAAAGAGAGAGAACAAATTCTTAGTACAAAAAATCAAACGAAAGCTCTGATTGCTATGAATTTAGAATCTTGCCTTATTTGTACATTTGAAACGAAGACACAACTCTTTCTAAGAAGGAAAGCGAAAAAACAATTAGCTGACGTAAAAAACGGAGCCGAGAGAGCTCCTTCCACGCCTGAGAACTATGTAAATAATAATTTACATAAAAACAGCAACAACAAAAAAAGCGCTAGTTTTTCAAAATGACCGTAAGACGTTTGTGATCTATATTTTCGACCTTTGCGATAAAGATAAAACACAGCGACGATTTTTTCTCGCAGTAAGAATAAAAGAGTGTTGGCCACTGAACCAAAAATTCATCACATAGCGAAGAGAAATTAATTTGCAAAAAAAAAGAGAGTCAAACGATATTTGTAAAACCATTGGGAATTTTTTAAAGAAGAATCGTTCGTGCGAGACGATTCGTACACGAAGAAAAAGAAGAAGACGAAAAATATTGATTTGCGATTACGAAAAATCATGAATCTTGTAAGTAACTCTGCTTTATCTTTGAATAACGTTCGTAAGTTTAAAAATACATTTAATTACGTTATACGTATAGTATATAATTCATATATATATATAAATATATATACTGTATGTATATAAAACAATAGGGGATACAAAAGTGTTGCATGATTAGGTTTTTAATTAAAAAATAACATAAGCAAGACGATCGAGATGGAGAAATCTTACAATTTATATATATATATATATATATACATAAACTACACTAGAGTATATATAAATATATATACACCCATAAGGAACGACTAGTTGAACGAAAAAAAAACAAAATTACTATAAGAGCTGTATTGTAAGAAGCTACGTAGTAAATTCCCAGCCCCACTCACACATGAAAAGCAAAAAAGCCCACAACACACAACGTAGAACGATCCACGAAGCCAGCAATTTTATTCTGGCATCACTGTCTTTATAATTAATTATCAATAATAACAAAAGAAATGGTTTATCATTCAGAACGATAAGGAAAAGGAAAAATAATGGAAAATCGTAGGCAGTAGTTCAAGTGTACATATTATTGAGACACGTGGTATATGATGACGCAATTTACTGTTAGTCGTAGTTGTATTTTTCTTTGAATAAATCATTAATGAATAAGTGAACAAGTTTCGAGAGATTCTTTAGAGAAATGTCACTTTTTTGCAGAGAGTCTCTTGGCATCTTAGGATCGACTGTTTTCAATGTCTTCGTTTTACGTTGAAGCACCTTCTTTTTTAGTGCCGAACGAGCGAAGATTACGAGTCGGAGAAGAGGAAGAGAATGAGAAACTAATCTCTTTGGGGCTACAGCAGGTGTGAGTGTAATTTGTGGTTCGTTTATTGACATGTGACATCGATTTGTTACGCTTAGAAAATGATCCCTGTCGCGGATCTTACAAATTATCATAATTATTTTTTCATCGGTGTCGTCATTCGATTTAATTCTTAAATTAACGTTGGGCATGGAATCTCGCCATCCACGAGAGAGGTAACGTGAAATGTTGGGCTTAGAACTACAAACCCATTTTTTTAGTCTTTAAACTACAAACTGGGGTAAATATTTACTCCACGAGTTTCTTGCTCGTAAAATCGTTCTGAGAGCAATATTCAGACTTTTAAGTACATGAATCTTTTTGTTTTTTTCATGCCAAAGAGCAAATTAAATTTCATCGAGTTTTGGTTGGTGAAAAATCGATTTAAATGCCTAAAAGTGCTGAAAAATGAACTTGGGAACGTAATTCAAAGTTCGCCTGCTTTGTAGCTCCAGGGTTAATGAAATTCATTTACTATTCATGACTGAATTATTTATCTGAGTGGGAACGATCAGGATATTAAGGCAATTGCGATGATTTACGCGAATTTCAAAGTTTACCTTTGATTTTTCGTTCGAACACAAATCAGTGAAAATATAAAGCTAAAGGAACAGATCGAGATTCGTGTTTTTCGTTTTTATGGGATAAAGTCACAGAAGCCATAAATTTCTCGCTCGAATCCCATGCAAACGACCGAAGCGAGAATCAAAACGGCACCGGCGATGCTCGTTTCCGTGGGCACTTCCCCGAAGAAATAAACTTGAATTACGTAAGCGAGAATTATATCGAGAGATCGAGTTACCGAGACTTTTCCTGCGCCCTCGATCTTCAGAGCTTTGGTCACAAGTACCTGGCCCGACAGTCCAGTCACAGCGACCATGAATATCAAGCCCCAGGTCACCCAGTCGTGAGGAAACATTTCAATGTGTTGGTGCGCCTCCGACACGAGGAAAAAGAAAATTATCGCCGAGCCCAAAATCCACGCGGACAAATTAAAAACCAGAACGGAGAAATGAATCTCCGAACATTTCCTCATCACCACGATGTTCAAGGCGGTGAAAAACGTCGCTAGGATTGCGAACACGTAACCCATCACGTCGTACGGAATTTCTCTGTGAGTCTGCAACGTTCAAAGTCAAAAACGGAATCATTATCATTTTTTTTTTTTCAATTCTGGAATGTCTAATTCATTTTTTCACTGTTTAAAGAATTACCTCAAAAATAAATGGTGGCCTGGAGACCAAAACGACTCCACCGAACAACGCGCAAATCACAACAACCCTCAGAAACCCGCACGGTTCCTTGAGAATAAGAAAAGACATGACAATCACGATGACCGGTGAACTGAAGATTATGGTCGTTGCGTCTCCGAGAGGCAACTTCCGGAAACTGTAGTACAAAAGCGCCAGAGTGGCACCCCCGACGATTCCCTGAGGTCAAAATTAATGTCAATTAATTAGAAATTTGTGAAAATTCATATAAACACAAATTATCAATTTATCACGATTTTTTGGCGTTTTTCGAAACTCACCTGTAGATGGAGAAGCATTCTCGAGCCTTTGGGTCCAAAGAGACTCTGATTAGCTCTGCACGCACAACACATCATAACCAGCATCTGAAGACACGCTCTAATTCCAAGCAAAACCATGGGATCGACGTTTCTTATTGCCTTGACGAGCCCCGAGCTAATCGTGAAGAAAGCTCCGGATATAAACGCGAGAAGAATGCCAAACCACTTGGTGCCATCGCGGTAGGACTCTACGTTGTTTTCGAACTGTTCGGTGTACTGATATTCCGGATGGATACTGTTGTAAGATGTCGTCCGTTCAATGTTGAATTTCATTTTTCTTCCTTTTTTCTTCCCGAAAATCGAATTTTCACTATTTTATTTACAGAGGCATGAAAATACACGTTGATTATTGTCGGAGACGCTGTGAACGTGATGGAATTTACGTCAGTGTTGTACGGACGATATTCGTCAGCGTACTGGGCCTTTCGATACATCTGGTCAACAAAACGATCGAACTCGGAGACGACAATTAACATACGGCTTAGACATACGTCAAGAAGCTTAAAGAGGATTTAAAAGTAATGACTCGCGGTGTCGCAACTTTCGTTGCTGCGTTGTCATTGAAAAGAAAAGGAAAAAAAAACGCAAAAAAGATTGTCTGGTGCGACTTTTTGATCGAATTTCTCGGATCAAACTTTTCGACGTTCCGTCCGAGAGTTCTCCTTCGTCGTTGAGAAAAGAATAACGTTCTCTGTGTTCGAACGTTGCGTAACGTGTCTCGCTGAGATAACGATAGTGCTGCAGCGTAAAGATCGCGCCAACGTATCGCGAAATTAGGAGACAATCAGAGAGGCAACAGGTTTTACAATTTAAATATTTATTTTTCCCTCGACGATTCGTTAATTTGCATCCGTGAGATCGTTTCCTTTGAACCTCGTGTTTTGTGCGTTTGAAAAATAGATTTTATGTACAGAAAAGTTCAATCGTCGGATGGGATTTATGAATTAATTAACAGAAATAGAAATTCGCATTGAAATCGATCGTACAAAATAAATAACGAATTTACATGCAAAAATATTTTTTTTTTCACTTTTCACGCTCGTTCAGAAAGTTGAATAATATAAAAGAATATTGGAAATACCGGAAGCCCTCTTCGAATCACTGGCAATATTTCTCGTTCTTTTCCTTCGTGGCATTCGGTCCTTTTAGTCTTTGCCAAACTTCAGCTTTTCCGGAGTCTGATCTATTCGATAAAGTTTTTCACAGACGTTGAAATATCCCAGATACTCGACAGTCTCCGGAGTCGTGTCGTAGTGATAATGTCCACCTTCGCCTTGATGACCAAAACTATGGAAATGCTGTACTCGAAGGTCCAGCTCAGTCTCGGCTGAGACAAAAGTCCCGAGGGCCACCAGCGGCGCAGACATGTTATAAAAACGCAGCCAATTGTTCAGCTCGGTCACGTTTCTTATGGGAGTTTTTGAAAAATCTTGCATCACGTGCTGATGCACTTTTCCTTCTTTGAGCAAAAATGCACCGCCCATACCTGGAAAAACGATGAAAAAAAATCAGGTTCTAATTTTATTCCTCCAACGAGAAAAAAATTCAAGTTTCTGTACAATTCTCGATTCGTAGTTCGTAATTCTTTGGAGATGAGAAATTTTGTCCCTGGGGGAAAAAAAATACTTACCGACTAACTCGTTTGTGTACTTTGCAGCCAACGCTTTTTGCATCGTCGCGATAAAGTCGAGATCTCCTGTTCGCTTCTTAGCGTGGACCCGCAAAACTTTTCCAGCTTTTCCTTGGCTCGCGTAGAGATTTGCCAGGAGCGCACATCGCGTGTCGGTCCCGATGGAATCTTCCAGGACACATTTTTCCTCTTTGTCCACCCAAGCCAATCGAGTTTCGTTTTTGAGCAGAGAACCCGGGCCGAACGACACGTTCATCATCATCTAGAAATCATGCAATGCGTTCGATATTCGTTAAACATTCTTCCTCAGTCGCCGCGTTCTCGAGGAATTTTCATTTATCGCTTTTCCGTACTTCGGCGTTGCGAGAAAGATGCGGCCATGGCCCGGCTCCGGCTCCAACCACAAACGCCTTGTCCCCGTAATTCAATCTCTTCAATATCGGCCTCACGTCGTAAAGCTTTTCACGCTGGACTAGGGGCAGCAGGAACGCCGGACCACCGATCTCCAGAACACACGGTTTTCCTCCAAACCCTGGAGAAATTTACAAACTCTTGTTTTTGGGGAAATGGAAATTCGGGTCTCCACAGAGTTCTCAAATAAATAGAATTGCTCGTAAGTACCTGAATCTGCCAGGCCGAACGGCGCTTTTGTAAGATCCGGGCAGTCTACGACTTCGACAGTGTATTCGGCAAAATTCTTTGCCAGGGCCGGGATAAAAACTGGAAAAATGGAAACCATTAGTTTCCCATAAAAATTCCTTGCAATGACAAAGTGAATAAATAGCCCTGTCTGGAAGTTTGCGAGGCTTAGGGGACAAGCGTATATTGAGTTTTTTTGCAAAATCGGATTTCGATGGTTTTTCTCAAATTGGACAAGATCCTCTTGAAAAATTTTCGATACGGACTGAATTCTTTTTTATTTCTGGGTATTTTTGACCCAGTAGCAGAGAATCGTGTTTTTATCACTCACCATTTTTAAGTTCTTCGAGTTGCGGAGTGTGAAGAACTTTCTCTTCAATTTTCAGACTTTCTGCTGAGATCGCTGCAGCCATTTTATTGTGGGAATCTTACAACGAGCGATGAATTTTGTTATTTAGAGAATAATTGAAAATTCTAGTGAATTTCGATCGACTGTGAGAATCGTATTTTCTATTTAGTTAGGGACTGAACGATCGCGTAGTCGGAAGAGGTGTGAAGAAGACAGAATTTTCATCGAATAAAATGAAGGGAAACAATCTTATCTTATCAAAAAAAAAAAAAGGCATGACCCTGCAGAACTGATTGACTTTCTGTGCGTTGCAAAGAGTTTGGCAAACAAGCTAGAATTATCTTTTAATGTTTTTACGCACAATTTAAACATTCCGATCGATTCTTATCAGGCTCTGCACTGCAATGTTTACGCGGATAATTATCCGTGTTCGTGAACAAGTGAAATCGTTATCTAACAACTAGAGATTAATAATAATCATGATTAAAAAATTACGTTTCCCAAATGCAATTCTATTCGTTCTTCGTCGTACGAGCTTTTCCTCATGACGGAATGATTTCCTTGTCCTTCTATTCGCGATAAACAGCTGGACCTCGGCAATGACGTTTCTAGGTCACGTGATGCTGATGTATCAAAAAAGTACAGCCTTTTAGAGGCATTTCGTGGCAACAATGCGAACGAGACCGGCGTTCGAATTTGCCGGGAAATTTTTGCATCTCGCAGTTTGTTCGTTCGGCGAATCGTTCTTTCCGAATTATCGAAGAAACGTTCGAAAAAAGTACATAAACGATTGATGGGTGTAGGATTTATTGAAAGTAGTTATTCCGGTACAATGGACGCGGGTAAATAAACAAACGATTGAAAAAATACGATTCTTAACCTCAACGATGACTGGTGTCGCGCGCATGCGCAGTCGGAAGGGCAAAAAAGTCGCTGCCGCAAATTGCATTAAAAAATAAACACGTTTGTTCTTGAAAACAGGGCAACAGAAGAGAACGAGAATTCTGTCATTGCAATTGTTTATATCATTGAGATTTTCGAATAATTCATTGTTTATAAATTTTAATGGAGATACGAAGGGAATCAAAGTTTTTGTTTGTTTATTTGACGCTTAGGCGCGGCACCGATTCCCAGAAACGCAACTCTCCACCATGTTAGAATTTTTCACGTCCCAGCCCTGTCGAAGTGATCGTGGCTAAGAAATCACTCGAGTTGGCGATAATCTTTCGTTTTTTTTCAATCGATACAAAGTATCGCGCTGCCAAATAAACGTGCGTGAGTGCTGTGAGGATTTTGTCGTTCGTGATATTTTTCGGAGGCAAGGAGCAACCCACTGCACGCAAAACAATGGACGATTTGGGTGAGTTGTAAAAATTCTTGACACCTTAACCTCAAAACAACATGTTTGACGGTAAGCAAGTTTAAACGTCAGATTTTCAATGTTATCACTTCTGATTTATACTTCGATGTTTCATCGATCTCTTTCCCTTGTTCCATGAAATCATTCCTTTTCGGTATTTTTAATATTTCCGGGAAAAATGCACATCGTAGTTTTTCGTCGCGCGACAACGGGACTTTTCCTGGTCGCGGGAATTTCAAACGTGTTTTCTTTGTCACATCGATGTCTTGCAAGATTTGCTAATTGTTCGTAAACTCGCCAATTTGTCTCCGTCCCTACGATTCGAAAGGGCAGTTTATTCCCAAAGGTCGACATTCCGAAAAAATAGGCAAATCCAATAATCGGAAAAAACACTACACTTTTAATCCGCGTCGTACAATTTTATTCGCCTCGTTTTAATCCATTTTTTCGCGTGAATAAATGAGACTGTTCAATTGAAACAAGAGCAAGCGATAATAATGCGTGTCTGTCGTGTCGCGTGCCAGAGAACACGCTTATATTTAGTCACCGGTGGTTCGAGGCTCGTGAAAGAGAAAGAAGGAAAGCGGAAGAGGCAGCAGCAACAACGACGACATGAAAAACGAAAAACTAAAGATTTCTCGAATCGAGCGAAGGCGTGATTTAAATATATCTAGTCTCGTTTGTCCGTTCTTCTCACAAACGTTCCCACTGTTCTCTAAGAATCGGCGTCTCCATTACCTCTTGAAAAAAGAAAAAGAAAAAAAGTACTGCTCGATTTCCACATTAAAAATAACCGAGTTATTTTTCTAACCCGGAAGCACAAAAATTCTAAAATATCAAACAGAAATAAAGCACAAAAAAAAAGTTTCCTCAAAAATGATCCACACGTTAAATAACGATATCAAACAAATTGCAAAATAATGATCATTTTTTTAAATTAACAAAAGTCATCGAAAAATCGAATAAAATTCGAAAAAAATGAAAATGTCGATAAAAACCCAAACAAAACGAATCCTTTTGGAATTGATCGATAATTCGAACGAGAAGTTCGTGCTGACAACGAAAATTGATGAAACAAAAAAAATTGACATAATGAAATAAAATTCGATTATAAACTCTATTTTTTCATCCCGTTGCATCGAAAAATCTCCAAGTTTGTAAAATACGCAGAAAAATATTGAATATTTAAAAAAAACGACATAAACGAGACGACTTGCCTCGATAATGGGGTTTGCTAGATAATCCGAATAGACATTGGATCATCGTCGCAAGTCATCAACCTCCCTCTTAACTTTACTGTTGTGTACACTCGACGGGAGCGCAGCGAGGGGAGAGGGGGGCACCCTGTAGTCCACGCGATCGCGAGCTTTTCATTTTCAGTGAGGTTGAGGTATCGCGAGTCAACAAGTGGCTCTCACAGTAAACCTCGTGCTTCCTTGCAAACTTTTCACAATTTTATTTCGCATTTTCCATCGATCCTCGTTGGAATTTCCATCAAATAAGAAAATCGTGCTTTGTGCTTTAGTGTATACATTCGTTTTGGATTTTCACTCGATTTTCGATTAAATTTCATTGAACGAAAGTCGAAAACAAAAAATAATCGAGGAAACAAACTTTCGAGGCCGGCGATTTATTCAAGGTTAAGAGGAACTTGAAAAAAATACTGCACGAACGTAAAAGTGAGTTTTTCGTGTACAAACCAAGTTCATGGTCGTGCACAGGAATTCATTAACTCGTAATTAATTTTTCGTTATCGATTTTCGATCTATTTCGATTTTGATCGATTCGACCGATCGGCCACGTGGTTTTTTTAGTTTCCATGGTGTCGAATAATGATTGTATGGTGTTTTTTTCAATTTTTGTGAACTTTGGTGATTCTCCGTGGAAGGGAAATAAATTTTCCTCCCTTTTTCGACAACCAATCGATCCTGAAGTTGTTGTTTTTTTCGTGCATTCAAGAACACTCGATGGCCGCGAGAATTGTCGGTCACACACAAGCGTGAACGACTCTCCGGGTTTATTTAAAGAAAACTGTGTATAGGGATCAAGAGTGAGACGATAAACCGGCGAATGTTATACTAGCGAGTGTTCTAAAACACTCGACCAACTTTTTCTAGCCGAGCTAGTCTCTCGATCGGAAATCTAAACATTCACTGATTGTCCCGTAAATAAATAAATAATAAATGAAAATCATTTTGAAAAAAATCGAAATGTGCTTCGCAACGTGAAATTTTGTCCGCAACATTCTTTCGTAAATTCAATGAAACAGCAACCATGATAAAGTTCGATTAATAAAAATTTAACCATCAAAGTTTATTCCGTTGTTTATGAATAAAGAGAAAAAAAAATAAAGAAAAATATAAAATCAGTGTCAAAAATGGCGATGGATAGATCGATGTATGGAAAAGTCCTGCCAGGACCAACTTACCAGCCATACAGAATCACTATGGCCAAAGGTTCATCTCCAGGATGTGAGTTTATCCAGATAATCATTCCCTATAAGTTAATCTTGGGTCAATCTGACCCAAGGCGTTTTTTAAATCGTTTTATTCCGGTAAATATGCATTTTTCTGTTTTTTTTTTGTAGAGACGTTTTTTATAGTAAATTATCCAAACTTTATGGCCTTAAATTTTTTTTTTTACGAAAACGAAAATTAAATGCCAAAGTATTCCTTGCCATTAAATGCCAAATAATCGGTGACGGAATATTGTTGGGGTCAAAATGACCCAGTGTGTACTCGAAGCGTCAATCCTTTTTGTATTGCAGCCTCGAACATTCCAAGCGAATGTTTGTTTGAGTTTTTAAATCCGAAAAAAATCCAAATCTGCCGAAAAAAATTGGGACGATTTGAAAAATTAGCAAAAATTATCAACGAAATATTTTCGGTTCGAAAAACTTTGAATGATATGTTCGCCCCGCATTCAAATACGCAAAATTATGAAAACGCTAGATTTTGTCAGTCACACAAGGCAAAAAGATCGAGCTGTAATTAAAAAAATCGAAGTTGCTGCTAAATCTTCGAGAAACTCAAGTATTCGCAAGCAATGAGCACAATAATTCCGGTTTAACCAACGCAAACACGTTCAGAAGGATTACACGTGCTTTATAAATATCACTCGACGACTTGTCGTGCAATTTGTGCCTCGAAATGCTTTAGAAAGGGATAGATGAATTAATAGAGGCGTTTGAGAAGGTTTTTCCAAGCCAATTCAAAAGATTCAATTACTCAATATACACAGCAGCCTTTCAACGCTCTGCGAACTCTCGTTCGTCGTCTTACTTTGTTAGAGTTGCCTGGACCCAATATTGACGATGTTTCGCGTACGAAAGCCAGCGGAAAATCGTATGACTGATTGTTACGACACTGAAGTTTGCATCGTTGGAAAACAACGAAAAAATCATTTGTATTCATTATTTTGATAATTAATTCACTTTTTCCATTTTTTTTTTGTAAATTCGATTTTCGAATGGCAAAGAAGTCTGCCACACTATTTTTTATGAATACCGAATGAAAATTTTGCGCTCTGCTTAAAAAAATAATGAGTTTTCGTCGCATTTCAACGATGCAAACTTCGACATCGTTGATTCTTTCAAAAATTATGGTCGCGGTAGGAAGTGAAGGGAGGGGAAGCAACTTTGAGTTTCGAGTGATTTTTACTGTCAAAAATATGAATTTTTATAAATATATAAAAATAAAATGTCTCGTCCTCTTTATTTTCGTCTCAAGAAAATTTACAAACAGCCAAATGTCAAGGTCATCGTATTCGTTTCGCTGGGACGTCCATTTTTTAGTTTTAATTCTTTCTGGTAGACAAAAAATATTAAAATTTGATTTCTTTTGATTAATTCCAAAAAATCATAATACGAACTTCAGTTTATAAATATTCTCCGCTGAATTGAATTATTTAAAAAAATGCAGAGATTGTGAAGTTGCAGTTTGTTTAATTTTCAGCATTTCTGGTTTATTATTGTCGTTTGTTTCTCGTCGGCTACTGATATTCTTGGGTCAAAGCCATTATTTCAATCCTTGCCTCATCTCGTCTCACGAGAGTCTTGCGTTTGATCTGTCTTCTCGTAACAAACCATGGGGCGACTTCCTCTCGCTAACTGGTTTCATACGCACGAGCATTATCGCTGAACTAAATGAGTTTGTATCAAAAAAGCTGTGTTTATTTTCGTAGCCACTCCACGATCCATTTTCCTGGAGCGTTAGTTTCGAAAAGCATTTGAATCCACATTCTGTCTTCGTTTTGAACGGTGGCCACATTTTCCAATTTTTCATGATTAAATAATTATGAAAAATTGACATGATATGAAGAGATAATGAAAAATATTCAAAATAATTATGAAAAATGAATGAAAAAAAAAGTAATAAAAAAAGTTTTAAAAAAAAGTTAAATGTAAGGACACTGATTGAGTCTTTGCGATTCACTTAATCGACGACAATTGATCGTGGCAATTGATCCAGAAAAATAAGTGACAGTTTCTTCAGACGAGTTTATTATTTCTCAGGCTCAATTAAAATGACGTCATTCTCCATTTTATTGGCGAAACGTTGTGACAGCGAAGGAAAATCTTGATTACAATATCCTGATCAGTAAAATATTCATTTCGAGACTATTTTTCTTACCATAAATGGCATTTCTCTTTTGCTGCTTGAAACTGATATTTTTTTCATAATGTGTGCATTACGAAATAACGCACTGAGTGCGAACTAAATGAGTCAGGAATTCCATCTCTCGTATGTCCCTATTAGTCGAATATTTATCTCCGCCCTTCACCCACGTAAAATCTCGTTTGCCTTGGAGGGGACTGGCTGATTTATTAAAATCGAATTCTACTCTAATAATCAATAAAAACGAAAACAATTATTTTACCCAAAATAAATAAGAACCTTTTTCATGAATCTGAGATTTTTAATGATCCTCTTAATTGAACCCAATCAAATTTCCATTTTCTGATACGTTCGATTAACATTTGCTCCGTCGATAAAAAAAGAATTCTGCTCGCTCAATCGATAACTTAGAAAAAAAAATTTCTCGGTTACTCAATATCGATAAATCAGATTTCTGACTCGTCGATCCAAACCAGAGGGTAACGAGTCGATTTTTTTTTTTTACATATTTTCGCTCGGAAAATTCTACTGCAAATTTCTCAATTATGTCAATATACGAAAAATTATTTCAGATAAAAAAATCTGTCGGAATTTCTAATACTCAGCATTTACTTCGAGAAAAATTACCTGACTCTTCTATAATTGACCGAGAAATATGATACTGAACTTTGCATCGTTGGAATCCAACGAAAAATTCATTTTTCATTCATTATTTTGATAAATAATGCACTTTTCTATTTTTTTATTAGTAAATTCGGTTTTCGAATAGGAAAAAAGTCTGCCCCACTATTTTTGACAAATGGTGTATGAAAATTTTGCGCCCTGCTTGAAAAAATAATCAGTTGCATTTCAACGATGCGAACTTCAAAATCGTTCAGTCGAGTCAACTTTGTGTGATATAATTTATCTGTTACTTCACACGCTGTAGAGGTTATCGTATTTTTTTAGGCTCGGTGATCAAGAGTCTAAATATAAAACTTTTGTTAACCAACACTTATCTCATCGCCACTACGTACGACGAATAATAAATCGATGTTTCTGATCGAGTTTTTAAGATTTTTTATTGTTTATGGAGCTCTGCAGTTATCTAGAGATTATTTCAATTAATTGGATAATTATCGAACTAATTAAACTCGAGTACGACGATTTTTCCAATTATTTTTTAACTCGAGCTGCACAAGTGGGAGTTTTTATTATTTTGAATCGATTCAGTGACCTTTACGTATCTTCCCAACCGATTTAAAAAAATGTTCTCTCCGCCATACATTATTCGAGCTTAATTGGGAATCTGCGAATGGATGTAAAAATCTCGTGGGTGTGTTGCGTGGTCGTTTCTCGTGGTCAACCGAGTTTTATTTCGTCTTTTGTTACATCGTCGTATTCTTCGTTTATCCTCAACTACATACTCGCTCGAGGTCCCATCGAACACAATCGTCAGACATATTGGGTGTATACGAAATTAAAAAGTCTAACGAGAAGCACGAGAGCGATCAGTCTCGGATCGATCGTCGTGCTGATTTTTCTCAATCTCCGAACAGGAAGAAAAATTTTGATCAAAATACGAATCGTACGGTCACAGTGTCGCTGAGTCTCTCAAAAATTCGTGCATTTCCGTGGTTCCATGTTTACTGATTCTTAAAAATACCTCAACGCCGATTCATAACATTTTTCCATTTAGTCGATAAAATTGGGTGAAAGATACGAAAATTCAAGTTTTTTAATGTTCAACAACTTTTTACAAGTTCTCAAATACTTTCTGCAGTAAATTCAGAAAATTGTGGACACTCGGTGCGTTTTCTCGAGAGCTTGACTAGAAAACAACACGAAAAAAAAAACTCGTGCGTGTGGGTCGAGCTTCGAGACCTTGAGGTCGCGTGTTTACTTTCGAGAACTCTGTTTCCATATGCGACTCGATCGGAACTTTGTCCCAAGCACACACACAAGGGCTTTTGAATCTATCGTCGATTCGAGACGTTCTGTATGCGTTGTCTCTGTCGATTTTTCATCCCACGCGTTATCGATAATATCGTGGCTTTTGTAACCAAATAATTAAGCATGAGAATGGATAATGAAATTTTTTAGCTAGCGAAATAATTTCGTGGCTGAGTCTGAAGTGGAATCTCAAAAAATAAACAACACTTTGATGGTCAGCCGAAAAGAAACAAGTGTAAACATTGGCTGGTTTGTTTTCATCGTTTTCTTCCCAAATAACGAAAATCAACATTCGCGTTTATTATAGCTCGAGGTTCTCAAGCTCTTCGTACAAATTTGCTGCTCGCTCAATTGCTTCATTAGTCGTAGACGGAAAAAGTAAAGGAAGTAGGAGAAAAAGACTAAGTTGGTTGGGTTAATGTAGCAGCAGCTGGGAGAAGGAGATTGAAGGAGAAAAAAACGAAGAAAAAGACGAGGAGATTCGGTGTGTCTGGCTATTTCGTTGTGAGTTATTTCTGGTTGTTCGCTCTCGCGTAACTATGAAAACTCCTAGGTTTGCTTCTCTCGGTTTCTTCCTCTCTTTCCGCAATGTTCCATCTTTTAAAAACTCCTCGACCTCGTCTCTCTCTCTCTCTCTCTCTCTCTCTCTCTCTCTCTTATTCTTGCTCGATTTTCTCGAGTGCTCGTGGACGAGTTTTGAAATCTTGTCCACAGGGCCCGCGTACTCTCGTTAACAAAAGGACGTTTGTCATTTCCGTTCTAAATCACAGCAACTTAACTTACGCCCTTGTTTCGAATCAACAGAGTTTGTAAAGAATGTAAAAATGTTACGTATGTGTGTTTATAGTAAAATTTAGCTAGGCCAAGGAAATATGCTAGGATGGGGGAAGAGCTCGGAAACAAAATTTCATACACGTAACTTCGCGCAGTGAGATTTATTTCGACCAAGGTGGAGAGAGAGAGAAAGAGAGAACGACGCAGGGAGAGCTCAGGGTTTGTCAAAAGTTTACCCACCGCGGGACCAGTTCCTCACGTCTCGCCGGACACCTCGGGACTGCGTCCGATCGCTCTCTCCCTCGATTCTTGTACACAAACACCCTCCCACCGTCATCGCCGTCCATCCCTGTTTTTTTTTCGCTGACCTCTATAGATCGAGATCCGCGTATCGTTCGTGGAGCTTCGACAAAAACATAGCTCTGTTTATAACTCTGCGATCCCTTTTTCTACGTACGTCCAATTTTCTCTGCGGGATTTCTCACCGCGATTGCGTCTCGATAAAAAAAATCGGTAAATACTACAAACGCTGAAATTAATCAGAATTTCAGATTTTTACGTTTTCGTTGTTGCTCGACAAAAGTGCGCGATTCAATCGTCGATTCTGAGCCATTGACGATCCACTGAATAATTCGAATTTTCGTCCAAATTTCATCGATTGTTATTGTCGCGCGATGGCCAGCCTAGAGAGGCCAATGTCACCCCTCAATTCTATAAGTCCCGCGCGTTTGGCCACCATCCAACGTCACGCTCCATGGGAACGACACATGGGTGAGTTGAGTTTTGATTCAAAAAAATTCAGAATCTTCGATTATCGAACCGATCATTCGGCTCATCATTATTTTTGGCGGCAAGCAAAAGCCTCGGGATCGGAATTCGAGCTTGAAAATTCTAAAATCCAAAGTTTTTTTTTTTTTTATAAATAATTTTTCGTCGATTTTTTTCAAATTTAAAATTCGATCGAGTCGTTCAGTAAATTATAGAGAATTATTTATTCATCCGATTTTTTATTATTAATTTTTTTTTATTTTAATTTTAATTTTTCAATTTAAAAAAAAAAATTATTTTGTTTTTAGGATTTTTTTTTTTTGAGAAAAATATCAAAATTTTTACAACCTTCTCGACGGCTGGTATTATTTCGCTATGTATATATGTGACGTGCACTTCGCAATGCATATCGCTTGTTTATGCCCGCCAAATGGGATCCACGTGCCTCGTCGATCGTACCGGCTGCTCTCACCGAAATAACGAAATACCGACCGAAGGCTCATAATTCCAAACTGTTTACAACTTCCAAACAAAAGATTCCCATGTTTTTCACATTTCTATAAATAATTGCAATCTTTATTCCTGTTTTTGGCCAACAATAAGATTTTTGGTTCGTGCGGCGTTTTTTTTAACTTTTCGGAGCATTGAAAATTATAATCTAAAACATTTTCCTTTTGGATGCCTCATCGTCGTCGATTGGCTCGTCAGTTTTCTCGAACGAACTGATAGAAGTTGTTCGATCGTGGTCCAATTTACACAGTTGAAGGTCAAATCGACTTTCAGCCTAAAAAAGTCGTCCAATCCTCTCACTCAAACGTTTCGTCCAAATGTTTGGTTTTACTTTAAAAAAAAAAAGAAAGATTTTCGTGGTTTTTCAATCATCGAAACTCCAGCATCGTCAGAAAAGTTTTTTCGAAGCTAATTTATCGTCCAACTCGTCTCTTTCGATTGATTTTTTGCAAAGTTACACGTGACACAATTTTTATTTTCAGAACGTACGTTTTTGTCCTGAAAAAAATAAAATAAAAAATAAAACAAAAATAAAAAAAATTCGATTACTTCAAAAATTTGCCATCAAAAAAAGATTTTCAATTGCTCACGTTTGAGCCTTTACCCGGTGCTCGTCTCTTCGAAAGTTCACTCCATGGTTCGAGCTGCCTATTCGTCTAAAGTTTCTTTAAGAAGCTCCGAGATCACATTTTCTTCGTTTGGATTCTCTGCATGGTATTACGGTCGCACGTACTCGCGGTGAGAAAATCCGTTGTAGCGGATCACCAAGTACGCGATGGTGAAAGACTTGGAAGTTTGCTTTCCAGTGAAACGTCGATGACGCTTTTATATACCGCAGTTTCCTGCACGTTTTAAGTCTTAACACAGCGGCACGAGACGAGCAAAAATTCCCCTCCAAAGGAACCTTCTTCTGCTGCTTCTCTGGATTTCCCCACCTCCCTTTTTTCTTTCTCTCTTCCCTGTCTTCTGCGTACTCGCCATCCAGCAAAATCGGTTCAAACCGATAGTCGACTCGTGAAAACGTGTACGAGAATTTTTGACTCCCATCATCAGTTTTTCTTTTCTTTCGGACTTTTGTAAACGCGACGAATTGTAAAGTGTGCGATTTTTCTTTTAATCACGCGCGTGACGATACCGAGAAAAAAATTAAGTGAAAGTGTCTCTGTGGATCGCCTTCGATTCGTCGATTCACAACGACGAATTTTTCCTGCCTACTCAATTTTTCAAATCCATTCTTTTTAATACCCTGAACTCGGTCAGTGCTGCGAGGATTTTTTTACTGTTTTAAAAATGTTGAGTCTCGGTAAGAAATCGAAAAAAATTCTTTTGCTAGGATTCGTTAGACGAGAGCTCTGCAAAGAATTCGCTCGGAATCGCTATCAGTCATTCACGCCAGACGAAACGAGAGATAACGAAATATTGTCGATCGATCTTGTTGCGAATCGCACGAGCGACTAAAAAATCTTTGCAAATTTATATGATTGCGTAGAAAACAAAAAAAAAAACACGCCTCACGCACAAACGTCATGGCATTTCAATTTCGTTGACCTTGACGTTTGTCGTTGGGGACGACAAAATATCGTCGCCACGCGGATGCAACGTCGACCATTCCGTCATCGCGAAATAACTTGCTGGACGCTCGTTTAAATAGAATCAGCGTTTTTTGTGATTCTCTTGATTTTATCGATGAATTTTGAAATTTTAGGCATCGTGAAAAACAGTTTTTCATCATTTTTCATTTTTTCGAAATTATTGTCCAAATCATTGCGGCAGAAACATCGATTTTTTTTTTCTACCTTTTCACTTGGTTTTTTTTTTCTATTTATTTCATTTCAGACGCTTTGCTCGCCGACCTACAAAACACTGTGTCCTCAGGACCCAATCATGTTAGCAACAATGCCACACCTGGTTACGGCTCGCTCAATGGTGCTAGGAACAATCATCCATCGAATGTTTACAGATCGTACGAGACTCGGACTTCGCCATTGCCCCCACAATCGGTGAGAATTTTCACTAAAAATATTAATTTTTTTCTCAATTTTTACGATTTTTTGCCAAGGAAACGTCGAGCAATCGATTTTTTCAAAAAAAAAATCGATTTTTGTTGATTTTTATTAAATGTTTCTCGCGTCGATAGTTTTGCGAGTAAATTTCGATTCTCCGTAGAAAAATAAATGGAGCTGATGAAAAATTTCAAGCATTTTCTCGCGGTGGGAAAAAGTGAGAAAAATTCTGCCGGAAAAATGATATTTATTTTTTTTTTTATTTATTATTTTTTCATTCGTTGCTCGATCGATACCGAGTTTGTGAATGATCGACTCGGGGCAGGGATCTGCGTGCTAATACAGGAAGCTCGTGGTCGTCGCGTGAAAAGAAATGTCGGAACGAGGCCAGAAACATTTCCGCTAGATGGCAGACGACGAATTATTTTACGCCCCATTCACGTTTCTCGACGAGGCGTTTATTTTATTACGAAATTATGTGCCGTAGATATTATTTTGAAAAATGATTTTTCCGGAAAATACTCGCTTGATCGTCGGCCAAAAACAATTTTCGGAAATATCGACACCAGACTTTTTTCGACAGGGAAAAAAAATCGTGATTGAAATTTATTTTTCGTCAAAAAACAAATCCACGTAATTTTTTGTTAATTTTAATTTTTTTCTGTGATCGAAACAAATTCGCAATTTTTTTTCCATCGCTTCTTGGGATTTTTTGTACCCTCCAACTATTTCGATTCAAGTTTTTTTTTAAGTGGCAGTAAAAATATTTAAAACTGCCATCGTCGCGCGAGGCTCGGCCTTCTCGATATTCCAGACTCACCGGAAATAGACTCGGGTGTGGCCCAAAATTTACCATACGCCACAAACCCGCGAGAAATTGCATTAATTTATTTATTTCGTTATCAATTAAACGTCGAATGGAAAATTACTCAGATTTTTTGATTCTCTATCAACGTGATTGCGATTCGAACGTTTTTTCATTGTAAATATTATTCGCTTCGGGTATAAAAATATTATGACCGGAAATGGGTACCTGACCTACGAGAATATCGAGCGTACAAAAGCTTCATGTGATACACCTGTTATCTTTCCACCTATTATGCCAGTATCGATCTTTCATAGTTTCTCAAGACTCGGGCCGCGATTGCATTATTTATAACATGCTACATCGCTCGTGGTCGAACGAACCTTTCCGGAGAACTCGGGCCTCAGAGTTTTCAAGTTTTTCTAGACTGACAGAATATTTCTTTACACGAAAATCGTTTTTTTTTTCCTCGCATTTAATTTTTCTTGCCTTTTTCTTTCGATACTTGGATCGTGAATTTTTTTTTAATTTTTTGAACTTATTTCGGTTTGAAATTATTTATTTATTTTTTTTCAATCCAATGACGTTTCTCCTCGATTTTTTTCGCTCTTTTGTAATTTTGTGCAAATTTCCGTGGAGAAGAAATATGAGAATTCGTATGCAAAGTTTGAAGGATCAGTGTTTACTCCGATTGGACGAATTTACTAATTCGGAGACACACGCTCGATACATAAACATGAAAATATCACCAACGTGCGTTTTCTCAAAGAAATTGGCCAATAGGTTGCCAATACAGATGTTGCGTGTAGGATGAGACTCATGAGAGCCTCACACAAGCTCCGCGTTATAATTAGATCATATTATGCTTATAAATAAATTGTCGAACCGAAGGTTTTCGTAAATCGAGAGTCGAAAAAGTTAAGAGTCACGTATTCCATTGGACAATTTTTCCGGGTCCATTTTATCGTCGAATTAATTATTCAACTCGTTTCTCGTCTGCTCAGTGACTATGGACGTCGAGTTAATGATTTCAAAGACAGTTAATGAGGCTGAGAAATATTTTATTGTTATCGATACTCGAAATTTGCATCAAACATTTTTTTTTCGTAGCTTCGTAATCATTAATAATGAATATACGAATTCGAGATATTAACACGCGAATTACACGTGTCGCGCACATTTTACAACAGCCACTTGAAGCCGAACGAAGATTAGAACGAATTAACTCGAGCCACCAGCTGCCAGGATATAAATTTATAGGACGATTAGAACGCATTACGAAACATAATAATATAGTATTGGTTTACCCTTGGCAATACGAAACTATTGCGATATTTCCTTCCAACCCTAACCTGTAGTCATCGAATCATATTTTTCGAGATTTTGGCAATTTTTAAGCTCCAACAAAATAAATATTGACCAAAAACTTGATTTCTTTTTCTTCATTCTCCATATTCTATTATTTAATCGATTATATAAAATTGTGTATTTATCGAATCATATTTTTCGGAATTTAGATATTTTTAAAACTCCAAAAAATAAAATTTTGCTCACAAACTTAATTTCTTTTTGTCCGTTCCATATATTTTATCATTTAATCGATTATTTAAAATTTCGTATTGATCAAATCGCATTTTTCGAGATTCTGATATTTTTTAAACTCCAACAAATTAAATATTGATCAAAAACTTGATTTCTTTTTCTCCATTCTCCATATTCTATTATTTAATCGATTATATAAAATTGTGTATTTATCGAATCATATTTTTCGGAATTTAGATATTTTTAAAACTCCAAAAAATAAAATTTTGCTCACAAACTTAATTTCTTTTTGTCCGTTCCATATATTTTATCATTTAATCGATTATTTAAAATTTCGTATTGATCAAATCGCATTTTTCGAGATTCTGATATTTTTTAAACTCCAACAAATTTAATATTGATCAAAAACTTGATTTCTTTTTCTCCATTCTCCATATTCTATTATTTAATCGATTATATAAAATTGTGTATTTATCGAATCATATTTTTCGGAATTTAGATATTTTTAAAACTCCAAAAAATAAAATTTTGCTCACAAACTTAATTTCTTTTTGTCCGTTCCATATATTTTATCATTTAATCGATTATTTAAAATTTCGTATTGATCAAATCGCATTTTTCGAGATTCTGATATTTTTTAAACTCCAACAAATTAAATATTGCTCAAAAACTTGATTTCTTTTTCTCCATTCTCCATATTCTATTATTCAATCGATTATATAAAATTGTGTATTTATCGAATCATATTTTTCGGAATTTAGATATTTTAAAAACTCCAAAAAATAAAATTTTGCTCACAAACTTCATTTCTTTTTGTCCGTGCCACATATTCTATTATTTAATGGATTATTTAAAATTTCTTATTGTTCAAATCATGTTTTTCGAGGTCTTGACAATTTTTAAACTCTAACAAATTAAATTTTGTTTGTTCGATTGATTACACAGGATCTTGAAAATTTCAAAAAATCCGACACATTCGAAAATAGAAAAGTTTCAATTAGCTTTCTGTGAAAATTTGAATTAATGAGGGTCTTCAGATTTTAATCTAATCTGTTCTTCGATCATTTGTCTGGCTTTTTTGGCAACCGGTTGTCCCAGGAGCGCCATATTTTTTCACGTTTATTCAGAACTGGCTAAACCGATTGAATAATCCAAAATTGGATCAGGCATCAAAGTCATAGAGAACGAAGGATTCTCGCGGAGACGATGCGCGAACACCGAACACATATTTCGCTAAATATGTTTATGTCTATTGCACCCTTGACATGTTTCTGCTGTACGGATATTTTTGGCTTGACATCGACTTCGGTGGGTCCACTGCTCGACTGGACACCGGACATGCATTTACTCTGTACAATAAACTCCAAATTACGATGAAATTTGTTGAAAAATAAAAATTATGCATTACTGTCAAGAAATTCGACGACGTACCGAGGCCTGATGAATTTTTTAAATCCAAACGAATCCAAATGGAGAAAAAACATCAATTGCAATTGTTTAAACAAATTTTCATCGATCGGAATGGATGGCACGATTTTTATTCCTCGAAAGCCCACGCCTGTTGCTAATCCTTGGAGGCAAATGCAGAACGGTTACAATTCACACATGCACATGGGCACTAGTAGACAAGAGAGAGAGAGAGAGAGAGAGGGAGAGAGAGAGAAATCTGACATCATCATTTGGAATAATGTCGAAACTATAAGAAGCTTCTTGTTGTTTGAAATAAACGTCGGAGTTTTGTACGTGACGCGTTTAAGTTGGCAAACGTTTGTCCAAATGCATTTGCCACGCGTTAAAATACATGCTGCAAGGTTGATTTCATTTACACCTGTGTTTTTTTTTTTCTCTGACATTAGCATCGATCCGTTCCGTCGTATTAAAATCATTTCCATTTAAATATTAATCACATTTTTCTTTCATCCCAAATGCAAATGTTCCTTGAGCCTTGTAATTCGAAAGTTGTTTTCGAATTTCTACAAAATCAAAAATTCATCTGATTCCTTCGATTTGTCGTTGCAGCCTACTTATCAGAATCGCGAGGTGATCGAGGAAACGATAACGAAGAATACCAGTGTCTCCGGTGCACAATATCTCAGCCAGAATCCTGGAAGTGGGAAAATGCCCTCGCTGAACAATAATCTCTCCGAGCTCGATACCCTGCTTCAAGATTTGAGCAACGCCCGTTACAACACTCATTTTCAAGAACGTGGTAAGCCCTCAATCAAAATCACACTCTACACACAATTCTGCGATTTTTCACCGATTTTCCTGCTATTTATTTTATTAAAAACAGTCGAACGAACACTTGACTTGTTAATTATAAGAGACACGAAACCACGAACCGTTTGGCAAACTTCCATCGGATTCGTAACTAATCATTTCGTACTTCGATCCCTTATTTTACAAGGAATTCTATTTCATGCTCTATTAATAAATAAATAAATGAAATAAAAATAAATAATACTAATTAATAATAAATAAATAAATAATAGAAAATCTCGATCTCGCTGGCAAATATTTTCCGAAATCTTTTTTTTCTACTCTTGGTCGAAATTAAAAAAAAATGTCTATGCTTTTCTCCAGGTAGAAGAAACAATTTTGTTGGAATTTCAAATTCAAATTTACGAACGAATTTCGATGTCATCGATTCATAGGAAATTTTTCGATTGCAGAGGTTCTGGGCTCCTCGCAAAGTGGATTAAACGGTGATGCAGTAAGTCCAATGCGTCGTTCACCCAGCAGCTTGTCAGCGTCCAGGCCTACCGTCGATTCCTTACTCGAGGAATTGAGCACAGCCGTTCCGAATGAGTGAGAAACGTTAATTTTTTCAAAATTGGTCGATTAATTAAATAAAACTACTTTGACATAATTTTGAAGAAATTTTGTACCAATCCCTTTTTTTACTCAATAATAATTGTCAAGAGATTGAAATTTTTGGTAAAAGCTTTTGAAAATCAATGAAAATGTGTATTTCGTTTGTTTTCTCTTGCAGTGATTATCCTCAGGAGGGGAGGGTAAAAGTGACAATCCAGGAAACCTCGACGGAAGTTCAACCGGTGTACGAGAGTTATCCACCGAGTCAGAACAATTCGCTCAATCGTTCGGAACTGCATCGGAGTTATACGAGCAATGGGCACACGGCGAGTAACGCGACCAAAGAACTGGACGACCTGATGGCCTCGCTTTCAGAATTTAAGGTATTTTCACTGACGACCTTTATCTCTTTGCGTTGAAAAGCAAAGTTTATGTTTTCTTGCTTTTTCGTACGATGTTTGAAGGAAAAGCATCGATGAGGATCGATCAGCGCTACATCGATGACTCACGGTTACCTCAAGTTTTAAGAATTATATAAATAAAACGTCCGAACATTCGCCTCGATTCGCTAAAACGATTTTTCACACGAAACTAACGAAAACTCGGATTTTGTCAAAGGGCTCGTTGGAAAATTTCGTGTTGCGATTAATAATGAAACTTTTGATCTTTGTAAATATATAGACAAGATAATCCAACGTGTTGCACATTTTTTGATCTATACATTTATAAATATCAATTGATATTCGTGCGGGCAGTCGGTAGGATAATAAAACAGCGATGTTGAAACGTTCTCCTGCCCATTCTTGGCTGGCCAAGTTACCGAAATAACTCGTGTTCCAACGGTTGCGGCCGACACTAGTAACGAGGCGGGGAGCAAAATGCTCTAAGAGCGTAGAATTATCAGCCCGTTATCCCCGATCCCCCTCCTCTTTCCCACACGTTCTTATTTTTTTTTCTTTCCTTCACCGCTCCACCTTTTTCTCATTTTTTTCAAAATCCCCCGACATTAAAACGTTCAGAAAGGCTGCGATAATCTTCGATACAGTGAAAAAGCTCGTTCGCTATGATTTTTGACGTCGAACGAGTGGGGGTAGCAAAGGTGAAGGAAAACATTCGCTCGGTCTCACCGAGGAAAACGGTGGTGGGGAAAACGTCTGTGCCTACACAGCGGAGTTTCGCGGTTCACGAAAATCATTTCAGTCAGTCTTCAGCCAGTCGAGACCAAAAGCTCTCTCGACTTGAACTTCTCCTCCGGGACAAAATCATTCTGTACGATCTTTACATATTTTTTCTCATTTCGCTCGGATTTTTGTCGAAGGAAACTTGACGTTTACAATTTTTAGAGTCTCGTTTATTTTTCATTACTCAACGGACTCGTCGAACTTTTATTTATTATTCCCAAGGGACGTGCTAGACTCGATCGCGATTTTTAAACAATCTTCCGGAAAATTGATGAAAAAGTTTTGTTTTTTTTTCTTTCGAAATATTGCACTCGTAACCGTATGGATAAATATTGGCACTTTGCCCGGCGGGAAGGAACAGAGAAAAGTCGTTTTTCAAGCAACGAAAACATTGGGAATTTAACGATGTTCCGGCCCAAATAGACACACTCGTCCATACTCTTGTAATCCGTAAATAACCCGTCGTCGCTGTTAACACCCACGCCCTCCAAAAGCACACGTCCCTCAAAGTCTTTGAAAAACCACGAGCTTCTATCGTCGCTCTCCATCGCATTCAATGACGAGGAACCTTTTATAATTTGATAAAGATTTTGTTTTTTTTTTTTCTTTTATGTTTTTAGATCAACGGTAGCACGCATCAGCATCAAACCGTGACAGATTCTCCATACGCGAAGCCAAACAAGGCAACGAAAAGTTCTCCAAGTCCGTTGCTGCAAGAGGGTAGCAACGTCGTCACAGTTACTAGCGGCGGCGGAGGCCCTGGTGGGGTTGGCGTGTCACCGTCACAAACCAGAATTCACATAACCGAAACTCACACCAGTCATCAGTATCAACCGCAACACGGTGAAGCTCACACAACCACCGCACAAGCCACCAGCCACATTGTCAAACAGAACCAATTGGATTCTATGCTTGGCAACTTACAAGCAGACATGAGTCGCCAAGGTGTTAATACCACGCAGAAAGGCTGTTGCAACGCCTGCGAAAAACCCATCGTCGGACAAGTCATCACTGCCCTTGGCAAAACATGGCATCCTGAACATTTCACTTGCACTCATTGCAACCAGGAATTGGGCACGAGAAACTTCTTCGAGCGAGAGGGACATCCGTACTGCGAGACCGATTATCACAATTTATTCTCGCCTCGTTGCGCTTACTGCAACGGACCGATTCTCGATGTAATTTCCCTGCGTATTCATTTTGCTTTCTTTTCGAATTCGTCGAGAAATAACCATTTGGTTTGTTTTCACGTTCATTTTTTTGCGAATTTTCATTTTTAGAAATGCGTCACGGCTCTGGAAAAAACTTGGCACACGGAACACTTTTTCTGCGCTCAATGCGGCAAACAATTCGGCGAGGAGGGATTCCACGAGAGGGATGGAAAGCCTTACTGTCGCGAGGATTACTTTGACATGTTTGCGCCTAAATGCGGTGGTTGCAATCGCGCCATCATGGAGAATTATATCTCTGCCCTCAACAGCCAGTGGCATCCGGATTGCTTCGTCTGCAGGGTACGCTTTTGAGTATTTTTTTTTAAGAATTATATTGACGGAATTGAGTTTTTATTACAGGGGAACAATCGCCGGGATATTCTTGATGGATCAAGAGATTTTTCTGTTTGAAGAGAAAAGAGGTGATGGGAAAAAATGCAAAATTTTCAGAGTCTCGATCTTTGAATTTTTTGTGTCTTTTCCCATCGAACTCTACGCGAGAGAAATTTTCGTCGTTATCGAATGAGAAAAAAAAGTGTATGTGTAAATTGCAGGACTGCAAGAAGCCCGTATCCGGCAAATCCTTCTATGCCATGGAAGGAAAACCCGTGTGTCCGAAATGCGTCGGTGTCGATGACGAGGAAGAGGAAGAGGAGGAGGCATAAAGAGTTTACCAAACCGTCGCTCCCCCGTTTTATTTCCCATTCGATTGTTCATGATTTTTTTTCTCTCTAATTTTCCGGCGTCGATCTTTTCGAACTGATCGTTATTCGAGCTCGTTCTCACGGAGGCAGCAAACGTTTATTTACCTTCTGGGATTTATCGAACCGAAGCAAACTGAAGCAAAAACCATTCAACTGGAAAACAGATCCCGAATGCCCTTGGGGCTCCGGACATGCGGAGCCCCGCCGATGATCCCCATGAAAATTCGTTCGATAAATCTCCGTTGAAAACAAAAAGACGTTGAACCGCTCAGAACGAACAACGAGACTCGAACGATGATTGCCGGAATGACAATTGCCCAAGGTGGTCAAAACCGCCGAACAAAAAACACATTTTCACCGAAAAGTTGAAGATTCCTCCGAAATTCCCTCAGACATGAAGCACGAATCAGAATACCAAAGAAGACACGAAACACTTGAACAAAAAAAATGTTTAACAGGGGAAAACATCGTTTTTTTCACATAGCTACATTTGCGAAAAACCGCGACGCAAAGTGACGCAGAAAGTTTGAAAAAAAATGTTTCAAAGAAATATTTTTCATAAAAAAACGAAAAAATGGAGAAAAAAAAAACTTTCTCGCACTTGAGCCTCCGGCGCAAACATACAAATATTCACATTTTTCTTCCGAATCTGTTATCCATCGAAATGATAGTTTGTGTTTCCCGAAAATATCTCGAAAAATATATGAGCAATGTACTTTGCGAATTAATAAATATTTAAAAAATTATAATATAAAAAAAAAAAACAATAACAAAAAAAAACAAAAACAAACACACAACACTGCTGGGTCTGGTTGACGAACAGCCACAGAGTTTTCAGCTCTTGGTGTCACTCGTCCCGTCACGCTTTTCTCCGTGTACCTTTTGCACGAATTTCAAAGAATTTTTATTTATGAGTCCTCGCGGCTCAGCGTGACGAGACACTGACACTTGTTCGGTCGCTATTCTGATTCGTGCTTTTTAATGGCTCCGATTATTTATTATCCAGTTTTTATTTTGTTACTAATTTCGGAAAACTCGAGGCATTTTTCTTTGGCGAAGAGAGGAAAACATTTCGTTATTTTCCGTTTTGGCTTTTGCCGAACGTTGAGAACACGAATTATTTTTCTGTACGTCAATCAATTTTCCGAGTTTTTTCCATCAGTCGATTGTGTAAAAAAAAATAGTTTTGGGAATCTTTCTCTTGGTCGTCGTAAGATGACCTTGAAAACATTTGGGGCTGTAAATTCTTTTCGTATGTATTCTTTGCCCCCCCCCCCTTCTGGCGAATACCCATCGTCGTTTCGGTGAAAAGAATTTGTCGAGAGATCTCTGGCCTCCTCCGTTTCCGACCTGTTGGGCTTGGAAGTCGGAATACGATTGCCAAGCACCGACCAGACGTCTCGGCAATTTGTCCCTCTCACTCCGTGTTAACGACTTTTGGCTATTTCTCAAAAACAGCGTCACGCTGCAGTGACGTTTTCCTTTTTTTTTTTTTTTTTTTTTTTCATTTTTTTTCAAAGTTACTGGAAATTCTTTTTTTTTTATTTACTGAACAATTTGAATTTCTTGAGATAAATGATTGAAAATTGAGAAAATTCGAATGAGGTCAGTCGATGAATTTATAGAATTTTCGGGAAAGCTTTTGGAAGGTCGAATTTAAAACTTTTTTATGATACAGTTTCGAAATTGATTACGAGTCTATTTTATTTATACAGAGTGATCGATTCGGATCTCTCGAAAATCGCTCTATTTCCATTTGGAAAAAAACTAAGCAGCTTTTTTTTTTTTTAACTTTTGATTCACAGGACTGCAGACAAAAGTTTCAGGGTGGCTCGTTCTTCGATCACGAAGGTTTGCCCTATTGCGAAACTCATTATCACGCTAAAAGGGGATCCCTCTGCGCGGGTTGCCACAAGCCCATTACAGGTTAACGAGATTACAATCCATTCGAAAATGAATAACCGACGTTCCCTTGAACCTTGCAAACTTATTTGATGCATCAATGTTTTTCAGGTCGCTGCATCACCGCAATGTTCCGCAAATTCCATCCAGAGCATTTCGTTTGCGCTTTTTGTTTGAAACAATTGAACAAAGGAACGTTCAAAGAACAAAACGATAAGCCGTACTGCCATGGCTGTTTCGAAAAACTTTTTGGATAAATATTTACCGAGATTTCCACTGATTATTCATTAGGAGACAGTCGATCAAAATACCGAACGAAAGGCGAAGATTCTTTACTGTTTAAGCCGGAAAAAGGCCTCGAAGGCAAAATTGTCTTCGAGTCAAATTATTGTTTACGTTCGCAATTAATAAATCGAACGATACGGTTATATATTTATAAGCATATATATATATATAAAAATTTCGAATGCTCCGATAGGGATCGAGCACGAAAAACCTTTGACTTCCTTTTCTTCTAATCGTCGAATTATTATGGATTTAAAATAATATCGAAGCGGGTGCTAATCACCATTCTTTTTGACGATTTATTCTTTTAGCCAATGTCTGACCGACGAACCAGGCTATTTTCTAGTTTTTATATATGCATATATATATATATATATATATATTAACCCTCCGTGATCACCAGGGGTCAAAATGACCCCAAGCGCAATTTTGAGCTAGAAGGACTACAAGTTATTGGCGCCCGAGACGGTTGGCATCCTCTCCAACGGTGCTTTGCGGTGCCCGAAGAATTGTTTTTTTTTTTTTTTACACATTGCATCCTTGTTGATTTTTTTTCGCCACTTTGAAAATTGGACAAAAATTTTTTGGTGTGATATTCACATTCTGAAAGGTTCGAACTAATGTCCTGAATTTTTAAGTGTCGTTCGTAACGATACTGGCACGGCGGCATGCGTTTAAACGTGGCTGGGGTCATTCCGACCCCGTTTGACCAGCGCGTTATTTCCAGAACGCCTGACCACGGAGGGCTAATGAATCACGATGCAATTTGAGCATATAACAATCGATGCTGTCCGTAAGATCTTGTTACGTTTACGAATTTATATGATGTACAGTTTAAGGGAAAGATCGACGACTTGAACCTCTTTGTCAATAAGAATGAAAAATCGTTGTGAAAAGAGAGAAACGGATCGTCTTGCTAAAAGGCAATTATGCAGTATCCACAGCAGAAAATTTTTCCTCTTTTTTTATTAAATATACGAGACGTATGATAGTCAAATATTTACGTGCTACGATTGTACGATCAATGGTGAAAAAAAAAACGAGCAAACATACTATAGAAACTGGTACTACCGAAACTATTAACGCAGTATTAATTAACGATCCACTAACGATTATTAATTACGTGAATCGCAGGGCTGCAGTGTGCTCCAGCAAAGCTGCATCGATTTTCAGCCAAATTATCTTTACCAGCTCTGTGTAGAGGTTTCAAGAAGTTTTTAATAAAAAAAATACATGAAAATCAATCGTCTCCAAGGCTTTTCCTCAGATTCTCTCAACGGGGAACCGACAACTATGCCCTTGACGATCTTTCCTGACGCGAAAATCCGTAAGTTCGCAGTTCGACCAAATTCCCAAACGATTTTTTAATCCTAGAACGGTAATCTCTTTTTTTTTTTAACTATTCCTGAGCCCAATATTGAAAAATTCATATCTTCGGTAAAATTTAACGAAAAGAGATCAACTTGGGCTCATTCTTTTCGTTTTTAATGCAGGATCACGTGAGCCTCGGGCAATTTTGCTTGAAATCAAAAAATGAGTCAAAAATTGGCAATAAATCGGCTACGATTCCTAAGGGCCAGGGAAACGAATCGTGGATGTCAAATCAAATAATTTAACACAATATTTTCGCTTATTTTGGTTTGGCATTTGATTTTATTACAACTCATAATTAAAGAGACGATTCCGTTACGTTCACTGTTCACATCTCCTCGGCTTAATTAGAGCTCGATTACATTGTATCAAAGTATATTTTACGACGAAGCTAAATACAGTGTTTTAAAATTACCCGTCAAACTCCCACGCACACGTTACATCGATGAAAAAAGGAGGATAAATTTGAAATGAAGAAAAAGTAGGGATTCGTGGTTCTGCTATTTACAGGTGATGCATTGAGCGGCTGGTGACTCGATGAGGTTTATTTTTCTTTTTTCAATATTTTAAGGCAAAGTGCGCAAAAATGTTGCCTCGAAAATTCTTTATCGCTGAGTAAATCTTGTGAAATTATAAACTGAGTTCCTATCACAGTCTGAGCATGGATCCCGAAACGGAACGCAGAAATTTCGTTATTGTTTTCTTACAGAAAAAAAAAAAGTAATGATTTTTAGTTTTTAGACGAGACTCGGAAATAATTCGGAAAAACTTTCGTGCCAGAGGTCCGTGAGGGAACATGCATTGACGAGATTCGCGTTTCCGGTGGTGCTACCAAGTCGAGAAGACTTTTCATGGAGCATCGATTGTTGCGGCGAGTCGTGGGACTCGTAACCGTAATCGGAAAGCGAGGCGCACTCCATGGCGTAAGAGTTGACTATTCCAGGCTCTGATTCTTCGGAATTCATGCTCATTGGGGATGGAATCGACTCTGTGACTGTGTAAGCGGGTGAAAGATAATTATTCGTGTTTTCGAAGGAATTGTTGGGAATTTGAAGATTTTTCGATTTTTCGAGGCTCGTTGATTCATCGAAAGTTTCGTTTATCGTGCTGCTGACTTCTTGGACACACTCTTGTATCCCAACGCTGTCGTCGGGATAAATAATCGTTATACAGTTGGTCGCTTCGTCGTAAGTCCCGTAAACAGTGTCCATATCGTTCACAGGCTCCTCCTTCACTCGAACTTCGGGCTTGAGTGATAACCTCTCACCTCTGATGCTCTTTGATGGAATGTGGGAATTCCCGAGTTCCGGGAGGAGCTGATGCTCCGTTGTCGTCTTTCTTGGCTTTAACGTTCTCGTTGAATTCGTCGGTAAAGATAATACGCTTGTCGATGATCTTCGCTGATGGACATTTGCGGTTTTTTGACGACAATTATTGTTGCTTATGCCGTGGACGGTTCTACCGGTTTCCACATTTTCTGGTGTCTTCCCCACCATTCTTTCTGTATCGTCAGATTCTTCAGCGATATTTTGCTTGAGCGATACCTGCGAATAATTACATAGCAAAGTTTTTACACAGTTTTCGAATTTTCATCATTTTTCTCAAGCTTTCCGAGGGAAATTGTTTTTCTCATGGATTGTGGCTTAGGGAATATGGCAACTTCTTACCTGTTCGCCTGTTCGACAAGAGCTCGCTTCCACTTCTGCGGTAACTTCTCGCAGAAGGCTTTCGGCGAGCTCTTCAAGTTTTTCAATGTACTCGTCTCCTTGGAGTTCACCGAACAGTTCCTCGAGAGGAGGTAAAGCGTCATTATCTTCAGGATAATTGAGGCGTTTTTGTTCGATGGGGTCGGTGACGATGCCGGTTGTGCTGCCCCACCCTGCGGCAGAGGGTAGAAGGGGGATACGGCTGATCCCAGTGTGGGGGCAGCGCAACCGACACGAATCCGACAATTCGAGCAATAACTCTCCTCGTCCGAACATGTCCTGTCGACGTTTTTAGCTTTTGTCTCCGATCTCAATCTCTCGGATTCCGTCATTAGACTCTCGTTCTGAGCTCTCAAAAGCGAACATTCTTGCGTCAATCTTTCGTTACTTTCTCTCAATGCTTTCACCGTGTCTTCCAATTCATCCAGCTTTGCTTTTTTCCGATCCCTGGACGTTTGGGCTGCGACTCGATTCTTCAACTTCCTGTTATCCAATTAAAAAATCATTAATTATTGATTAATCAATGGTTTTTTATAATTAATCCAATAAACAATTAATTATTCGAATTATTTACCAGTTATTGAAATAATTGATCAATTGAATTTATAATTAATTATATGAATTTTTATTGATTAAATTATTAATTAATTAATTAATTAATTGGTTCGTAATTAATAATAAATGTTCAAAAAATCATCAAAAAATTAATAATGCAGACGGGAGTTGTTGATGGAAAAAAATACTAACTTTCTTTGTAATTTTTCTTCCCACGTGAGGTGATCCAATCTTCGCTTCTTCCCTCTGAGCCAAAGCTCAGGTTTTATCATTTCTTCCTCATCCAACGACATGCTGTCTTCTAGATGATGCTGGATCAATGATTTGTTGTCCTCCATGTCCGGTCTCCTTTGAGAAGGCAGTAAAGACGCAGCGATCTTAAAAGCCGAAGTTTCCTTTGCGGGGTCACTCGCCTCCGGGCCACTTTGGATCGTGGACAGGCTCTTAGGCAATGTTATCAACACGCTCTTCAATGCGCACATAATATGCCATTGATTCTCGGTAACGTTGGTTCGTTATTTCAAATCTTTTTACTTCCAGGAACCTGCTTTTAGGATCTGCGGAAAATTCGATTGCATTTTCTTCATTGTAACCTTTTCGTGTATTTTTTTATGTTTGTTTATTCAGCAAAATGATTTTACCAAATCAAAAAATATTAAATATTAGTAAATTAAACGAATTTTTTTAATCGATGTGAAGCTCATTAAACATATGGGACACAGAAAAAATGTTGAAACGAATTCACAATAGTTTGAAGGACTCATGAAAATATTTAATTATAATTCATGTCAATAAACGCGCATAAGAAGAATAAATAATAATCAACATTAATGAGATTAATGATCGAGAACGAATAGAACGAAATTTTGTAACGTCAAATGTAGCAGAAAACTTTTTTATTCATTGCACATTTTCGAAGCTGTAGTTCGAAGTTCAAAAAGTAATCGTGAGACGTCCTCGCAGGGTGACTGAACTTTTTTGGGAAATCGTAAAAAATTGTTCAAATTTTGGCAACATTCGAATTTGACAGACCGACTTTTCAAATATTTTTGATAGCGCGAAAAAAGTTTCTTTTCTCGAAATTCCCGCGGCATATGATTTGCTCGGGTTTTTTTTTAACGGATCTTCTTTCGGCGAATTTGTTAACAAATTAATTCACCTGTTGTTGATCGAAAGCTCGTACGGTGCCGGAAATTTTTTGGTAAGTCTCCACTCTGGAGTTTCAACGCCGACTGTGATCACTGCAGATCGACTGACGCAACAAAACCTCTCGCTTATGTTCGCAATATATATGTATATGTATATATTTGTACGTTAAATTTCGTGCAGTACCAGGGAACACTTCTCGTGGAAAAACTGACGCAACTAGGTCCGTAGACTGCAGCAGTCTGTTAGCGATAGAAGTTACTCGAAGCCGAATGACGCATCGGAAAAACGAGTTTGCGCTTGCGTCAATTTTCTACTTGATGTGGGCTCTTTTTATTGGACGAAAAAGATGAAGAGTGATTGTCGAGGGGAGGGGAAGGAAATATAATAGGAAGCAATGGTGTACGATGTCGTCATAGCTACCGTAAAAAAAAACACTTGCACGCGTGTGCGAAATTCGCATTGACGAAAAGTTCTTTTCGTAGGTCGTACGCGATGATGATTTATTCAGGTTCGCGACCTGTTGATCGATCCATGCATATGATTTATGGTATGCTTCGTTGTATGGGAAAAGGTTAACAGCATTGGGGACACGAAGAATAATTTTTATTATCGTAAAATAGCAAAAACTTAGATGGAACATGTTTTTCTAACGAAAAAAACATTTCTTCGGGCATCTCGTGCGTGCCCTAGGAGTTGCATCATATAATTGGTCGAATGAGCCAGCTGCTTAATTGTTTTTGATACGTATATATGATTTTATATCTACGATCTACCTAAATTAGTCATCAACGCGGTTGGACGAGGTCGATGGATTCAGGGATATTTTCCATGCGAATACAGCACGATAATAAGTGGACTATTGGACACATAAAAATATCGAGCCGCGTTGTCCCATCTCCTGATATTTTCCCGCTACATTTGGAAAATTTGCATGCACACAAAGAATTTTTGGCTCGAGCTTGCGATTATTTTTTGGAATAGCGTAAATTCAGAATGTCACGTATATGTATAACTCGTCTTATTTGAGGATAATAATAGAAAGCCAACGTGCTAATGATGACGCTATAGTAAGGGACCGGTGAGGTAACGGGATTTTAGAGATAAATTGTGTTATCGTAACTTTTATTGCCGCACAGAAAAAAAACAAAACAGTATAGGTATATCGTTATATTCGCAGATCTCCCTCTTTTTATTTTCTTATTTATTTCGCACACTCATGGCTGCTCAGTCGGTATATGCGATATGAGCCGGCCAACTCCGAGGGTAAGTTTTCAAATTCCTTTTTTGACCAAAAGTGATCCGAGCGATCAAACTTTACGACCATTATAATTATTGTATGTCGTTAAGGAAATTAAAAAAAAAGAAAAATCACTGCGGATATGGAAAAGGGATAAATTATTCCAGTCAGTTCTTGCCGCAACGTTACCATCATTGGGGCGATAGGGACACTCGAAAACCGGAAATCCGTAAAGTAGCGTCTCCTACCGGGCAAATGTGTGACGTTGACATTCTCGCGCTGTTTTCGGCCATCTTGTTTCCCGAATGAATTTGTGTCAATAACAAAGAAGAATAATAGCGTACGAAAGACCGTAAAAGTTTGAGTCTATCAGAAAGCAAATAAAGAGCAACAAGTGCGACGATCGAAACGTGACCCGTGAAAGTGTAGGGAAAGGAGGATAATTTTTTTTTTTTTTTTCAAACAATTTTCCCATGAGCTCTCCGGGGAAGGACGGAGTGGCCGACGACTCCGTCATTTGTTTGGATTCGAGTATCGAAGAGTCCGCGATCGAAATTGATGACGCTTGCGATCAGTCGGTTTCGGAAATAATTGCTTTTGACAAAACGTTACCTCCGGGCGTCGCACCCGATGGCTTTATTATCGTCGACGAGACCGAGGAATCTGACAAAGTCAACGAGCTCGAGAACGTTCCTCAGGATGACAAAAAACCCGAGGAAACAGAAAAATCCGAAAAAACCGAGAAACCCATGTTCAAAATTGTTTTTGGTGACGAAAGTATATCGAGGTAAAAAATTTTCATTCAAAATTCCTTCCACCTCGTGTATTTCTTACAAAAAACATATTTACACGTTTTCCTCGCTTTCAGACTCTACAAGAAGCGCGTCAAGGACTTTTTCCACAGACTCATACCCGGAGACACACAAATTGACGAATCCAACTCCAAAGACTTTGTTCTCGAAGTTCGCAGTAAAAAAACGAGTCGTAAACGCAGTCACGATTTCCTAGAGGTCGGGGAAGACGAAAAAGCAAACGACAATGAAGAACAGAATTTTGAAATGCTGTTCAGAATCGAGAACAAACCCACGCTGCAGGACAGGCTCGACGTGCCGACCTACGGAAAGGTTCGTAAAAAAATTTCACGATTCGAACGTTCAGGAATCTTCCGAGAAAAAAAAGAAATTCCCAACGTATTCTTGAATATGACCAGAAATTCGAGCAAGTATTGGACTCGGCGGGCGAAGCGAAAAAGCTGAGCGAAGAAGAGTTCAAGGCGGCTTGTCGACCGAAAATGAACTGCTGGAATTGCATGGGCAATCACTCAATACGAGACTGTCAGGAGCCGCGTAATTACAACGAGATCCAAAAGAACAGAAATGAATTTACTTCTCGAGCGCCGCAGAAAGTTGGTCGTTATCACGTGGAGAATGGCGATCAAAAGTACGGACGGTTTGTGCCGGGTCAATTAAGTCGGGAGCTGAAAAGAGCTCTCGGGATCGGAGATAATCAACTTCCTCATTACATATACAGGTATAGAGAGTCAGAGACGATGAGAGCGAGAGAAAAAATGATTGGAATTGGCTGACGATGATTATTCCAACGAAAATGATGAATTTTCATGATTTTTTTTCACTTCATTGAAAAGTTTTGTGCGAAAATTCTGTTTCGTTCCTTGTGTCTGTGAAATTGATGGAAATTAGTAAAGAATTATTAGCTGTTTTGATAAATCTTCGTGGACATCACGCTGTGGATATTATTTCAAAGGGATCAGGATCCTTTTTATACTTTACGTTTCTTGCAATCGTCCCACCTAGAATGAGAAAACTTGGCTACCCTCCAGGGTGGTTGAAGGAAGCGAGACTTCAGCACTCTGGTATGAATCTCTACAATTCGGAGGGTGTTCTAGTGACGGAAGAAACTGACGAGAGCGGTGAGATATTTGAGGCGGGTGATCGGGATCAGTACGACGTGAGAAAGATCAAGGATTTTCCTGGCTTCAATGTTCGGCCACCGTCCGGCACGAGAGAGGTAGCGACCAGAATAAAAACCATTTTTTTAATAAACACAAACGAATGCTGAACGAGTGATTCATCGTAACAAAAACAATCATTTCTCCCCGCGATTCAACTTCGTGGCAATAGGACGATAAAAAATACTGGAACTCGAATCGTTACGCTGCCAATAGTAAGGAATCGTTGCTTGCTACGATTAACGAGAAAAAAGTCGAGGGATACACGAGAAAAAAGCTCAAACGTACAGTCGAACCGAGTAGCAATGATACCGAGCAAACTCCCACCGAAATGGACGTGGAAAAAGATGTGGATGGTGATTTACGAATTTTCTTTCGATTATGACAATATTATTCACTGTTCTAACGTTTTTTCCATTCAGATCAAAAATACTCACCTGATCTTTCGTCTTTTTAGACAACGTCGTGGAAAACGTGTCGGCAAATGGTTTTTTCATTCCTCCTCTGCCGAAAAGTCCCGCGAAACCGGCATTGCCTTCTGATTTGGAAGATGGTTCGATAGATTCGCCGAAAGCGGAGCTTCCAACGGTAAGCATCGCTTTTTTTTCCCAGAAAAATTGAAATAATCGATAAATATCTCGAAAATTTTCGAATCTCCTATTTTTTTTAACGATTTCAAACGAACGCAAAACTTTTTCGTGCCTGTTTTCTTATTCGTTGCTTTTCTTTTTCCCCAAGCTCGAAGCTCTGGCATCTCCTGGTCCCATTGATTCTCCATCTTTGGCTGATCTCGAGCGACGCAAAAAGCAATTATTGGCAGAGCTCGACGACTCGAGTCAACCTTCACCCCCGACCACGCCAGTAACCACTCGATCGGGTAGCTCAACGTCGCACAGCTCGAGTCACGACCAACCCGAAACTCAGAAAGCATCGGCCGACGACACTCCGCCAGCAACTGTCGAAGCGATGTGTAGCTTGACAACGCCGTCTCGAGGAATGATCAAGTCTGTAGATCTCGGTACTCCGTTGCTCGAGAGCACATCGCCCTACAACAAACTCCCATCGGTTGAAAAATTTGCCAAAGACGTTTGCGATATCATGCATTTTGAAAATTTACCGGATTCGACCGGTAAGTATGAACAGATGACGGGAATTTTGCAGAAAGTTCGTACGACGCTCGCGATGAATCAGCAAGAATGACAAAAAAATTAAGAATTTGAAAAAACAATTGATAAATTGAGATTTTTACGTTTTTGCTAGACGCTCATTTTTTTTGAGCGAATAAATTGTGACGAGAAAAATCTTTCTACGAGTTAATTCAATATTCGAGAACGAGAGCTAGAATATTTCTAGATTCTAGTAAAAAAAATTATAAGCCGTGGTCAATGATCGAGCCATTAAAATTAATTAATAAAAAACCATAAAACACACACTCAACTTTTTGACGACAAAAAAAAATTTCGAAAGATGTATATTTCTAGAAACATTTCGATGAAAAATTGGTACAAATTTGGTGTTCAGTGAAACAATCCACTAAGGAATTTGTAAATTCTATTGCACAAAGTTAAGCTCCCATTTGTCAACGATATTACCTACGAACCCAGATCCGTACATGACTGTAGGTACGGTTTTTCAATACCTACATACATTCATCTGTACATATATATACATTCACCTAGATATAAGAATATTTTTTAAATAAATAAAAAGAAAAGTGTGGATTGAAACTCTTGGCTATCTTGGTCGAGTGGACGGCGATTCTCTCAATCCCTCCGAAATTTTCCGTCATCCTGCTACGATCGTTTCTCCAGATTTCATCGATTATTTTCAAGGACGAATCACACAGATTTTTACAGCAATTATTTCACTTCCTAAATGTTTCGGTGCAGCTGGTGACAGTCTCGAAAATATTCAGTCATTTTCAGGGTTTTTCGAACATTGATACGAAATAATCAAAAAAATTATCAATATTGTAGAAAAAAAAAAAAAAAACCATTGTTGTTAAGAGTTTTTTCTAATGATTAAAAGAAAAGCGTGGGAGAAACTTTTGTACTAAAAAATGTGTTTCATTCGTCCTTGATTAATATGCAGACAAATATTGAATAATTGCATTATTATTGCGATTTTTGTTTTCTTGTTTTTTTAATGTTTGATAAAATGTTACAGGAATGTACATTAGTACGAAATGATCCTCGGTATATATTCCTTTTTTCAATGGACATAGAATGTTACATTTCTTTTTAGAATCTTCACATTACAGTAATTTCACGATTTGCTATAAAAAAAGAGGAAAATTCCCTTTTCCAATGGACATAGAGTTTTACATTTTTTTCTAAAATCTTTACGTTACAGTAGTTTTACGATTTGCTATAAAAAATGTGTGTTTTTTTTTTTTCGGCTATTTTACTCGGGTGAAGAGGCTTATGTTTCAATTCGTAATTTTACTAGCGTTTCGACTTCCGATTTGAGCGATTGGTCGAGCGCGGCTCGATCCAAATTTTATTACGATTATTAAGAAAAATAATTCCATTGCCAAATTCTTGAAGTTTCTTAATTTTTCTTTCGTTTACTACGAAATATTTTAGATTAGAAATAAAGAAAAGCAAGCGGTGGGATCGCCTTATATTTTTATATCACATTATTTATATTGCTCGCCTAATTATATTCACGAACTCAGTTCAATTGAGTACCAATTGATTTTGCACTTATTTGGATGTCCCAAGTTTCTAAATTCTACCGTTTTCCCAGTTTATCATGCGGTTCGACTCCATTGTATCCAGATTCAGATTTATATACCTTTTTCTCTCTCATGTTTAGATTGTTAATACTATTCACTGAGCAGATGTTCCAATACGATTTTTTCAACCGTCCGCTCTCAGAATTTTCCTTCATTTTCGTTTTGTTTTTAGTTTTTTTTTTTCTTTCTAATAAAATCTTTTATCGTTATCCATTTATCGTGTGAACGAGTTTCCCGAAGTCCTCGTTTAAATCCTCGTCACCGGATCGAGGCGAGAAGCTCTCGGCGGTCTCAGTTCGCTGCTGGAGGCGGGGCCGGTGGATCGTCGTTCGAACCCTGCAGGCACGAAAAAAATCGGCAGAGCTTTTGTAAGATCCATCAAATTTCGGAGTTACGTTCTCGTCGCTCCGCACTGAATAAAATATGTTTTTTGTTTTTCCAGGCGGAATAACGTCTGTAAAACCGATAATAATCGTTCCCTATGATCGTTTGACTTACGGGAGCGTTGTCGAAGGCTTTCTTGTTCTCGAGACTCGTTCGACGGAGAGAATTTGGCCTGAAGGCGTAAAGCAGAGCCAACACACCGAATATCATCGTCAAGAAGAACATGTCCGTGCTCGGTTGATCATTCTGGGGTCCAGGAACTGAAACGACAAAATAAATCGATTCAATTCACATGAACGATGAAAAAAAGCGAAGAATAATCTGGTCGAATCGTTTCTTCGGCTCCCAGGATTTATCGGGAGATCTCGGAGCAATTAGCACGCAGTTTCTCAACGCGGAGTCTCGCAGTCTTTCCGGTTTGCTTTTCAATCCACAGATAATTCTCCTTGCGGTTTACTACTTTGTAAACAATCGCGTTTTCTCATGCATTAACCATTCGATCGAGTTTGAAACAATTAAGAAATCATTTTAAAAAACATCGAGCAACACGAAACAAAAGATAATCGCGGCGATTAACGAACGACGAGCGTTTCTCAACAACAAGATAAAAAAATGTAGACTTACGCCTTGTCGTCGGATAGCATTCATTCTCCGTACACGCCAACTGTGTTTGGCGCAGCTATAAAAAAAGAACAAAAATTCAATTTGATAAAGTTGAAACTTTAAAGAAAAAAAAAAACAATTCTTCAGGTACGTGACTTTTCTCGAGGAATGGAATGGAGCGTGTTTGTTTTGCCGAATTTGCGACGTTTCGTTTATGGCAGTCAACTATTATTAAATTCCTGACAAAATCAACATATTTGAAGAGCGTTAAGAAGCGAACGGTTCCCGTGATAAGAGAATTCAATAATTATAGAAATTCCGAGACGCTGAACGCTGAATTTTTGTAAGTGCATGTTTTTTCTCTTCGCTTGAGGAAAAAAAATGATGTTGCGTCATGGTTTATCATAATAATGACACGGGCTTTGGCACACACTGCTGATGGTTGCTCGTGAAAAAATCCAGAGGAAAATCGAATGGGGCAAAAATTTGGGAGATCGAAAAATGAGGAAATTTGATTTTTTTTTTTGAAAAGACGGTACGCGTCGCTTCGATTCGCAGTTGTGGAGTTTTTTTTTATCGCCAAAGTACATGGCAATCTTTTTGGGCCATCGCAGGATTTCAAAATGATTTATTTTCCTCAAGGACGATGAGAATTACGAGCGAGACGAAAAATTGAGAATTTCCATAGTTTCTAAAATATTTAACGCAGAGTCAGGATATTTTTTCAGGTGGCGAGAGCATCGTCTCCAGAACACCGGGCGAACGCTCGACAACTTTTTCGCCTCGATCCTCTTATCTCGAAGCTTTGAAGCTCTTACGATTTTTATGTGTACGTATTTTTATCTTCGTAGCTCAATTGGAGCCTCGCTCGATAACGAAATAGCGTCGCAAAATTATGTTATCAAGGATCGCACGTGTGGCTATTTTTGTTTTGTTGTTGTTTTCTTTGCAGAGAGCTACTCACAATTGAGAGAAGCCGCTGCACAGCCAAGTTGCTCCAAACGTATTCGCACGGGTCGAGTCCTTCGTCCATTGTGATTATCGTTGGTGCTCCGGGAATATTTCCAAGACGAATTCGCGATCTCGAGCTACCAACGAAATGAATTTATTTTATTTTATTTTATTTTTTACGAGCTCAAGTTTTGCTACATCGCTCATTATTTGTGGCATCGTAGTTGACACGTTACGACAATTGTCGTGGCTCTCGATATGAATAATGAATATTCGAACATATCGAAATTTTAACGACGGAACGTTTATGCACTTTGGCAGCGAAGTGCCTACAGTTTTTTTTTTTCGGGTTGTGAATTCATCAAAAAGCAAGAATAAAAAAATCTGCAACAAAATCTTGAGCGTTGCGGAATTTTTTCAGGTCCCGAAAAATACGCGAAAAGGAAAAAAATGCTCTCAAGGACATCAGGACAGGAAAATTGCTCGTGGTTGAGATAAGAGGCTCGGAAACCCGTCCAAGTGCACTCTCATTGGCTGCACAGTCTTCGCATATGTTGTGAAATCTGAATGAGATACCGTTCGCGTACGATGGAGCTGAATTCGATTACAAAAGCGTGAGTAAATTTATTACAAACAATAACAGAAGGATATCTCGTCACAGCTGCAAAAATAACTCGTTACGAACGCATAAGTGAATAATTTTCTTTATGCTATTTGGTTTATGAAAATATAAGTTTTACGATTTAATTATGCGATCGAGAAAACTGAGACAGAGTGGGGGAAAGCAGAGAGATGGAAAACGAAGGAGCAAGAGAGACAGAAGGAGAGAAAGAGTATGGAGCGAGCTTGTAAATTAGGCCACGCAATTGTCTTATTGAGTTATAAACGAGAAACGGTTAATCAGCGAGAAAAAGCGAAATTGCATCACAAGCTTTCGTTCGCATTAATTATACGTCGATCACTGTCATCGACATTTTTACGAGAAAGCGAGTCAAACACTTTGGAGTTACTTTACTTGTTCGGTTTTCCTTCGTTCCAATCGACCAATTTCTTGTCTTTTGCAGCTACAATTCGGAGATTCCTCCTCAACGAACCAAAACTGAAGCGATCCAACGATCTCTGATCCAACACCCACCACTTGACGTTTCCACTGCTGCTGACAATATTTTCGTTCTGTGGCCGCTTCTGATATTTATCCACTCGGACGGGATGCCAGCAGCTGTAATAATACACCATCGCGCACCCGCGAAACGCTACTTTGTCACTTTCCCATTGGACGAAAGCCGCAGCCAACGAACGCCCGGGAAATTTGGTGAGTGTCGGGAAAAGCGCGAATCCTCGTGCCCATTCTCATCGATTCAAACGTTTCTTTCTCCACCGAAATCTTCTGTTTATGAAAATTTTTAACTTTCTTCACAAACTTTGAATAATATTTTACGGGGAGAACCTCGGACGCGATATCCAATCGAAATTTCCATTATATTTACATTTGACTGTTCGTAATACGAAAATTTGAACAACTGTCAAATTTCTGTCAATAGATTTTTGATATTTTGATTCGGTTCTAATTTCCAAAATATTGTCACGCTCAGGATTTTTAATTAACGTAATTAACGCGATTAAAAATAAATTCGTTTTCTATCCCTTGACGTTCGAGTATCGTTCATTTTTATTAAGAATTTCAAACTGAAAATTGACTTGACAATTCTTTCCTTAAACGAAATCGATAATTGCGATCGAAACGAGTCTCTTACATCGAAGAATTTCCTCGGAAGCAAGCGAGACTGTGGCATTTGAATTATGAATATTAAAAAAATTTGTCAAACGTTACAAAGAACGATTCGTTGAGTGAAGAATTTCGAGAATCATTAAAAAATTTTATGATCGCGGATTGAATTGGAATAAACAGTGAGAATTGTTTGATTAATGAACATCGATTAAAATGATTCTTGGAAATGAGCATTTTTGCATAAATAAACATCGATCATTCTGTTGGTTCGTTGCAGTTCCTGGTTCGTGGAGGAGCGACGACACGATGAAAGGATGGAAACGGCAAAGGAGGCGCGCACGAATAAGCGTCGAGGGAAATCGTCGATTGGTCGGTTCGTGCCGACCATGTGACCGTGGCGGGTTATATATGGTTCGTGCCTCGCCACGCTCGTGTCATTTGCTCCATCAAGCCTCTTCTACGAGGACACGAATACCTGTTCAGAACTATCGTCTGTCCTGGAAATCGACTCACAACGTAAAAAAAAAAAAAAAAAAAAAAAAAAAAAATACTAAATTTATAAACGGGAATAAGTGTCCGCATTCGTCTAGTCCGCAATATTTCTCAATCAGAAACAGGAAGAACATAAAAAACTTGATCTGCATTCGCGATTTCCGCAAACTCCGGCTTCTCGATCGCCGTATCAATCACATCAATCACGTTATTTCAATTCTCGAGATCGTTACGGCGTTAATTACGTTTTATTCTGATTGAGGCAAACGAGGAAAAAAAAACGCAAAAATGACTGGAAGCTGTTTCATTAAATAATACAAAAAAAGTCGAGCAACATTTTTATCTCTTCGTATTGCATAATTTATCATTCATTCAAAATCGCTACATATCTCTGTTGATTACTCATGCAATTTGACGCTGAGAAACATTTGAAAAAAAACTCATTTCTGCGGATAATCGAATCGACGATTGAGAAATCTCAATTATTAGAGAAATCCTTAACGATTGTGTCTGTTTTTTTCGATTTTTTAGTTCCTCGCCTGTCAAACATCTCCGCGTCGCTCAAAGTGAAGCAGATCCCTCGAGCAAACTCGCCAAAATGAAAATCAACAAATAAACTTTCGAAGGATTCTCGATTTGGAGTTTTTCATGTGTTCGTGAAATTTGACTCACAGTGAAAAGAAACGGAGACGCGATTCGAGAAAAGTAACTGACGCTGATTTATCGAACGAAAATTAAACAAGCGGTTATGGGTCTTAACCACACGAGCTTTCGTACTGTTGTGACATTTTCGAGAATTTTTCGAGTTTCGAGAGTCTCGACGGTGCAAGAAAAAGGGCTCTGTGCTCGCGAGCTCCATCAGTGCCCCGTTGTCTCTTCACCCTGTCACATCATCGCCCAGTGATTCCATCATTAGCCACCACGTAGTTCAATCTCGTAAGTATATGCAAATTCTCAATTTATTATTTTCATTTTTTTTCATTCTATTTTTTTCGGACCTCGAGCGAGATTTTTTTCAAGTTTCATTTTTTTTTCCGGATTATTAAAAACTTTGGAAACTATTTCAATACTTCCGTTTGACTCGGCAGACACTTTTCAGTTCCTCAGCAGATTTCTCACTATTTTCCATCGTTATCGTTACAAAATTTTGTCAATTTGCGAGTAAAATGAAAAAAAGATCGAGGGCGACGACAACGCCTTATTCAGTAATGCAAAAAAAATGACAAATCTTTAAAAACATTCGTCAGATTCTTTAAAAAGTTTTCAAAATAGTTTCAAGGACTCGAATCAAAAAAGTTTCTCTACTTTTCGTAAATTTCATGAAAACTTTTTCCTACAACTTTTCCCGGACACTGGAAATAAATTTTGTCAATATTTTCGAAAGTCGAGTTAGCATTTCAAAAAATTCCAAGTAGAAGACGAACGTGACGTCAAATTTGGTACATTTTTATGCGATAAATGATAAAGAATTGAAAAATATACCAACACGAAAAAAAAACGTATTGGAAAAAAAAAATAATAAAGTCCAAGGTTTTTTTTCTCGATGCACGAGAGCGAGTCGATCGTACCAAATAATAATGAAGCTTCGATTTCTAATAAGAGGAGTTGAATCGTGCGTGTGACAGAAAAGCTCTCGTTCAAGTACTCGATAGCTTTACTCTCTGCCCCTTGTCCATCCTCCTCGCTCTCTCTCTCTCTCTCTCTCTCTCTCTCTTTCTCTTTCTCTCTTTTGGCTGAACAACTGCTGGACCATCAGGATTGCACATCCCCTCCTATAAAATACCCCTCCACTGGCCCGAGATTTCATCCCTCGCGATCTGTGAATATCGCCTTTGAAATAATACCGTTTGATCGGTGCCCGTCAACATTGCACAATGAGCTCGTTACGGGGCGAAAAGGGGGCAGGCGGGGCAGAGGCAATTCGAGAGTTGTGATGTGTGTTGAAGGGCTATCCATAACTTGTCGTTGTCCTCGTCGTACGTAATTTCACACGTACGGACTTACCCAATATAATACAAACCCATGCATTTCCTGTTTCTCTTGTACGTACATATGCATTTCCACTGATATCGATACGAATGAAAAAACAAAATCAGATTTCATCGATTTTCCATTCTTTCCATGAAAAACTGTTTTTATTAATCCCCAAAATCCTTTTATTCAGATTTTCATTCAATTTTCCACTAATTTCGAACTCGAACCACGGGGAATTATCGTTTTTAGTTTTTCAAGGATTCTGGAAAATTGGATTCACGGTTTTTCCACTGTGATCGTTTTGCCAACGATTTTTATTCAGTTTACGAAGATTTGGCGGATTTTGAATTATTTTATTTTATTTTGCATCCAGCATCGAGCTCGCAATGAATTTCGTTTTTAGTTTCAAGCTTTGGAGAAACGAATTTTCGATTTTTTTTGCTGCGATGTTTTCGAGATAATTTTCAATTTACTCATTTAATTTTATGCTCGATGTGGAGTTAAGATTTTAATGTATTGTTCAATGTTTTTTTTTTGTCGATTTAGGAAAATCCAAAATGACGTCGACGGTGGTGAAGACGTCGACACCGAACAGCGTGAACGGCGACGGCGATCGTCGTGAAACCTGGTCCGGAAAAGTCGATTTTCTTCTTTCGGTTATCGGCTTTGCAGTCGATCTCGCCAATGTTTGGAGATTTCCGTATCTTTGTTACAAAAATGGTGGCGGTGAGTAAAAGCTTCGTGTCTATACGTTGGGAAAATGTGGCATCGCGTTGTCATGAATTTCCATTGCGTCTGACATTTTCATCGGAATTTTGTCGGGTAAAGTTGATGCAATATACGGTGGCTAATGAAAATGTCGTAATTGAGAAATCCTGATTGGCATTTAGCGCCTGAGAGTTCACCTCAATGCAGCGACTCACGACTTTTCCTCTTCACCGGGTTTCCCTCAATTTTCCTTCTCCATCTTTTTCCTCCAAACAATTAACTCCTCGCAGACGCAATTCGTAGCTTCTCCAGAACGAGAAATTGTCACGCTCGCGTGCGAAACTCGCGGAAACATTATTTCTAACGCTCTAACGAATTAACTCGACCGACGCAATTGCAAACGCTGGCTGTTGGCTTTTGGGGACGTTCACCATCAATTGGACAAGCAAATTGTTTTCCCATTACGTTTCTCTCTTTTCTCACTTAATTAATTATTCGAGGCTCGAAAGTTTTGGGTGCGGAATAATTATCTTATTAGTTGTCAACCGTTGGAAGCCAGGACGAGAAGAAAATTAACAAGAATGACCTTCGACGTGAAAAAGCGAAAGGACAATTAATTTTTTTCAGAATTTCGTTTTTTTTCCCCCACAAATTCCAATTCATGCTAAAATTTGTGCCCCATAAAAATATCGTCACCGTTCGTTCGCGAAAGAAACTAAAAACGTTTGGCCTTCCTCGAGCCCCAAGAGCGTTGATACGAAATAGAAAAATTTTCAAAAGTGTCTGCAGTTATTTTCAACAAATAACCCAACGATTTTTTTCCTCCACATGAAAAAATTGAGGAAAACTTTCGAATTGTTTGCCCTCTCGATTTTCCAATTAACTTTCCAAGGATTTCGGAAAATAAATGATTAACGAGTGTTTCTACGGATCGTGATACAGTCGCGATGATGAAAGGGTGTCCTGAATACCAAATTCGATGAATATAATTGAAAATTAGTAACCGATCTTGGCCTCTCAACACGTTCTGCTTTTGGCTTGACTTTACAGCCCCTCTTCTTCAATTGTGTACATGCTGCGTGTGTCTGTGTGTGTGTCTTTGCAAGTAAATGCTTTTCAGGGGTGCGGACTCTCGCGTATGTCACATGTGTGTCTCTGTATCCATGTATAAACATGGCAGGTGGATGAGAGAGATGGAAGAATAAATATGGGCGCGCATGGGCTGCTCTTCCACCCTCTGCTGTCGGTACGAAGCTTTAATTGTGTTAGCAGCCGCTTTTGAGAAGCTCCTGTATCGCTGACAGTGGACCTTAATCATATTCCTACGGGACTTGATAGAGCAACTAATGGCATCGCACTCCTCTTACTCCTTCTACTCCTCTTCTCATCCTCGTGCTCGCATTCTCCCCGAGGATGTTACTTCGCTTCGAATTTTCATTCCTCGCCTTACTCAGCTCTCTCGATCTTTCTTTTTTGCTCCATTGCCTCTTTCCTCTCGTATGCATTCCCTGTACAGCGGATTTTATACGTTCGAACTTTTCGAAACTGTTGATAATCTTTCCTGGAACTAGTATTCAAAAATTTTTGGCATTTTCACTTTTTCGGCAGGATCTCGAACCAAAAAACTCGGTTTCAAACTCTTTGTTCTCTGAAAATTTTGTCGGAATTGCTAGAAAAATACAAATTCTGGGGCATTTTGAAATTTAAAAAAAAAGACTGTCGACGCTCTAACTTCCGCAAATTTAAATATTTATTACTAATTTTTTTTTTATAAATAGAGTAGGAAGGTTGGTATTGAATTTGGGAAATATCAGTTGAACGGTTTAAATTTTATGATTTTTCGAATTTCACGAAAATCTGATTTTTTTGAAAAATCGTCCAACCGCTCTAGTTTCTGCAGATTTTGTAAGATATTGTCTACAAGTCTGTACTTGCTCTTTACTGTCCAGAAAAGTTGTCGAAATTATAATGCAAATCCAAAAAACGCTGTAAATTGAAATTTGCAAATTTTTTTTTTGTGACAATAATTGCCTGAAATTTCGATCGATTTTTCGTACGAAAAACCGTTTTTTTAGAGTGAAAATTTCATATTTTTCAAATTCTGAGGCAAAGATTTCATTCGGATTTTCGATTGTTACTGCAGAACCGAGCAGCCAAGTTGGCTGAGTCGTTTTTTTTTTGTTTGTTTGCTAGAAATCCACCGTCGGAGTTAATTTTCGAAACGCCCAAGACCAAACATCCGTTTAGCAAATGGAAATTCCGGTTGGAATTGCCTTTTGATCGTGGATCCGTTGAAGATCATAGAGTGAAAAGGAATTAAAGAGGAGAGCTTTGTAGCTCGGGGCAAGCGACGTACAGACGATACTGCGCGTGTAGAAAAGAGAATGCAGGAAGCATCCGTTTCGCTCGAGTTTAGAGCTGACTAATATTCTGGCAAGATTCAATGATGCCTACACGTGTTCGTGTCACGAATTGCAATGAAAAAAGTTGCAACATTAAAAAGTGAGAATTTCGACCTGGCGAATTGATTTTGGATGAAATTTTGATTAATTTGAAATTTTCAATCGCCACAACTTACGAAAAAAGAAAAAAAGAAAATTCATCGTGGAGTCAAATGGAAAAGAGAGCAAGGGAAATTTATGAGACGATAGAAAAATTGGTCGTTGTTCCAAAGGAAATCGAAATGAAAGAGAGAATTAATCAAGAGACTCGACACATCGGAACATTATCCTCCCTAATGCGATTATCTCGTCACTAAGACCTCGAGCGTTGGCAACGTTACATTTTTCTTCGGCGTCTCACTCAAGTGCCTGCAGAAAAAAATGCTGCTCCGTGTTCGTTCATCGTTGTCTCAGTGAACCCCGAAGGAGAATCAGGAATTGGTTAAAGGAAGAAAATAGACGTGATAAGCGTGGAAAAAGAGCGATGGCCAAGGCGAACGAGGGTGGCCGAGAGACAGGGAAACGCCAAGCAAGAAGCCAAAGCCTCCGGAGAGAAGAACATCGTCGAGAGAGTGAACCTGTTGATCCCACAAAATCCGCATTATCCCTCGGATCGTTTCACTCTGGCCAAGTACTTTGCCGCACTTCTCTGCCGGCTCGTTTCCCCCCAAAAAAAAAAAAAAAAAAATACTGATCGAATGAATAATAAGCGTTCACTAGAAGTTTGCAGTTTTCGAAAAATCCAAAATCTTGATTCCATTTTGTTTTTATCGTAAACTTGCTCATCCTCAGTAAATTATTACGTCACATTCATGATTGTGAGGAATCTATCGACGTTACGAGCTTTCGCCGATTTCTCGTACTCTCGGATCGAAATTCCAGCACCATTTGCCTCGACCCTGCTGAGGATAATTTACTGCGATATCGGCAAGTTTCCCTATCGGAATATTAGGAAACAAGTGTGGTACGAAAGCGCTATTCCCTGTTCAGGAGAATCGAGCGATTTATCAATCTGTGAGAAGCTCATTATCCGAATACTTCGGTGTGGCTCGTTTAACTTGGTTAAAAGATGATGAGTTTGAATTTTCGATAACGTTCGAGCAGGCGGAGTCTTGAGTCTTTCCCGTCGAAGTGTCTCCAAATCTTTTGGAAAATGCTGTAAAAAAAAATCGTTGACCTCGTCGCGTTTTGTGCAAAGTTCAATCAAGTTTGCTTTTTTATTTTTTGACGAATCTTCGATCGAGGATTCGCTGATACGATTTGAGCCTGTGGAGGAAGGTATACACACAGGAAGATAGAAAAAATGAGTTAGGGAGAGAGAGAGAGAGTTAATTATCTGTATCACGTAGAAACGCACTTTCAAAAGTTGCTAATCGAATTATTTCCTTAAAAGCATTTGCAATGTGCTATAAACGTTGGAGAATGGAGTTAGCCCACGGTCACCGCGCTGCCTACCCACTGGGCTTTTCAATCCCCTCCAGGCTATCTGCCTTCGTAGAGCTATATTTTTCGACACATTGCATCGCCGCATGGTCCTTGGAAAAAAAGGAAAAAAATGGGGGAATTAAAAACAAATTTAATTGTTTCGGTACTCGAAGCTCGAGATATTTGTGTTTCGCGTATGCACTGTGCTCAATATTTTAATCGATCCCTCTTTGGATCATCAATGAATTTTGTCCATATCGAAGCTTTTGATTCCCATGGACTCGAGCATTTATCGAAACACTTTGTAGCACATCCTCCTCAATTCATTGTACTCTCATTTTCATTTTTTTTTCATTCCTCTTTTTTTTTCCTCTTCTTCTTCTTCTTCAACGTTGAACCTCCTTCGTTCAACTGCACAATTACCACAGCCTCTTGTCGCAACAATGGAGACCGGCTGCTCTCTGTGCTCTGAAACGTGAGCGACGAGAAAGCTCTTTTTGCGACGCACACACAGCGACCCACACTTACATGCAAGTTTTACCACGAGAAGCTTTTCGTCACGGGTAAGAAGATTGCGCTCGATTACCCCACCCGAGCTTGGAAACTCCGCGTTACAGTCGTCGATCTGCTCTGCCACTTTAATGATCCCTGCCTCTCGTACCTTTCAACTCCAACACCATTTGCGCTTTCATATTCTCTTGATATCGAGACTCCCTCCTTTTTCTTCCCTTTCCAATAAATTGGCCACAATTTTCGTTCGAGGATTTTTCAATTGAACGGAAAAAAAAAAGAAAAAACGGAAATGCTGTCGCTGGCAATTGACATTGAGCTCCTCTCCGTTTAGTTCTTATCCCAGCGAATAAAAAACAATTTAATTTTATTGATTTTTGGGTTTAAGAAAAAATTTAAAAAAATGAACAAACAAACGATCATTTTTGTTGATGATTTTTTTTTTGCTGCAGGTGCATTTCTCGTTCCCTACTGCATCATGCTCATCGTCGGTGGAATCCCCTTGTTCTACATGGAACTTGCGCTTGGACAGTTCAATCGAAAAGGAGCAATTACCTGTTGGGGACGTTTGGTTCCTCTTCTCAAAGGTAAGCACTCAATGTAATTCGCAAATAAAAATAACGCATAAAGTTTCATAGTTGTTAAAAAAAAAAAAAATTCTGAAATTTCATGATTTTTTGGTCGAACAACGAAAATTTATTCATTCAACATCGTCGGGAATCGCAGAATTGCTTTACTCTGTATTCTCACTTTCGTGTTATATTTGAGAGTCTTATTCTAACACGGTCATTGGTATTCCGGTCACGAGAAATGGACCTCACTTAACTTTTCACTCGCGAGCACTTCTCTCCATTGTCAATTCCGTTCTACCGTGAAAACACTTTAAGGAGCCAGGGGCGGGGGGTCGAAAGAAGGAAGAAAGAGAGAGAGAGAGCGAGGATTTCAGAATCCAAAAGCTCGATCATCTGGCTTTTACTCGCTCGACATTGAAAATTGAAAGAACGAGTGAAAAATCGTAGAGAAAAATGTCGTACTGTTGAAATGTTGATAGGCCCTTAATATCGCTGTTGAAATTATAATTCCACAGGCATTGGATACGCGGTCGTTTTAATCGCCTTCTACGTTGATTTCTACTACAACGTAATAATAGCGTGGGCGTTGCGTTACTTTTTCGCATCGTTTACGAACATGCTACCTTGGACGACTTGTGGAAACGAATGGAACACTCCACTGTGTCGAGAATTTGATGTGAATATTTCTTACGTCGATGCGAGTGGTTGGTCGATGGAGGAAACTCCCTCGAGTCGCAATCGCAGCCAAAGCGTTTTGGAGGCGATCGGTTTAAGGAGCGCCATCGAAGTCGATAACCACACGAGATACACCAGCGCTGCCCAAGAATATTTCACGTGAGCAATTTTAAAAAAAATATTCAACGATCGATTTTTCCTCGAGAATAAAAAAAAAAAATAAAAATTCGTTACTCATTTTATAATTTTAACTCTTAAAGCCGCTCCATTTTGGAGCTTCATCGAAGCTCCGGGCTCCATGACCTTGGCGCCATCAAGTGGGACATCGCGATGTGTCTTCTCGTCGTTTATCTCATTTGCTATTTTTCCTTATGGAAAGGCATATCAACATCGGGCAAGGTCGTGTGGTTTACAGCGCTTTTCCCTTACGCCGTGCTCCTCATTCTTCTCGTGAGAGGTGTCACTCTGCCTGGCAGTGCCCAGGGTATCAAGTACTACCTGAGCCCCAATTTTTCAGCGATTACAAAGGCCGAGGTAATTGTTGGCTCATTATTTCTCATTCCTTCCCCAAAAATCGGAATAATTTCTCTTTGTGAAATCCTCAAGGAAACAATTTATCGCTACCGTGAAATATTCGTCTGCGTTTACGATTTGGCGAATGCTAAAAAAGCGCATGAAATATGATGAGACAAAAAATTGTCCGGTGGAACAGAAACAGATGGAAAAAGTGAGAAAAGTCTCGGATATCATTCAAAGGATTATCTTTACCAGAAAGAAAGAAAAAGAGAGACGGAGAAAAAAGCATTGAGGGATAGAAAAAAAAAACGATGATAAATTGCGTGGAGAGAGCGCCGCCGAGAGTGCGTTGACGACTTGCTGAGAATGGAAAATCTGTGTACCCTTCACATATAAACTGGCCATCAGAGATATCGGACTTTCTCACGCTTTTTTCTTCTCGCTTTCCTTGCTTTATGCCACACACATTTCCATCACGTATACAGGCTTAAGTTGAATAACTCTCGACGCCTTAAACACCTTCGAACCGACGAGAAATAAGCCTCGATTTTCACTCACGAGTTTTTTTTTCTTACTTTAAACGCAAATCTGGGGTCCGAACGCACTCCACGCTTTTCTTCATCAAAAAACTGACCCCATGCTGGTAAACAGACTTTCCGTTGCATGATTTTCTTCATTTTTTTCATAAGGAAGAGAATAATGTCTGGAAAATCTTATTTTATCGACATTTAGTTAATAAAAAATTCATTCGAAGACTGAAAACCGAAAAAAAATCAGCAGTCGTGAGTTGTTGGGTTGAAAATATGAAAATTCCAAAAATGCATTCCTCGCGTGTGTCTACAATTTTTCCCTTTGAAAAATTAAATCTTGTCAACAAACTTCGATATTTTGTTGAACATGGTAAACTAAATATTCTTGGATAATTTGAAAATTTTCGGAATTTTGACAGTATTTTTGTTTTCTAACGAAACTGTCAGCAAAATTTACGATTGGGTTGACAAAAATTTGCTTTCCGAAGAAACGTTCTAGAATAATTCCTGCTGCACTGACGAAATTTTTAGAATTAAAAAAAAAAAAAAGTTTAGCCGAAAGTTTCCAACAAAATATCGAGCTTTCCCAATAATCTGTAACTCGTTTATTTCATTTTTATTTCATTTTTCTCGAAGGTTTGGGTGGATGCTGCGACTCAAGTATTTTTCTCGCTGGGACCAGGATTTGGAGTTTTACTCGCATATGCCAGTTACAACAAATACCACAACAACGTTTATAAGCGAGTATTTGTGACAGTTTTAGAAACGATTAAAAGTCCCTTTCGTTACGAAAGCAAACGTTTCGCTTTCGTGTAATTAACGCTCGATCGTGATTAATGGGGAAAAATGATGAATGACGATGAAATGTTTTTTTTCTCTAGGGACGCTTTATTAACGAGCGTGATAAATAGCGCGACTAGTTTCGTCGCTGGATTTGTAATATTCTCCGTGCTCGGATACATGGCACACGCGAGTGGACGATCGATCGAGGACGTTGCGACGGAAGGACCGGGCCTCGTGTTCATCGTTTATCCCGCAGCTATTGCAACAATGCCAGGATCGATTTTTTGGGCTCTTATTTTTTTTATGATGCTCTTGACTTTGGGCCTCGACAGTTCGGTATGTGAAAAAAAAAAAATAAAAAATTGGAACTAAAGAACTTTTATCGTTTTCTGAGGAAAAATCAATTTTCGAGGAACCGAATGAATTTTCACAGTTTGGAGGCTCCGAGGCGATCATCACGGCACTCAGTGACGAGTTTCCTCTCATTGGTAATCATCGAGAAATCTTTGTGGCTTGTCTCTTCACTCTCTACTTCGTAGTCGGCCTGGCTTCGTGTTCTCAAGTAAATAAAATCGAATTTTACAATATTCGGATTAGTCAACGTTATACTTACGAAACTTTTGGGCCAACGAACACATCTTGACGTCTGCAGTTGGAAAAATTTTAATTGAACGAAATAATTCATTTATCGCAGGGCGGTTTTTATTTCTTCCATCTTCTCGATCGCTACGCAGCTGGATATTCGATGCTTTTCGCTGTTCTCGCCGAAGCGATCGCGGTCAGTTGGATTTACGGAACCGACAGATTTTGCGCTGACATCAAAGACATGATTGGCTTCTCCCCCGGATTGTATTGGCGCGTCTGTTGGAAATTTGTAGCTCCAATATTTCTCATGGTAAACGACGGAGACTCATAAATTATTTATCAGTTTTAACAATTGAATATTTAACGAGATTAATGGATAAAAATGTTATGGAAAATCTTGACAGTTCATCATCGTGTACGGCCTCATGGGATATCAGCCACTGACGTACGAGGATTACGTTTATCCGTTTTGGGCCAACGTCCTCGGATGGATGATCGCGTCATCGTCGATCGCCATGATCCCTGGAATCGCAATTTACAAGATAATCGTAACGCCTGGCAACTTCCTCCAAGTAAAAATTAAAAATTCGTTGATTTCCATGAATTTTAAGCGAAAAATACCAAAAATAATTAAATGGCGCTTTACGAGCTTGAATTTTGTTTTCAGAGAATGAAAATCCTCACAACCCCTTGGAGAGACACCGTGCAAGGAATGACGAGAACGAACATCACTTCAGTGGCGAACGGAGCAGTGCGAAAGAGTTTTATCGACGAGGGAACCGAATTCATCGACGGAAATGATCAGCAAGCCGAAGTGATGAAAGAACAGACCGAAGTGATGCTCCAATCGGATGAAAATTGTGATCCTCCCCCGGAACCTGTCTAGGACAACGGCACAATCGTTATCGTGCGCGGTGCAAGATTTCGGGTCTATCTCTGCTAGACGAAAACTCGAAAACCAAGAACGAAGGAAAACAAGAGCAGAAAATAGACACGAGCATTTTAACGAGCTCCACGAAAGCGGAACTTCGTGAAATTCTTCGCAATTTTCTCGAGTAGGATGAATTTTTATTTTAAACTCACAACTAAATTCTAGTCGCTTTTACAAAAAGATTTCAAACGTTCGCACGCGATGTCCGGATCTTTATTTTCGGTGGCTTCGCTTGTTTTTTATTTTCTCATACATTTTTTTCTCGTGATTCTAAAGTTTTTGTAAATAGTCGTGTTGCCCAAAAAAAAAAAGTGTATTTCAAAGAGAAAATCGACATTCTAGTCCGGCGAGTTGACAGCCACATTGCTATAGCATTTTTTCAAAAAACTGTAGGAAACTTTTTTTGTAAGGTTAATGGAAAAGAGTAATAATGAATATAATTAACAATGGGACCGGAAGGATTAAAATCCTGCGTCTCAATAGGTTCGAAGCTTTAGTAGGAGAGAGCTCAACGCCGCTGACAACCAGCGCGTTATTCAATCTGTATTTATTTATTAATCGTACGAAACGCTGGCGTTTGCAAAGAAACTAAAGAAAACTATTGAGTCAAATGTTGACCGAGCCCTTGACGATAAATCGCAATTTCTCGTTACTTTTTCGTTTTATAACGAAAATAAATGTTGAGGCGACCATTACCGGAAGCAAAGAGGCTCCTGGGGCATTCATATGCTTTGAGGACTGTTCGCTATTCCAAGCGATTATCGAGAAGCCTCGGCAGACGAAAAAACTGGCAATAATCGGCGCTAAACATGCTTCGGTAATGATTTTTTTTTCGTTCCGTTACTCTCAGTCTCGGAGCTTCTTTTCTGCTTCGATCCCTGCAAACCATCCATTTTGCTGAGCTATAAAATCGAGGAAAAAACAAATTTACCGGTCGAATAAAATCGATTCATCGTAAACTTTGGATATTAGAGTTTTAAGAAGCTTCCCCTTGCAATAAATAGAGGAAATTTGTTATTTGGGAACAAAGTTAAATAAACTTGTTCGTTAAGGAAAATTGCATGTGGCACTTAGCGAAAGTCAAAGTGACCTGGGCCTCCTGACCTCTCGTTTTCACTTGCTTCGTTTTCATCCTTGCAACTAGACGCGGCCAGGTCTGTTTATAGGAAAACACTGCCGCCAGAAAGTTTGGAAACTTCCCATTTTTTGTTTTTCAATTATTCAAAATTCTCTGCAGTGAAATGAAACTTCATGGAAAACGTTGAATCATTACGATTACTTCGAAATGCAGAAATTTCGGTTTTTCATGTCAAATGTCAAAGTGTCGGCGAGCAATTGAAATTATGCAATTTGTAACGGTGTTTCTTAACTTTCTGATGGCATTGTGAATGCAGAGTGTTCCAGCACCAAATTCCAAAGTCTCATAATATTTTTTGCTCGGGCTCATCCCCAAAAAGTTCCTGACGAAAGGGTTGGAGGTAGGACAAAAGTTGATAGAATAAATCTTGTTGGGCGTCAAATTTCATACAAAAAAGTTCCTGACCCCATTTTTCTGTCTTGCGTACTTTAGTCTCAGGACCGAATCGAATGTTACTTGGTTTTGCAGAGTTGTGCGGACGGCGAACGTTTATGTTTTCCGCTCTCGTGCCTAAACTACAGAACATACAAAAATTTCGTCGGAACCTTTTTTCTAGGAAAATTCACGCTCTTCAAGATTGCTCCCGTTGATTTTTGCTCTATCTCCGACCGTTAAGGCAGTAAACGCTTCGAAAGAACGAGTATTTTTCAATTTGAAGAATTGACGATTCCTCAGATGAGAATCCAGTGGAAAAACGTTGCCAGATTCTTGACTAAACTTCATATTCATTATCATCGTTTGTGGGACACCCTGTGAAAAATCTACTATATATAGATAAATATATAAACTATGTATATTTTGTACATCGCATCTGAGCTGCAGCCACAGCCATTGGTAGCAGTTCAGGCCTTGTTGACAATATATATCAATTAGAAAAAATAAATTGTTGATAGGAAATGAAGAAAAAAAAGGTGAAAAAGATATTTAGAATATTATAAATCGCGTTAAAATGAACAGAGATGTGCGAAAATAACATCGATCGAGATTGATTTATCCACGTAGCGACGTAACTCGGTCGCATCTCTGATTTTTGTTGAGATATATAAATATATCTATAAAAAATGTAGGCTAAGAATTCATATAGTTTATTGAATGTTGTATTGTTTTTGTCCATCTTTGCAGCGTTGGGAATGCTTGTCCAAGAGCCATATTGGACAGGTATTGGTTTGCGAAACACTGAGTTTCCAAATATCTATTTACGATCTGTTCTTTTTTTATAGCTCCTTTATTGGATATCTATATATATACACATGCTGCGCGATTCTCGGAAAACGACTTTGAAAGCCCTTTACTCCGTTCTATCGCAAATATTCACATACGTATTCGCGTTCTCTTTTAATAAAAAAGAAACAACTGAAATTACAGATTTTGACATCGTGTATTTTTTCTTGCATGTCCCACAATCATAACCTCAACCGAACAAGTCTCAGGCTCGTACGAGAGCTTTTTCAAAAGTTTTGAGAATGAAGAAAAAAGTACGACAAAGATTTTTACTCTGCTCTTTACGATTTTGGGTTCAAATATTCGGAATGAAATTACCTGCTGAGGAGATTGAACGCCCGACCGAGAAGAATCGAGGCGACGAAGCTTCCAAAATTGGCCGCTACGTCGAAATTGGCGCGTCTGACCAGCACGAAATTACACCCCGGCATCGCGAAATCACCCTCACGTCTATAAATATAAAATATAGACGTATAGATCGAGGCAAAGAAAAACAATATGGCGCCAGCAGCGGACAACATGACGGATTTGCAGAAGGATATTTTTGCGAAAATAAACAAGAATGAGGCAGCCGAGCTCAAAGTATTGTTGGCTGCGAACAGGTCGAAGGTCGATTTCGTCGACGAGAATGGAATGAGTCCTCTTCAGCATGCGTCGTACAAGGGAAATAAGGAAATTGTACAGATGCTTCTCGACCAGGTACGTGTTTCGTTCTCTTGTTTACTTTGCGCACTCGCATTGTTGTTGCCACTTTTAGCAACAAACACGAACTCTCCGATCGTCTCTAAACTCGAATTTTCATCATTTTGACACACAAATCATTTCCACGTCGTTTTCGATCGTTTTCACTCGTTATTTCGATCTGTTTTTGCAACCACTGTTTTTATCTTTATCAGGGGGCTGACGTCAACGTTTGTCATCACGAAAACGGTTACACGGCTCTTCACTTTGCTGCTCTAGGCGGCAATGCCGAAATTTGTTATCTCCTCATGTCCCACGGCGCAAAACTCACAACCAACAGCATCGGCCGCACACCCGCACAAATGGCTGCCTTTGTCGGCAATCACAAGTGCGTCGCTACCATCAACAACTACATACCCAAAGCGGATATCGATTATTACATCAAACCGCAAGGTTTACAAACCGAACCGATGCTGCCGCCGCATCTCGCAGATTCTTTCCACAAATTCACCATGCAAGTCAACGTTCATCCTGTCAGGGTCCTCATGAATCTTCAAAAGTGTCCCGGACTGTTAGAAAATGCCAGCAAGGTAAGCAAATTAATTTAAAAAATTTTGAAATCCATTTTTTTTACACAATTTCTTCATTTATTCAATTTTTAATGAATATTCAAAAATTTTGTCGTCTCGAAATTCATTTTATTGTCACAAAAACGTGCATTTGGCTTCCATCAAATTTGAATGATACCAAAGTTTGGATCGTTGGGATAAAACAAAAAATACATTTTTAACTGTTTTGATAATTACACTTTTGACAGTTTTTTCAGTAAATTTGGTTTTTGGATAGCACAAAAAGCTGTTCAGCTACTCTTGACAAACACTGTCTGAAAATTTTGCATTTTGCTCAAAAAAAATCATCAGTTTTCGTTGCATTTTGACGATGCGAACTTCTAAATCGTCGTTTGTTTCAAAAATCACGATCCCAATAGGAAGTGAAGGGAGAGGAGGGAACTTTGAGTTTCCAGTGATTTTTTCTATGGAAAATATAAATTTTTCGAAACTATCAAAACACAATGTCTCGTCCATTTTGTCTCAAGAAAATTAACAACTTCCAAATCATAAATTTTTATTCATTTCATGAATTTTTCATGTTCAAATTGGCAGATCCAAAAAGTATTGGAAGCGATGAGGAACCGAGAGATGCAACGAGGCACTGACATGAACGAAATAATGGCGTTCAAATATCATTATCTGAGTTGCATAATCGGTCACGTGATAAAATGTCAAAAGCATCAGGAAGCGATGAAGGCGGAAAAGAACGAGGTGGAGAAGACAGCGGAGGAGGGAGACGAGAAGAAAAGTATGGATCCGGTGGAGTTACTCGTGCGTAAGGTTTTAAAGTGCAATAAAAATGGTAGTCAGCCAGAGTATCAAGAAGCTCTGGTGCGGGAATCAGTGCGAGAGTTTCCGTTCATAAAGAGCGCGATATTTCGTCAAATGGTTGCGACATTGGCGAGCACGGATCCTCCATCCGCAGTGTCCGTCGTTTCAGCAGCGATAAATGGGCAACGTGGCTTTGTCGATAATTCTCAAGTCTGTGTCACTTGCGGAGAGGACAAGGCTACGAAAAAATGCAGCAAGTGCAAAGCTGTCCAGTACTGCGATCGCGAGTGTCAAAGACTTCATTGGTTCTTGCATAAAAAAGCTTGCGACAGGCTTCGCCAGAGCACAGCATCAGCCACCAAAATAACCGATGCGGACAGAGCGGAAATCACCAATGCCGTCGCATCCGGAATCCAAAATTTAACAGTTAAATAAATAACAACACCTCGCAATCTTCCAATCGACCTTTTAAGGTCTTCCGCATTTTTGAGGATTTTTCTTTACAGACTTTATTCTCATACTTTCCGCGTGACGTTCGATTCTTTTTTTCTTCCCTCTAAACTCTCTCTCTCTCGATTTACATTTTGTTTTTTTTTTATTTATTGTGTAAATAGGTGTTCTTTCTATTAGATATAAACTGATTACGTGTACTGTGTATGTTTGACTTAGCTAAATAAGACACCGAACGTCGTTGATCACCAGACTTCTTGAATTTTCATCACCTCACCGCAAAAAGTGTTTTTCAATCGAGGCTTCGATTCGATGACGGGATGTCTAGACGTTTATCGATCTGCCAGCGACTTGGTCTTCACAGAACATCGTTCGATCATCTATTTTGTTTTTATGACTGTCGAGCAGCGAGGAAAAGAGATTGAAACGATTTATTCGGTTCGAAGACAAACGGAACGATTCGAAACACCCTGCCGTGCGGTTTTCATTGCTGTTGGAAAAATATCCATTAAGGAAACGAGACATGGAGGCGAGGTAAAAATAACGATTCGCAACATTTTTTTTTTTTTTGAAAATATCGGCGCTGTCGGATCAACGGTTTTCGGGATTGAAAATGGGTTTTGAGAAATTTTCATTATTTTGAGACTTTGATAAATAAGTTCAAAGTTTCCATTTTGCCAGAAAATACGGAGTTTGGCATTTCACTTTTGCTCCAATTTTCAGTTTCTCGATTATCGTATCTCCAATTTTCAGTTTCTCTACCACGAAAAATGTTCGTCCTACTCGACAATTTTGCAAAAAAAAAAAAAAAAAAAATAGATACTCGTGTTTGATTTTCTCTGGTGCGGCCCCTGACAGGAACGTTTTTCTCCCCAATCGAGCAGTTCTGCGTCGACGCTCTGGGTTTTGTGTAATTTCAAAATTTACGGCTCGTTTTCTTGAGGTTTTCTTAGTTTTTTCGTGGATTGACTGACTTTTTGGATTCGTTGTTGCGTTGTTGTGTAAAAAACGCTCGAAGAACAAAGTTCAGAAACATGCCTCACTGTATTGTGTAAAGACAATGGTTCCTCGTCGATTTTCCATCACCTCGATCATCATTTCAAACAATTATTTAAGCAATAGGAACAAAAGTTATGATAATAACATGGAAAATATAATGATGAACATCTGACACGATTATCGACGTTACATTATTTTTCGATTGTATAGGAAACCTCTCGCAATAATCTCGACGATTGTCGGTTTTACATTTTCTCTCGATTTCTTCCGCTCGCTTGGGCATTACAGTTTCGTAACGATGGGAAAATATTACGTAGCGTACCAAGGTGAATGATTCTGACGATTGTCACTTGTGATCCATCAATTCAAATTTGACGCATAATTTAACAATAAAAGTATGCTCCTTGAAAAAAAAAAACGAGACAATACAGTGAACTCTTGTGAATAATTACGAAATAGTCGCTTCAACGTTGCATAGAATTTCATTGCATTCGCGAGTTGCTCACTTACGTACACGACGTCCAAATATATTTTCCCGCGATCCGAGGATGTCCGAACAGTTGCCAAGTCGAAAAAAACGTGCAAAAGTTGAAGCTCATCATTTTTGTCGTGATTGAGAATTTATTGAACGATTCGAACTGATTTTTTCAAGCAGATTTCAACGTCGTGAAAAAAAATATTCTTTTTCCTTTTTTTTTTTGTTCCTCAATTTTTGTTACACCGTTACCGAACGATATTTTGTCGAAGATTTCGGTTCGAATAATGAATTTGCATGTAAATAACGGTTGAAATAATTGCAGACTTGATTGGATTTGGATAATTAAGTAATTCGAACTATTTTTACTTATTTAGGTCTCCGGGATATTAACGACGTTTCCGTATTTTGGAAATCGTGAAAAAAAACTCGATTGGGACAAGTGGAAGTGTAATTTCGTTGGGAAATGGTGTGGCTCGTTAAGGTCTCATCAAGTTTTACCGTTGGAAAGGTCTTGGATAATTAAAGTCGAATTAACGCGGTGACTCCGAATGGTTAAGTGTCGGAAAATATTTAGGGCAACTCGATCGTAAAAGTGGATACTCGAGAAAGATGAAGATGTTGATAAAAAGTGGTGGACCGATTGGGATAGCGATTAGTTATGTCATCGATTCGAATAATGGGAGATTAGGCGAGCTCTCTGTCTCGTAATCGCAAACGCTGACTGGCGAATTTATTTAGCGACAGATTCTACGATTCGATGAAAAGGAAAGAGAAATAATAAATACGAACAACTTTCACCGAGGAGCGCCTGTTCAAAAAGAAGTTGCACACACCGAGTTAAGAATGAAAACACTCAAAATGTGTTAAACTTTCACTGCAAATAGCGCGTCTCCTCTCTCTCTCTCTCTCTCTCTCTTTCTTGCTGTGCAGGCGCACGAAAACAAACAGACGAGAGAAGCAGAATGGAGAATTAAGAGAAAAAAGAAAAACACACATTTCGAGGATCGCTAAAGTGAAACTCTTTGGTCAACAGGTCGAAAACACTGGGTGTGATTCGAGTCACGACCGAAATCTCGTGAATTTCAAACGTTGAGCTTCGTTTTATTCGAGGTGCCGATTCGTACCCTGGGAATATTCTGCGATCCTAATTTCGAGGAATAATCAAAAATCATTTGAAAAATCACCATTTTTTAAAATCACATAAACATTTCTTATTGTCACTAAAACTGAGATGCAAATATCCTGCCCGGGGAATTTTGTGTGATTGGGAATTCCACGAATTATTGGGATTTATTTATGGTTTTTTATTTTCATAGAACGCTCGATCACGAAACGAGAGTATAATTATTTGCTGCCCATGGCCTATTCTCCGAGAACCACCAGCACGAGACGCCTTATGTAATATATTCACGCGATGATCGCATAGAAAGTAGCTACGCGCAGAGTGGAAGCGCGTCATAAATTTATTAGGATTATTGGAATAACGACGAGTCATTTGGTCGATTGTCGATTTTGAACCGTAGCTTCGAATCCCTAATGGGCGATCCATGTGCCCCAAGGCTCACGTGCTCCAAGAGTGCTTCGGAGGATACACAAAAAAAATGTATCTTCGTGGGTTTTTTCGTCAGGAAACTTGTAGGGCGAAAATTAATGATAAAAGAAAAAAGAAGCTTGTGAAGGTGGAACGATTGAGAAGAATGCTGGGGAAGGATGGTAGGGGAGTAAAGAACGGTACCTTTAACGTGGAGGAACCATTCGAAACGGTAAAGTATACGATCGTGTCCCCCACGAGAGATTCGAGCAGTCTTCTTCGAGCTCACAAGCTGTGGCCTCAGCTTTTTTCGATCCAGTAGCACAATTGACTTTACAGACTTCGGAAGTGCGGCAGCTCCAAAAGTCGACCGATTTTTTTCTTGTTGTTATTTTTATATATTTCATGTTTTTTTTCCAATAAAAGTATCGACATGCCAAGTCTAAAGAAGATCCAGAGCTTCTTGGTTCTTGTTTTTCTTCTGGTCGCTCTCCCCGCCGAAAACGAAGCCATGAGAACTTCCGGTCGCGGTCCTATTCAAGACGCTATTCAAAGTGGTGCAGCAGCCGAATACAACAAGGACGATTGCACTTGGAGACGTGGAAACGATCGGGACTCTTGTCCGGATCCGGACGTTCACGTTTATCTTTACACACCCGGAAAGGCCAAACGCCCCCTTGATTCCAGACATTCCGACTGGTTGCGCAAGGACTATGAACCTACCCGAGAAAATATTATACTCATTCATGGCTATGCAGGTATGTGGAAATTTCGTTCCTTTCATTAAAAATTGCTTAATTATCGATTTTCTGGTAATTAGCAACGTTCATATGCAAAATTACATGGTGAGAGAGTGATGATTGACAAACAAACAATTTTGAGCTATCAGAGTTCGCTCGAAGCTTCTCGAATGACTAATTTTTATTGCGATGCGAATTTGTTTACAAATTCAACATTTCCCCGATGATTATTTGAACGAAATTGTTATTTATCGCAGGTGGGGATGACACAATGCCGATATCGGTGCTGCGTGACGCTTACATGAGAAACGGAAGTTACAACGTATTTCTGGTGGATTGGGGAGCCTTGAGTGCTGCTCCGTGTTATCCAGCAGCAGTGTCGAATATGCGGCCCGTGGCTCGTTGTTTAGCGGGAACATTAACGATCCTTCGGCACCTGGGTTTGCCGATTGGGAGGACGACCTGCGTCGGGCATTCCTTGGGAGCACATCTCTGCGGAATAATGGCGAATTATTTGCTCTTCCGAATGCACAGGATAATTGGATTGGATCCTGCGAGGCCTCTGGTTCGTCCGGGGCTGGTCAATCGTCTGGACAGTGGCGACGCAGATTTCGTCCAAGTGATCCACACGAACGCGGGATATTACGGGGAAATGGGTCGCGTAGGCCACGTCGACGTTTGCGTAAACGGCGGAAAAGTCCAACCGTTCTGTGAAAATCGTCCCAACGATCAATTGTGCAGTCACGTTTGGGCTGTTTGCTACATGGCACAAAGCGTCGATGGAGGCGATAAGAAAATGATGGCCGAACCTTGCTCTCGACGATGCCCATCCGGACCTCGAATCAGCGCTCGTGCCGGCGAAGTTCTCCTCATTGGCCAACACACTCCTCATAGCTCTCGAGGATCTTTTTGCTACACGAGCTACGATCCACCTTATTGTCCAAAGTATGATCAGGACGGACGTGGCGACGAGAAGTGCTGCTTATAAAATTCAAACACGCTTAGAAACCCACGAACGACGCGAATGGAGAGAATACGAGAGGAAATAACGTTCGGGAACACACCAACGTCATTTGTATGCAAAGCTCGTCGTTACTCGAGTCTCGATACAAACATTCCTTCGGAATCGGTACCGATCCACGCACCGTTAACCGATCTGAATAAATTTATATTCTCTCGTTACATCCTTTCGATACATTCATCTCTCGATGTGTTATCGAACTTTGTTACTACGTAGTTAGTCCCATTGTTTACGAAAGATCGATTCATTCTCATTCGCGTAATAATCCATTCGCTCTTTAGCGCTGTCCACATTTGCCACTGTTTTTTCGGACGAAACTGAAAATACCAAATCGACAATGTACATGAGGTTTTTTTTTCTCGAGATTTTTGCTTATTCGCATTAAATAGTTTTGTAAGTTGACGAATAAATTTAGTGACGAAAAAAAATGCTGTCAGTAATTTTCCACAAAGATCGATCGAGCATTTTCGTTGATACAAAGTCTCGCCTGCTCCGAGATTCTTGTCGCAGTGGAAATTTCACTCCGACGTTGAGTTTCGTGTGTAAATTCGAAAAAATTTTATCCCTATGCAAAAAACTTGTTGCTCGTAGAAAAAATTAGGCAGAAACGTTTTTTCCTTCCGTTTGGACGAGCAATGTGGAAAATAATTGAGAAATTGAATGCGAGCCTCCGGTAAAACTGTCGATTATCGAAATGTCGATATTTTCCGCGCGATTGAAAAAAATTGAATTATTTTTTCGGGATTTTTCGATCAAACGTTTGAGAGTTCTGTTTATTTTCTTAAAAACCTGTGGAAAGACAGTCTGGACTCGACAAGTATTAAGAATCGTATCCTGGCGACTCGTGACCCTTTAAAAAAGTCTCGTCTCAAGAGCCACCGTGGAGAGGAAGTCTGGGTCTCGATAAAACAAGCCGAGTGAGGGCGAGAGTGAGACACAGTAATAAGGAAAAATTGGGAGTCGATGGAAAAGCAAAACACGTGTAGCTACACTGCTAATCGCTGCTGCTTTCTGGCTCCCGGTGGCTCTTTCCAGGTTTCCTGTCTCCTGCGATCACTTCAGACTCCTTGAGACTCTTGTCGCGTGTTTATGTGTTATATATTATACGTATCATGCGTACGTGTATATACAAAGCGCCAACCAGACGTAGGCACTCCAGAGAGTCCCGGAAAGAGAGAAGAAAAAATCTGGAAACGAGGCAGCGCGAGTCCTCGAGTTGAAAGAAGTCTGAATGGACTTTGGAAAAAGGAACGAAGGGAGAAAATCGGCGAAAGGCGTACAGAACTCGTATTATTCATACAAAAATTTATTGTAATCAAATCGATAGAAAAATTAACCGAAAAAAATCTTAAATAACAATCTTGGCTGAGGAGAAACTTAAATTTTTACTCGTCGAGATATTCGATGAAAATTATGACATAATGGAATATTTCTAATTGATATTTACAAGTATTTTCTTATACGACAAGGCACGTTGAGCAAGGCACTCTCAATAACTTTGGTCCCCAAAAACGTTCGTTTTTACATTTGCACAGTTAAATAATTATTCTTAGGAAATTTCTCGTTGTTATCGTATTTTTTTATTTACAATTGTTCGTGTGTTTCATGTTCACCCACTGGGCGACTCGTTAACGTAATTAAGTCTATTCTTTGCACACTAATTCTTAGGTATATTCGGCTGTTCTGCAGCAATGAAATATTATTTCACTAGCCTTTTGGGCTGAAGATAAAAAAGAAGAGAATGGATGATAAAAATCTGAGCAAAATTGTACCACTCGGTCGATGTAATGTCAAAAATTCGACATTTTTTTTTTTTTTTGCTTTTTTTACACATTTTGATTGTTTTTCTCAGGAATAAAAATTGTTCTGGTCTCGTCGTCAACGATCGAGAATAACTCAGTGATAAAATTTCGCTAAATGTTGCGTCTGGTAGCAATGTTGTTGCATCTGATGCTGGAACCTCGCAATCTCCAGGGCGGCGAAATGATGGTGAGAGGAAGGAACGAGGAAAGGATTGAAAAGAGGAAAGTCAAGTGGCAGAGTCGAAGAGGAGGAGGGCGTTGTTAATAGAGATTCTTGGACTTGATGATGCGTTTGTTGAGGCGGCGGTGACGATGACGAGTCTGCCCATGGTCTGTGCAAACGTGGCGGCTGCTGCGAGCTCTCGCTTCTGCGTTCGGTCTCCTGTGTGTGCGATGGCGATCGGCTGTAGTTCCGGGGCGAAGGTGCCAACGGTGGCGTACTTCCGCCGGAACTACTGATCCCACTGTCGTCCAAACTTCCCGCTTCGCTCAGAGCTCTCCTCGGCCGATTACCATCACTCTCCGAAAGTCTTCTCATCTTATTCGACTCCGATTCACACGACGATGCATTCTCATCCTCCTCGTCGCACGCGCTTCTCTCCTCGAGACTCGAATCGCTGGACTCGTTCATGTGATGCAATTTTCTCTTGCAACGCGATTGGCCAGTCTCCCGGAAACCCTTCGCGAATGGATTGTTGTCAATCTTCAATTTTGTGATGTTCTCGTTCTAGGAAATTAATAAAATAAACACGTTAATCATTTTTTTTCTTTGTTTAACGAATTTTTAAACAAATTTACAAGAAATTTTGATGAAATTTTTTTTTCTTTCAGACTTTTCGCGGTTTTGACTGTTTTTTATTTTATGAAATTGTTTTTCTATTTATGGATTTTGAGGAATTAAAAAAAAAATCGATTTTTTCTTGGACAATTTTGCAGTTCGAAGTTTTTAGCTATTTTCTCGAGGAAAAATAATTAGAAATGACGTTTGAAAAAAAATTCTTTTTCGTTCAGACCTTTTGTGGTTTTGACCGTTTTTAATTTTATGGAATTGTTTCGTTCTATGAATTTTGAGGAATCGTTAAAAATAACTCGATTTTTTTTTACGTTTTTTTCGGTTCAGAGTTTTTAGCGATTTTGTCGAGAAAAAAAAATAGAAATTACGCTTGGGAAAAATGTTCTCTCGGTCTAGTTTCACGGCTTTGTAAATTGGATAATATTTTTATCGTCAAGTTTTTACCTGATAGGCAGTAACGGCGATAAACTCGGTTTCATCGAATGTGAACGAGGCGGAAGGTTGATTATAAAGATTGTTCATGTTGGCGAGATCGTCGCATCGTATGATCCATATTCTCGGTATGTATTTGTGCATGGAAGTGAGGACCACCTGGTTATGAGAAAAAAACAAAAAAACGAGAGAGATAAGAGTCAATGAATCAATTACGATTTAATGAAGGAATTTTTATTGAAATAATAATTATTTGCGGGGCGCGAGGGAGAGGGAGAGAAACGGGGAAGGATCAAGGGAAACCGCGGCGCGCCGCCGTCGCTGGACCGCCCGAGAGATACGAGTTGGCGCCGTTTTTTCTCAGACACACAAACACACACGCACGGAGACGCACTCACGACGCGGAAAGGGATTGAAGAAAGCAGAAAGAGCGCCAAGCATAAGGAGAACCTTCCACGGAGGACAGACGAGTTTCTTCGTAATTCAGTCTCTCCTCGCTATAAAGACACTCCAGAGCGAATTATTTTTCCTAATTTACTTTTTTCCTCCTCGAATTTGTCGAGCAATCAAAAAAATCTTTCCCAGAAACAAAACTCTGACATTTTTCAAGAATTTCATTCCATAATATCAGTCTCGAAGGGTTTCTCGATCGTGAGCTGCTAAGGACACTGTCTCGCAACATCAAACTCAATTTTCGCAATTGCAACATTTTTATGCTCAGTTTGTGTCTCTACGAATTTTTCCAAAGAATATTCGATTTTCCTGCCAATCGTTTGCAAAAAGAAACTTTTATGAACAAATTGTTGTAATTATTATTGAAAAAAATGAAGTTTGGAAACAATCAACGTAGATTTTTAAAATTTTCAAATTTAGTTTATTTTATTTATTATTTGGAAATAATCAACGTGGTCGATTCGTAGATAATCTTTTGAGGCACCAAAAAAGCTGCAGTGCACAACGATCGATTGAAAAAGTTTATTTGTTTAAAAATCTTTATGGAAAGTCCCTGAAAACCATGAATATTTGAGAACTTTGAGAACGATTAAAATTCTTGGTTTTTTTATTTTTTACTTTTCCAGTGTCAATCCTTATTCTTTTTTTTTTTTTTTTGAATGAAAATTAATTGGTATTCTCGGCAGAGAGCAGTAGCTCGATCGTCTCATGTTCATCAGACACACGAAGAGTTGTTTAAAGGCGAACGCGAGTATAAATTTTCTTATTGCTTATCCGAAAACGGTAGTGGCGAACGGTAGTCCTAATGCATCCTTACAGATAAGAGGAGTGAACTAGCATGGAGCGTTAAAAGCGAAGAGGCTCCGAAAAAAAAAAGAAATGGAAATAATAATGAGGATCCGAGCGGTCGGGGCCCGAGTCAAAAGTTTCTTATCGAATGCTCGTCGCTTCCTTCTCAGCTTATTTCTTCTGCTCGCTTCCTAAGCAGCTACGTAAAAAATGATGCCCAAAAAAAAATAGAAACTCTTCGATTTTGTAGCTTGGATCTTTTACGATAGAAAGAAAAACATGGAAAGGAGAGGAAAAAATGTATTTCGTACGGATATGTCGTACGTGTGTGGCAATTTCGACCTCCCATGCACCGAACTTGTCGGATTTGTTTTCCCGGCTTCTTTTTCTGTAACCGGAGCCTCCTTCACGAGGGTTGGGGAAGAAGCGACTTTGAGAGGGACAAGAAGCTGTCTAAACATTTCGAACTCCCACTAATCAATGAGAACGAAACCGACGACCTCGGAAGGCAAAAAAAAGAACATTTTTCTAATTGCTTTTTTTTTTCGAGTTGGCGATCGATGCAGGAAAGTTAATTGAATATTCTTCGGGAAATTTCTTATGGGGAATTGAAACTTACGTTGTTGTGATGATCCACAGCGTTGTTGGTAAGTTTGAGCTTCCGGAAACTGACAGGATGTTGCATCCAGTGATGTCCGGTTGCAGGACTGTCGGGGTGAAGGTAAACTCGCCGATTGATACGAGGTTGAGGCTCCGCAGGTCCTGCCGAGGTCCAGCCTCTCGCTGTTCCTGGAGCCGATGAATTTTCGCTACTTCCGCCAATATATTTGTGACGACGTCGAGACGCCGGAGCTATTTCGAGGAGAAGACAGTAACGTGCGCGGCTTTCCAGGCCTGAGAGGTTCAGCTGTACCAACGGAAACATCCGGCTGAAAAAAATGAATAAAATCACGAAACGTTAATCAAAAAATTAATGATTTTTTTTTTTTCATCAAAGAATTCGAAAATATTTTTGGCTCTCGGCCTTTTTTTCTTATTTCCTCCAAGAGCTTGTTGACTCTCGTACTTTCGGGATTGCGTCGCTCGGAAAATTGCATGGGTTTCTACCATAATAACGTCAATATCCTTCGCACAGACATTTCCTCATATCTCTGTGTTTAAAAGAGTGCTCCGGTTTTCCCTAAGTCGCAAATGTCTCCGGGAAGACCCCGAAAGCTTTTTCCACCGTGGGTGTATATTTATCTCCTTCTGAGTCACCAAGTCCGTAATAATCCTTAAACCACTGGACGTGATCGTCTTGCGTCAGGTTCGATTTTATCGAATTTTCTTTAACGAAGTTCTGAAAATTCGAAAAAATGCAGATCTCGTGCTTGTGGTTCGATATTTTTGACAATGAGCATGATAAGGGATGAAAAAGTTTCGGAATAAAGAAACCGACTAATCGCGTACGTGTTGCGCGTGTGTGGGGCCTGCAACAAGTATTCCAGGCAATGTGCTGCTCGGTTTGTTTTTTATCAGCATAAGGAGCCTCGAAAAGAAATTTGGGTGGAAAGTCGAGGCTTGACTAGCATCTGGCGATGTATATACGTGGCTGCTAAGTGTATCATTATATATATTAGTGGAGGCTCGTGACACTCGCGCGCCACTCTTCCCTTTTTTTTTATTTCGATTATCTTATTCGTATCTCGTTTGCCAGAAGCCACTTTGGCGTGCGCCACGAAGGAAGATGATGATGGAGGAGGCGGAGGAGGAAAGAGGGATAAAGTGGAAAAAAATTTTTTGTACAGTCACAGAGTCTTCGGTGGGCGAGGCTAGATCCTTATTTTCTTTTTGGAAAAACCACAACCCAGAGGATGAAAGCTCTTTTCGAAGTCAGCTAAAAATCAAGAACATTTCTAGTTATTAGCAGCGAACGAGAGAGAGAGAGAGAGAGAGAGAGAGAAAGGGAGATTGGAGGATGGTTATCCACGCTCTTAATTCCATAGCCCTGGTAGAACGTGAAGAAGCGAAGACGAGTTTTTCTCGAAGCCAGAGGCAGATCCGAACAATCCTTTGATCTTATCCCAATGGTTCGCTCCGCTGTGTAAACATTTCAAACTCGGCTAATCCGTAAGTCAAGTCCGTAAAGTCAATTTTCCCCATTTTTTTTTCCATTCCTTTTCTTCCCTCCCTCATCTCGCTTGTCTCTCCTTCCTCGAGAAATCTTCTACTCTATGGTTTGAGTGTTTACGTACATAATTGCAAAAGCTTCCACTGAGAGTTGGGAGGGACAACAGCGAGGACGTTTTCTTGTGGCGTCACGAGACGACGCGACCGTCTAAAGATCTATCGCGATGAGTGGTCTCTAACAAATGTGGATGCTCGTGTATGTATGTGTTCAGAGGCCAAAAGGAAGACGAGCGACGAATGTTGCCAGGCTTGTGTACTTGTGTATACCTGAATTGGGTATGGCGTCGTAGGCGGATCCCTCGGAACACCAAAATGTGTGCGTTTGCCTATATTTTCGAAAAAAAAAAAAAAAAAAATTGTTCTCTTCCGCGTCCACCACTCGAAGGTTCCACTCCACCTTGCGTGCATAAATGGCCAAGAGCAAATTTTCTTAATGCCTTGGAAAACAGCCAACAATGGTCACAAATTTATTTTCATTGCGATTATTTGGTGTTTGGCACTTAAATTTTGTTTCGTGACAAAATAAAAACAACATGCGAGTCATTTTGTTGATAAATTAACGAAAATTCACTATTTTTTGTTTTCGGAATCTTCACGAGACGTTCGAATTTTACGGTTGGGTACTCACGAAACCGCCAGGCGGCAAGAACTTTTGACTGCGTGGACCAGCGCGGCTCTTCTCATAATTATTCCAGATTATTTTTTTTCTTAAAATATAAATCGTTATCTTCAATTCCGCTTCCAATTAAGGGACTACATTTAATTTATTAATGTTAATTGTTCAATAACGAGCTTCCTAATACCAAATTTTCATGATTTTCTTATCGTTTGCGATTCGGGACTCAACAGCCTTAATGTCTTCCCATTGGTCATCGATGTTTTCACAAGTCTGTATGCGGAGTGACTTTTTTTAAGGTTCACTATATACCTCGGGAAATGGAAAGTGGCGACGAAAATTGCGATGGGACTTTGTAAAAAAATGGAGAAAAGGCTCGAGATAAGAATCATTGACAAATTGGACCGTCACGTTCGGAGGAGAAACTGCTCGGAAGGAGTTAGTCATTTTCTCGGGGAAATACCTGAGAAGAAGCGCAAAGAATGTGTCCACGAAAGAAATGTGAGGATATGTTTGACGTCGGATTCAAAAAGACCTTGCGGCGATGCAGGTAAAGTTTCGGAAGAGAAAAAGAGGATGCTTAACGACAAGTGCAATTAAGAGAGGTGAATCGTGCTAGAGGCAAAAGTGGGGAAACTCGTTGTTGGGAGAGCGCGGCTAGAACAATGGGCATTTCCGAGCCATTAGCTTTTCTGTCCCTTGCGGCTTTGAGTGCGACTTCACGCTTCGTGCCTTTTCGCGGGGCTGCATCCGTCTGCTCAATTTTTTTCCCAGCCTCTGAGAACGAGGCGCGTAAATATTGCAGCAGCAAGAATCAAACGAATAAATAAAAAAAAAGGAGAAAAAATCGAGTGACACTTTGGAGAGCAGATACAAAAAGACCGCGACAACGAGATGTTTTGGTCCAGATGAGAAACTCGAAAACCCGGAGGAGAGTACAGACGCAAAGCCCTTGAGTCAGTCGCGTCAGAGAGTTGTCTCTCTAGGCGCCTACGAGTGCTCCATCGCACACTTATACACACGAGAAACTGTTCCTTTCTGCACGACGTGTTCTCGCCTGATGCTCGAGAAATCTTAAGGAACCTGCGCGACCATACAGTCGCCAAAAGCCAACCCTCGACAAGCCGGGTGTGCATTGCATCGAGAAGACGATGATGCAGCTTGGGAAGAGGCGATTGGGTCCAGCTCCTGGCGCCGTTCGGAGGAAACAGAAATCTTGATAATTTTCGTCACTCAAAGACAAGTGTTTTTTTTTTTTTTTTTTTTTTTTGATAATGATACAGAGCCTCTTAAAAGTTTTTCCAGCACCAAAAACACGAGTCGAAAAGTAACGAAGTACGAAAAAAATAAAAACGAAAGTCTCATTATTTGCTTGAGAGTCTTGCGATTGTGCAACTTCGTACGTGCAAATGCGTGACGAAGCGGTTGCATAAAATGGCCCGAATATTAGATCGAAAGAAAAAGTGAAAACTTATGGCGACCACGTTTGCTCAAACGATGCAGTCTGAGATCTAAAGAAATGGCAAAAAGGGAGAAGAGGAGAATTGGAGATGAAAGGAAAGGGCAGAAAATAAACTGCTGGCAAAAATGGTTGCATTGTCGTTGCACTTTGGATGAGTTTTGAAACAGCGGGGGAGTGTATAAAGAGAATAAAGGCCACAGGAAAGAAAAAAGCAAGAATCGTGCTTCGGAATACTGATCAGTTACACACGCGATGGATTTTAAGGGTATATCGACGAGAGTTGCATTGCCACATGGTAAGCACGTGGAGAGAAGATGCCTCGGTCGTAATTGTTCGACAGTTACAAGAGAAAGGATCCGCAGTCAATTTCCCTTCATAGCTGGGCGTATCATAGAGGCATATAAATGTCTCGGAGGTTTCATTGTCAAGCAACAGAAAGGAAATCGTCTCCGCAAAACGTTTTTCTACACGCGGCATCCCCAACAAGATTCCAGACCTCCGAAGATTTTCCTCGGAGAATAAAAGCGTTTAAACGGTTTCACGTGCGACACCAAACTCGTGGGCGACCTCCGATTCTTCACCAAAATCTCAAGAACTCTATCGAGAATATCTCCAAACAGATATACACGCGTATTAATCGTTGACGTTCCTATATACATGATCAGAACTTCCGTTTCCGTTTCCTTCGAGCCCCATCGCGTTATTGCTCGCTTCACTCATCGCTTGCGCTATCTTCATACGCAAAATTCCAACGAATTTCTCTTATCGAACTCGTAAGAGTTACGGGTAAACGATGGACAGGAAGGTTGCTAGGAAATAATCATCACCAAAGTATTCATCCACAAATCGAGAATTACGATTACAGAAAAAAATATTTCCATCAATTTTTATGCACTGCGAAAATATCGACGTGATAATGAAAAGAAAAAAACTGGAAATTGCATCGTCGTGACATTGAAAAAGTAACAACATATTTCGAGATTAGTTGATGAACATTCTCTCCTCGAGGCAAACGTCGAAAAGTCATTTCAAGAAAAATTCAATAATTCGTATAAAAAAAACGTGAAATTTAGTTGAACTAATTATTTCATGAAACACACACACACGTTTTGCAACTTGGAATTAAAGAGACGTTGTATGCAAAATTCTCTATCGATAGGATTCCTTCGAATTTGCACCATACAAAGAGAATAGCGATATTTAATAGCTCGTGCAATTTTAAGAGGTTTCACCATGTAGAAGTCGAGATATTTATTTATAAAAATCACTATTTTCAGTAGTTTCTCATAAGAGCGTGTATTAAAAGTTGCAATTTTCAACATTAAATATTTCGATTTCTAAATGGTGAAGCCTCTTAAAACACTGCATACACTTTTACGTAACATCGAAGAAGCTTTATTTATTTTTTTCAAAAAAATCGATCGTAAAATTTTTTCGAAATTTTGTTTATTATATAACAAATACAGATTACCTCGAAAAATCTTGAATTTAGAGTATGTTGTACTTTAGTCAATACGTAACAACTCTTTTTAATGAACTTGGGCTCGCAAACGATTTTGTATGTAAGAAAAAGTGAAAACAAAAATTTAGATTTGACCGTCGCCATACAAAGTCCTCAATAATTCGTGCAAGCGAATGTTTCGCGAATAACGGAATGTTACGTTCGACTTTCGTTGCAGTGCGGAAATAACGAGATAGTCGGAATTTGCCATGCGGAGGAATATTCATTAATTACGTTTAGCGACAAAGATGATAATTACATAGTGCGGAGAAGGATGCGAAAGAATAGAGAACGAGACGAGATTATCGAGAAGGGGAAAAAAAGAGCAGGGGTTGGAGAAAAGTCTCCGGAGCTCCATCCTCTCTCTGATACCTGTCGAGAGAGAAAACGTGGTGCATGTGGAGTTTGAGCTCACGGTTGGTTTTACTGACAAGCACATATAAATATATATAGACATAGTAGCGCGTAGTCCCATGTCTACACCCTTGTAAATGGCGCGCTGAGAAGCTGGAGGTTGGCGTCGCGCGGAGTATGGACCAGAGAGATCGGTTAGTGCGATAAGCTCTTTACCAATTTTAATCGGTGCTTCTTCGTCGGGGCATGTATGGCTACAAAACATTATAGTCTACTTGTTGGGGCCACCTCCGGCGAAACTAATCGTCTGGTCGTCACGTACGACATTCCATCCTGGAACGTCACGCGTTTCTTGCATTACGTTTGCGTCTAACAAATCATATTGACGCAGGAAATGTGTAGCAAAAATATTCAAATGTCGAATGTGTTGGATTGAAAATTCTTGGCAAGTTGGCAGATTTTTTTTGGCAAATTCCCAGCATTTACGATCGAATAAATCAATGAACGTTTGGGCTGTTGAATCGGGATGATAAATAATTAATGAGGACACCTTTTTTCGAGGGAAATTTGAGGATTATTTTGAGCAAGAATTCGACTCGAAATTCTTGGGGATTTTGAGATGGTAAAAATTGATTAATTTATTCATTTTGTCATTGGGGAATGGAAAAACTATGGGAGAGGGTAAAAAATGGTGAAGTAAAATGGTTAAATATATGGTTGGGATAAATATATATAATTCGAAAAATCGGAGGGAAGCCTCACGGCGTGTGGCGCTTATTCTTTTCTCACTTTCTCTCGCTGGCTCCCTCTCTCGTTCTCCCTAATTTCGGTGATGCTGTGCGCGGTGAAAGAGATGGAAATACATGGAAAAAGAATGGAAGCCTTGTCTCAAGCTCGCGCGCGAGCACTGGCGGCCGTTAAAGACAAAGAAAAGTAGTTTGAGGCGCCGGCGACTGTCTGCTTCTGCTGCCGGCTCCAGGATGACCTGGTCCTTACCATCTCTTCGTCTCTCACTCTCTTACCCTCTTTATTTCTCTCTTTTTTCTGTGTGATGCTCGCCGAATAAGCGCCGATCCTCGAATCACCGCGCGTAGAGACACGAAAGAGCAGGAGAGAAAATATATATACACGAGCAGAATACAAGTCCTCGACGACCCCCTGTGAGCGTGGGATTCAAATGCGCATACTTTTGGATCTTCGAAAAGACTCCGGCATTCCACTTATTCAATTTATTATATCCGATCTATGATCTCGTACGATTATTAAAAAAATATTTCTATCCATTAGATTTCGAGGGCCGAATGTGTCCTCGATCTTTCCTTCGTTGCAAGTCAAATATTCCGAAACTCAGGTAGCGAAAGGTAATTGAGTCCGAAAATACGTAAAAACTGCAGAAACTTGAAATAATAAAAAAAAAAGGAAAAATTCTCCAGGTCCAAGGACTCGTTGCGCATCTTTTTGCGAATCGCCCAATTCGATGACGCAATACAATGAATTTATGCAAAGACGCACGAAAATATATAGAAAAAGGGAAAAAGTTGATGCGCGCGCGGTTGGAAAGACAAAGAGAGCAGCAGCAAGCGAGATCGAGAATTTCTTATCTCGAGGGCGCGCGAGTTCGCGGGACGTCGACGCGCTGGCTAATTAAGAGAAGATTTCGACGAGAGATCCTTCGTGGGCTTTGGTCAATCTCAAAGAAGATGCCGCTGTCGTCTTCCACGAGCGGAGAGAAGGGACTGCCGGAGGAATAACAGAGAAGAAGAGTGTTGTCGAGCTTCGGACTGCTGCTCTCTCGAGCATAAGGATTGTGACGGGGATGACCTGACGTGGCATCGTCGTCGACAACGTCGTCGTCGACTCTGCCTCGCTACGTTTTTTTTTTCTTCTTCTCTATTCCTCCTCGTACGATGAGCTCTAACGAGGCTGCAGGACACGGTGCGAATTTTAACAGAATTCGTACACAGACTAAAACGCGCCGAGAGAACGACGAAACATTGCCGCTACGTTAGAGCCTTCGTTTGTTGTTCAATTCATCATAAAAGAAAGAGGAAGTATCCATGAACCTTTGAGAAGTGTGGTGGAGACTGGTGACTGCTGCTGTGCCGCGCACTCGGCGCACCAAGAGCCAGTGAAATGTTTAGCCGGCTCTTAGTCGCGCTAGAATAACTTTGCTCAAAGAGGAATCTTCGAGTATCGCTTACCCTCGGTAATGAGCTACACAGTGTAGCTTTATAAGGAAAAGAAAAAAGGTGGACGTCCGCCAAAAGAGACCGAGCACGAGAGCCCTCACGCAGCTTGGACTTTTGGGGGATTAGCCAAGAGAGAAACGAGCGAGAGCAAAAATGGAAAATCTCTTGCGCGCGGTAGGCCTTTTCACTTTTTTCCCGCCACCGATACGCTCTCTGCGTATAATTTTGGTGCTTCGCCTTCAGCTTCACAATTTAAACAAATCGCTCGGCTCGCTATTATCTCCGAAAGAATTTCGAGGCGACGACCACACTCGCAGAATCGTCACTTCCGCGTTCGGACAATTTATAGCGAATCCGCGAGCCTTTCCCTGAAAACCTTCCGCGTTCCTTGGGCGATACGAATAATCGGGAAGAAAAAAAAGGTTTTTTGTCAATTTACTCACCGACCAAGCTTCGTAATTATCATTTCCGTACTCTCCGCATGAAATTGTTGCCAGAGCCTTTTATTCTGAAGCTCGATTTTCACTCCTGGAGGTAGCGGTGGTCCTGAACCAGGACTGGGAGGTATGAGCCAACCACTGGCGTGTGGCATTTCTTCTGAAAACGAGAAACACAAGAAATCGATTAAAAAAAGGATGAAATTATTTTTTCAAAATTAAATGGACAATTCGAACTCTAATTAACAGAGATTTTCGCGTACAGAAAATTGTCCTGATCACCATTTCGTCCTGTCGTTTGACACACCACGTTCGATGTTTTACGAAATCGTAAAAATCAAAATGCGGACTAAATGGACGTAGGGAAATGAGGGCTCCTAATGTACAGCTTCCGGGGACGTGAGGAAGGTACGAAGATCGTGTATTAAGGACGTTGTATGGCGACGGTCAAATCTAAATTTTTGTTTTCAGTTTTTCTTACATACAAAATCGTTTGCGAGCCCAAGTTCATTAAAAAGAGTTGTTACAAATTGACTACAGTACAACATACTCTAAATCCAAGATTTTTCGAGGTAATCTGTATTTGTTATATAATAAACAAAATTTCGAAAAAATTTTACGATCGATTTTTTTGAAAAACTAAATAAAGCTTCTTCGATGTTACATAAAAGCGTATGCAAAGTTTTAAGAGGCTTCACCATTTAGAAATCGAAATATTTAATGTTGAAAATTGAAACTTTTAACACACGCTCTTATGAGAAAATACTGAAAATAGTGATTTTTATAAATAAATATCTCGACTTCTACATGGTGAAACCTCTTAAAATTGCACGAGCTATTAAATATCGCTATTCTCTTTGTGTAGTGCAAATTTAAAGGAATTCTATCGATAGAAAATTTTGCATACAACGTCCTTAAAGTGACAAGAACACAAAGTGTGTATGTGTGCACTGTTTGGATTATTGGTAGACCCCTCGGGGCGTTTTTCTCGGTGAAAACATCGGCAAAGGAGGAAGATGAGTTTGGTTTGGGAATTTCGGTCGATGGGAATGTATGTCTGTATATAGTTTGACGCGGTTGAAATGTTTCGAATGGAGGAAGATGGTGCCCATTTACAAAACACACCGCGATATTGTGCATGGAGGAAGGTGCACTTGTCTTGAGTATCGAATAAGGAAGAGGAAATTTCTCACACAGCGGAAAAGCTCGGTCTCTCTCTATATTGGGTTGAGGGTTGCCCTGGCGTATTATATCCACGAAAGGACAAGGATAATTGACATTGTCACCAAAGCAAAGAACGTATAAAGCCGAAAAGAAGCAGAAGCTTCGAGAGATCTCTTCCGAAAGCGCACACAGTGTAAAACACTCTTATGTGTTGTGTATCCATTGGCGGGTGACACACAAACGGTGAAGATAACGATTGTCCGGTTGAGAGAAGCGCGGCTTATTTGATGTGGAAAAAAGAAGAAGTTTTTTTTTCTTCGACGACGGCGCCAAACTCCTCGGCCCTTTTAGCGTCCATGGCTTTATATTACGAATATTCTGACCCCATAAGATTTTCCATCAGGACTCTAGGACCTCGGTATATATATATTTATTGAATAAGGACTCTCTCATCTTTTTTGTGTCAACAGACCGAACACACTGGGACGACCATTTTTTGACACTGTTTGTTTGTATCACAGCTTCTTTGGCTTCCACTTTTTTTCGGTCCATCCAGGTCCATGGGATCGAAGGGTTTGGAGTTTTGATGGGAAGACAAACAGGACAAGGATCCTTGCATCGAATATGGAAGTGATTTTGTTTCAAGCTCTTCGCGATCCTATTCTTCCGGCCCTCCCAACGAACAAGCTCGGCAGATGCGTCTAAAAATCTCCCGGAAATAGAGACGAACATTTTTTTTTTAATTCTCCACCTTTAAATGTCTTGTGAAACGAAAAAAAAGGAAGTCAAACTTCATCGTCTATCCACCATCATTATACAGGTCGTGTGATCTTTCAAATATATATAAACGCGAAGAAGAGACAAAGAAGACGACGATGATGATGATGATGATCGGGAAACGAGCCAAGACGAATCGCGCCCGGCTATGAGAACAGCACACCAAGAAATCGTGTGTTTGAACAGACTATGTCATTTCGTAACGAGACGTATCCGGAGAAGCAACTATAATTATGGGCTTTAACATCGCGAGGGATACACCAAAATCGTAGAAACTGCTCTGCCTTTTTTTTATTCTTCTCTGCCGACGAAATCACTCGTTAGCAATAACATCCCATCGATGCTTCTTCGAACATCGATTATATATTTATCGGCTCCTATATTCTCAGCCTCTCATACGAGCCGATATTTGGAGTAAATAAACTTTCTGGGCATTTTGGATTTTCGATTTTTAAATAATCACGTTCTGTCAATCATTACGCAGACTTTATAAGTAAGCAAAAAATATTTTCATCATGGCAATCCACGATGATGGAAAATCTTTTAAAACTGTCAATGACTTCTGTCTAGCCGCGAGGAAATTGTACGATCGCTCGTAAACAATTCCAACGACCAAAATTCGTGCGATGCAGTTTGCACAGATTTGAGAAGATATTTGAAAAAAATTGAATTCAGATTTTTCCATGATTTCTATGATTTTTTAAAAATCTTTTCTATTTATTTATTTATTTATTATTTTCTATGATTCATAATTTCGTAACAACTGCAACGATCAATCGTGCGATACAGTTTGCACAGATTTGAGAAGATATAAAAATATTTGCAATAAATTGAATTCAGATTTTTCTATGATTTCTATGATTTTTTAAAAATCTTTTCTATTTATTTATTTATTTATTATTTTCTATGATTCATAATTTCGTAACAACTCGAACGATCAATTCGTGCGATGCAGTTTGCACAGATTTGAGAAGACATAAAAATATTTGCAATAAATTGAATTCAGATTTTTCTATGATTTCAGTGATTTTCTTTTCTTTTTTTTTTGAAATATTTTCTATTTATTATTTTCTATGATTCAGAGATGAACTGCCTGGGACGATGAATGTCAATCAATTGCTTCAAGGTCGAAACTGATTTTATACAAAAACGTGTATTTCGCATTGATTATAAAAAAAGAAAAGCAATTAATCGCGATCAATCAAATTAATCTTGGGCAAATAATCCGGTCGAAAGAAATTTATTCTACAAACTCGATTTTCCTGAAAATGTTGATTAAAAATTGTTACGCACCTGGTCGATGATGATGGAGTGTCATTTGTTGCTGCGTATAGAGCATTTGTTGATGGAGATGCATCTGAAGATCCATCGAAGAAACAAGATTCATCCTTTAATCGTTAAACCAAAAAACAACACTTTTGTTTAAATGTTCGATGCGATAATTAATCGAAAGAACGCACTAATAAAAATGTGAGAATATTTTCAATGGAAACGAAAGTCCAACCGGCACTTGGTGCGAGAAAACACTAAGAACGAATTGGAACAGACTCGTGTGGCAGTGTGTCGAAACAACGCGAGCCGTTGGTGAACTAAACTGGAAATCCAAAACGAACCGAGGATCGTCTTGTTAAACTTCGTGAGTTAAATTCTCCACCTTTGACTGACTCGCAAGCCGATTGGACGCTCCAGGGATACACCCACTTCGACTTCATTGGACAAGCTTCCCTTTGAGAACGAACTACGAGCCACAGAGGCATCGTCCTCTGACTCGTGCTCCAACATCTTGAGAAAAATCATGGATCGGTAACGCGCCGATACATTTTTCTTTTGACAGATCCCAACGAAACTTTGAATCAATGAAAATTTGTTCGATTGTTTAAATTTAAATATCATTTAAATAATTATCCAATTTTCAACTTTTCGTAAAAAAAAAAAATACAGAAACACCATAAAGCGAGCAGTAAACCATGGAAAAAAAAATTATTAGAATACGCTTTTCCTTCTGTCCAATTTGCAAAAATACTCGAGACGATTTTAACAAATATTATTGAAAAACGTGATGAACGAGTATCGAAATTCCTGCTATCGCTTTTCCTTCTGTCCAATTTGCAAAAATACTCGAGACGATTTTAACAAATATTATTGAAAAACGTGATGAACGAGTACCGAAATTCCTGCTATCGATAAGTGGACGCGTTAAGGTTCAACGTCGCTCATAAAAAATTCACTTTATGGAAAATTTGTAATAATTGAGTTTTTATGTTTTTGCATAAAATTGGCCTCGTCGATTTTCTAGTTTCTGTCCATTAGCTAATCAGTCGGCACTTCCAAGAATTTGTAAAAATAAAATAATTATAAATTCTTTTCCAACAAACTTAATTTTTTTCACGATAAATTTTAATGCAGTAATAATTACTTTTTTTTTTCGAAAGAACTTTCGGTAAATTGTGCTCAACGTTCAGGGATTATTCGACCCATGGAAACTTCTCATGGGCCAATAAAAAAAAAAAGAAAAGAAAACTACGCGTCGTTGATTTTTTCATGGACGAAGCCAGAAAAAAAATTGAAAAACAAACGGATCGTGTGTGGAAGAGAAAAAAAAACTTGATACATCGAATATTTGTGTAAAAAAATGCGGAAGGATTTGAATTTAAATGAATGTCATATGTCGGGAGCTGTGTTAACACGAATGCTCGAGAAAATTTGTTGTACGCGAGAGAAGCGTTGAGAAAAAAAAGAGGTCGAAGGTTTGGCGCCGTGTATCGTCTTTTCAAGTTCAGCCGCACATCAGCACCGTGAAGAAGAATCTGTGATCGAGGGACAATCGGGTCTCGGAGATCTAGAAGGAGCAAGTGCCATAAATTATGAGGAGCCAGGACACGAAGAAGCTCGCAGGCGCGAACTTAATAGTTTTGCTTCGGAAGGAAAGGCCGCAAAGCTTCGTGTGTCCGTTAAACGCGTGCAGACAAATAACAAAAACTACGGTACCGACGACAGTATCCTGATACGAATCTTTTTTCTTGCCCCTTCTTCACGACGTCCTCATCATCATTATAAAATGTCTCTTCTTTTCTTCATTCTTGTTACCCTGTCGTCGGCTACTAACGCTTCCACTTTTTTCTCCTCTTCTTCGTGTCATTTATCAAGCGTTGCTCTTCCATATCTTCCTAACCATTTCCTACCATTTTTCTTGCCTATTTTACTTCGCCAATGAGTCTTCTTGGGCCTGGAGCGAAGGAGCCTGCCTCGAGGCCACGATATCTTCGTTTATTTTTCATTTATATACTTTCTTGCACTGGAAATTAAATTTTGTTAAAAATCGTCGATATTTTATTGAACACGGTAAACTAAATATTTTTTGATAATTTCAAAATTTTCGTTATTTTGGCAGTATATTTGGTTTCTAACGGAATTGTCAGCGAAATTTACGATTGGAACGACAAAAATTTGCTTCCGAAGAGACTTTCTAGAATATTTCTTGCTGCATCGCTGCATCGTTATTCGTTTTCCTTTCGATTTTTCCCCACTCTCGATCGTTTCTTCTCGAAAATGATCATCTTCCCGTCTCCGCTAAACTTTACCCTCTGCTCCGGAATCATTACGTTCCTTGTAATCGTTTTGTTTATATCCTCGACACTGCGCATTGAATATACTGTTGCGGGCACTGCTTACAGCTCGGGACCAAGCAGTCAAGACTCCATTATTGTGGATTTTGGATTGCGGATTAACTGTAAGCGATACCCACAACAATGGAGACCGCCGCGCCCGGCTTTATTCTTCTCTGCTTTCTCCTCGCATCTCTTGAGCTTTTCGCTCGGCGTGCGCCCCCTCATCCCTCAATCACTCTCGCAGCTTCTTTCCTTCTCGGCGACTACCTGTCTTCGCCCGTTTCTTCACTCGCATCCTTTGCGGCAACAGCAGGATCACGTCCAGGCAAAAACGCCTTGGCAGTTGTGCCTGATCCGTGTAACCAATCCTTAACGACCTCAGCAGTCTGTATACGCGACACAATGTCCTTCTATTTTTCTCTAATTTATCCTCGATCAGGTTTTTCCTTCATTTTATGTTCAAGTTAGGGAAATCGATATCCGGAGAATTGAACGAAAAGATTTTCATTGCAATTTGTAAATCATCAAACTTTCCCTAAAAGGGAACAATTTTTTCATTTTTCTGACTTGAAAAAATCGTTGACAACGTAATCGGATAGAAATTTCGCGATCGGTTGGTCAACACTTGACCCTCCGAGTACACACTGGGTCTTTTTGACCCCAAACATTTTTTCTGTCACCCATTGTTCGGCATTTAATTGCATGGAATGTTTTGGCATTCGATTTTCGTTTTCGTCAAAAAATAACTTTAGAGCCATAAAAAATGGATAATTTACTACAAAAAAAAAAACGAAAAATGCATATTTACCGAAATACAACGATTTGCAGAACGCCTTGGGTCAGATTGACCCAAGATTCTCTAGTAGAGCGTGTGCACTCGAATATCTTGAAACCCTCGAAAAATTTCTCATGAAAATTGATCAAGTACCGAAAGCATCACCACGTGGCAACGTCATACGAAGGTTTACCGTGATTCCCGGTGTAACGCGACAACGATTTCGATGTAATTCGAATCCTTTCATCAAATCGTTTATTTCCTACACACGAAAGAGAGAGAGAACGCGATTTTTGTGGGGACATTGTAGTAAATATTTGTACCGTGTATATACAGAAAGGGATCGGACAAGTAGAAAACGAGGAAGAAAAAAAATAAGAGACGAAAACGAAGTTGTACAAAAGTTGCGTACAACAGGGAGCGGCAGGAAAGCCGACAAATGAGTTTTACGGCTCGTTTCTTTTTCTCCGACATTCCGAATTTACGCTCTCTTCGTCGCGAGATCAACCAGCGCAACTCCCTCTCTTTTCTAGATATATATCTTTTCAGCCGAGCGCTCGTTCAATCACTTGCCGATCTTTAAAAGCGCGTTCGGCATTTTCTTCTTTTTACTTCTCCCTTTCCCTGCTCTCTTTCTCGGATCGTCTCGTAGGAAAAAGTCGAGACCCTGAAGCGCGTAGGGAAAAAACTTTCAGCTGTGTTCTCTGCGATCGGGGGGTGAGATTGCGGCTTTTACAAACAACCCCTTTTTTCGGGAATGAGCCAAGTACAAGGAAGACTTGTGCATTGCGAGATCATGTTTGACATCACGCGACAGCGAATACTAAAAGACCAATCTTGTGTATTCCACACGCACTTATCCGCTCAATTTGGGAACGTTTCTTTGCAGAAAGAAAACTCTCGGAGAAAGGGTTCCTTCGAGATGAGCTACTGGAAGGAAAAGGAAGACGAAAATACGGTTTGAAAGTTTGTCAAACCGAACATTTCATTTCTCAAGATTTTTATCCACAATTAAGGACCTTGTATGCAAAATTTTCTATCGATAGAATTTCTTTTAATTTGCACCACACAAAGAGAATAGTGATATCTAATAGCTCGCTCAATTTTAAGAGGTTTCACCATGCAGAAAGTCGAGATATTTATTTAGAAAAATCACAATTTTCAGTAGTTTCTCATAAGAGCGCGTGTTAAAAGTTTCAATTTCCAACGTTAAATATTTCGATTTCTAAATGGTGAAGCTTCTTCAAACTTTGCATACACTTTTATGTAACATCGAAGAAGCTTTATTTAGTTTTTCAAAAAAAATCGATCGTAAAATTTTTTCGAAATTTTCTTTATTATATAACAAATACAGATTGCCTCGGAAAATCTTGGATTTAGAGTATGTTCTTCTTTAGTCAATTTGTAACAATTGTTTCTAATGAACTTTGACTCGCAAACCATTTTGTATGTAAGAAAAACTGGAAACAAAAATTTTTATTCGACCGTCGCCATAAACGTCCTTAACGTATTATTATCACAAAACGACTCTATTCAGGGTTCTTCCAAAATTTTGTATAAACATTCTTGGCACCAAAACTAACAGTTTTCTCCTATGAAGAAAAATTTTCTGACGTTTGTAGAATTCGAGATATTTCATTTTCAATTTTTTCACCATCTAAACGCGTGTAAATTGAAGTCACGTTTCGTTAAAAAGTTGCAAGAACAAAAAACAAAAGAAACGCGAATTCAATTTACACGAGTTCAAATGGAAAAAATAAAAAAATGAAAAATTAAATATCTCGAATTCTATAAACGTCAGAACATTTTTCTTCATAGAATAAAACTGTTGGTTTTGGTGCCAAGAACGTTTATACAAAATTTTGAAAGAACCCTAAATAGTGTCGTTTCGTGATAATAATACTTTAAAATCCAGGAGCAATAAATTTTCTTCCCTACAACGATGAAAACTTGTTAATTTTATTTTTTATGGTTTCCTCGCGTTTTTCCGTCCATCCGCATCGCGATTGACCACTTTTTTTGTTCTGGAAATCTCTTGCTTATGCAGGAGTTGGACGCGAAGATAAAGTGAGAAAAATGGAGCATTGTAATGATGAGGGAAAAACTGCGATGGTCCGCGACGTATCTTTTCCGCAGCCATATGGTTAACACGTTATAGCGAGAGAGAGAGAGAGAGAGAGAGAGAGAGAGAGAGAGAGAGAGAGAGAGAGAGAGAGAGAGAGAGAGAGAGAGAGAGAGAGAGATAAACCCCCGTGCCAAATGTCGAATCGTTGCCTCTCTAAAACAAACTTTTGCTCTACCGAGCAAAGTAAATGGAGAAATGAGTTACGAGAGCTTGGCAACCCTCTTGAAAACGCAATGGAAAGATTTGTTGTTTCAGGACTCGCGTGACCCAAACATCAAACTGTTTTCGCCTCCTGTCAAATTTCCCGCTTATTAAATAGAGAAAATGAAGAAAACAGCGAGAAGAATATTCTAAATAAATTCCTTCCACTTCTTTTCTTGCTCACATACACAAACAGATCCGTGACGATGATACCGAGTTTATTCTTTATCCAACTTTCCCCCGCGACCCTTATCTCGTTCGCTCGCATGATTCTCGTCCTTCTCGTCTTGAGAGATCCTTAAGAGAAGTTTTTTTTTTATTTTTTTCGAGAAATATGTAAACGTTGCTTCCGTCTGGTTGTTTATTTTCGCGTCTTCTTCACCGATCCACATGATTTTTCTCCATTTTATTGGAGCACGAAAAACAGGACTCTCGTAGCGGGGGCAGCGACTCTCGCAGGCAGAGAAGACTCGTTTCATTTTTTCTCTATCCCAAGAGCCAGCTCGAGGGTGTTCTGGTAGAGACCAGGTCGCAGGTCGCAGAGGCGACCTGTCGACGTCTCGGTTTTTCCCTCCTTTTCGCTCATCTCGATCGGAAAAACGTGCATGATAAATATTCTCAACACAGAGAGAAAAAACTTCTAATTTGTAGAGGGATTTTTGGAAAAATTTTCCTGCTTTCTAATAAATGCTCCATGCTCCATCAGAAAAATTTTTTGTCACATTTTGAATTCTGTGTTGCGAAACACATTTTTTTCTAAAAAAGGCACTAATTTTTTTCATAAAAACCCATAATTTTTGTGACGTGCATCTATAAATACTGCATTACGTGTCTTTTACATTACGATCGAGTAACAGCACGATTATTTTTAACGACGTCGTATGGCGACGATCTAAATTTTTGTTTTCAGTTTTTTTTACATACAAAATGGTTTGCGAACCTAAGTTCATTAGAAAAAGTTGTTGCAAATTGACTAAAGAACAACATACTCTAAATCCAAGATTGTCCGAGGTAATCTGTATTTTTTATGTAATAAACAAAATTTCGAAAAAATTTTACGAGCGATTTTTTTGAAAAACTAAACAAAGCTTCTTCGATGCTACATAAAAGTGTATGCAAAGTTTTAAGAGGCTTCACCATTTAGAAATCGAAATATTTAATGTTGAAAATTGAAACTTTTAACACACGCTCTTATGAGAAACTACTGAAAATTGTGATTTTTCTAAATAAATATCTCGACTTCTGCATGGTGAAACCTCTTAAAATTGCAGGAGCTATTAGATACTACTATTCTCTTTGTATATGGTGCAAATTTAAAGGAATTCTATCGATAGACAGCCTTGCAACGTCCTTAACAGATTTTTCTCTCCATCAACGAATTTTTGCATTTCCATCGAACTCTCTTGCTTTCTGGAGGCTTGAAAGATCGAAGAGAATTCGAAATTCTTCCCAGAACTCTCGTGTGTATTTTGACGTCCCTTTTTACGAACCCTATCTGCTCCGTACCACGGCGAGGCTTATCGACGGAGCTCTGTTTGAACAATATGTCAAGGAAGAAGAAAAAAAGGCGGTGCAGGAAGTGCAGGGACCGCGAAATATCGCGCAGGAGGAATAACAAGAGAAATATAATGCGCGAGCGCGTAACACGTGTTGGAAAAGACCACCCGAAGTGACGTGGAGCGTTAATTATACAACACAGAGTTCTTATCCTACCGCGAGAGAGCGATGAGTTGCTTCTGTCGTCATTGGAATAAAAAAAAATATAAATGACAACGAGGTTGATTGCAGTAGGAGAGAAAGAAAGAAAGAGGAGAGTGTGGATCTAAAGATAAGAAGAAATATATCTGCGCGCGCGCGCGCGTGTGTGTGTGTGTGTGTGTGTGTGTGTGTGTCTACGCGGGTGTGCGTCTGCTTCCGGTGTTGCATCGTTTGTGAATTCGCAACAACAAGCCGCGATAATTTCACGCGATCACGAATAACGCGTAAAAGAGGCACTTCCGGAGGTTTCGCGAGCGCGATCGCTGTCTTTCCTCTCCGAGTCCGCGCGTGGGCTTCGGTCTCTTTGACCACTCTCCTCTTTTCTCTCAGCCCTGCGTGTGCCACGTTGTCAACCTTCGCAATTGTCAATCTTCCGATCCAACACTTTTGTGCACTCCTTTATTTTATTCAATGCTCGAACAATTACTCAGTCAACAAGAATCTTGATTTATTCAACGTTGAAGTTGATTAAAAAAAAAAATATATTTTTATCAATTGGACGAATAATTTAATAAGTTGAGCGAAAAAGTCTCGGTAAGGAGGTTGAATCACGAAATCAAAATAATCAGAATTTGATGAAATTTGGTGATAACATTCTTTGGCATCGAGTATAGAAACAATAATTTTTTCCAAATTTTTTACCACATGGTTATCGAATAATTGACAATTAAATCGAACTTCTTATGCACGAGATGCATACCTGTATATATGTAAACTCTATGCTCAGACACGTGAACTCTAGTGTTCAATTACTCGAGTACTACGTGGTGGAAAAATCTAAAAAAAATTGTATTGTCATATATATATTATTAAAGAATATATTTACCAAATTTTATTAAATTCTTATCGTTTTCAAATTTTTTATTTTTTTAACATCCTTTTGCATGGCAACATTGTATCGTCCTGATCCAATCTCCTTAATGTAGTATTGTCTATTTTGTAATTACTGTTCAGAATGAAATAAAATTTGGTACAGTTTATTCTTAGAAATAGATGCAGTCAATTTTTCAAGAGGCTACAGAGCACCAGAAAAAAAAGATATTCGCATTTTGGTAGTTTCATACATTTAACATTGAGTTTTTTATGATGAATCTCACTTTTCATTATATTTTGCAATAAATTCTTATCAGTTTAAAAAAAAAAACACTAATTTTTTCCAAATTTTTTACCACATGGTTATCGAATAATTGAGAATTAAATTGAATTTCTTGTGCACGAGATGTATACCTGTATGTATGTAAACTCTATGCTTAGACACGTGAACTCTAGTGTTCAATTACTCGAGTACTACGTGGTGGAAAAATCTTAAAAAAATTGTATTGTCATATATATTATTAAAGAATATATTTACCAAATTTTATTAAATTCTTATCGTTTTCAAATTTTTTATTTTTTTAACATGGTTTAGTACGACAACATTGTATCGTCGTGATCCAACCTCCTTAAATTTCAGCCAATTAGAGCAGCAACCACGTTACTCTCGAAATCGAACATTTTTTTAGAATGAATTTTCGAAGAAATGGTGAAAAAACTAAAAGATTTTGACACAAAATCGAAAGTCGATTGCCGAGCTTTCGAGAATGATTTTATTTCGGAAAATCTATAGTTTTGTTAATTTCGATGGGTAATGGCACTAAGGAAGTGAAATCGTCTCATTAAACGGAGCCTTCATAGGGCAAAGGTTAGACAATATGGTCAATATTGAAATATATTCAATTTGATGGGGTTGGGTAGCACCGAGTCTGGAAGGTGAAGCAGCCAGCTCGTCTGCCTCCGCTCGTTACTATTCCTTAGCGTGTTTCAGGTGGCGTTACAGCGTGTCAAACTCCAAGAGCGGTGTGGCTATCCATTTCACAAATAAACCCTTGACCGTTCGTACCGTAATCTCCTTAAATGCTTGCCGTCGATCGGCAAAAGAGCGGCGAAGGCTCTCATGAATGAATAGACAAAACTGCATATTTAGGTATACACAGACACAGAGAGACAGACAGGGAAGAAAATTCGTCACACTCTTCGTTTCGCACTAAGCAACAGGCAAAAATATGATGAATAGGGCGATTATTCGTGAACGGTGGGGGGTCCCTTTTGCTCCTTTGCTTTGACCCGATTACTAAACTCGTCGAGACGCAGATAGAGATTACGATAGGCTCGTTGTCCTTTTGAGGACAGGGCCAAATTTACTCGCGACACCAATTGGCCTCACACTAATGAGGCGCACAGTATCGATAGACGGAAAATATATTTATACCTCTAGATTTATGAATCTCAGTCACTCGAAACCAATATACCATCCGAGCTTCTGCTGACGGTGTCATGAAATTTTTAACGATCACCCACTAATCCTACAATTTCCACAACATTCCTAAACTTTTTCTCCCATCGAAATTCACTGCTACTTGGGAAATCACCGACAGCCATAAGCAACTTGTTGCATTTCCACTGTAAAAATAAAATGCACTTTTCGCAGTTTTTCTTTTTCGGACTCGAACGCTTTTGCACTCTTTTGAACATATTTCCTGCGTGTACGAATTTTTGTGGCAAACAAAGTTGATTTCGTGTTCAAATTCCAAAGGCTCAAGCCTCCGTGAACACACATGGGTCTGGGGCGTCCTACCGTTTTTTTTTTGCTGCACTTGGACGCGTTTAAAAAATCTGAAAAAATTCAGGAAAACAGTTTTGGATCTATAGAAAGAGAGCCTGCACTGGGTGATGGATAAAAATTCTTTTTGCTAGAACATTTGTTGACAAAAGTTATCGAAAGAAATAAAATCTCGTGTGGTGCTAGATCATCAATTCTTTTAATGATATTCATATCACATATCTCCATTCATACATAACTAACAAACTTAGTCTCGTTACAATGACGATGATAAACGTATTTGTTGAGTTTTCTTGAATTTCTAGTGTTTTTTCGTCTTCGTGAGTGTCGTTTACGTTTTTTTTTTCTCTTTCATAATCGCAAGTTACAAAGGTTTGACGAGAAACACTGAAAGACAGTTCGACGATTAAATCGGACACGGAGCGTAAACGAGGGAAGAAAAACCAAGATTTGTGTCTCGGCAGTGCCCAAGGTTCCCAGACAAACGACCATGGAGCCCCATGCTCCTCATTTTTCATGTAAAAACTTGCATAGACAGAAAAACAGAGAGAGAGAGAGAGAGCGAGAGAAAGAGAAAACTGCGATGAATTTTGTTGCTTTAATTAAACACTGAACGATGTAAATGAATTACATGGATTAATCGTGAAGAAACTTTCGTTCTCAGCCCCGAGGCTCGTGAAGGTAAACAGGAAATTGGACTAGGATTTTTTCAGGATTACAACGTCGCGATTCTTTCTGAACGTTCGGCCTTTTTTTCGATTCCGCGACCATTTGCCTTCATCATCATCAGCGTAGCCGTATCGCTCGGTCGAATTATCATGATCGCGTATTTATACATCGTTATAAAAGTACAAAGACGTTTTTAAAAAAAAAAGAAGAAAATAAATGCAGGGGAAGGAGACAAAATAATGGGAAAGTGATGCACGTCTCGCCTGTCGTGTGAGGAAACAATTGGATAATCGTGAGAGATGAAAAAGAACGAATATTATCGAGTTGTTTGGGATTGAGTCGAGGATCTCGACGACACGAGTGCGATCGTTATTGTAAGACACGAATAATCATTGCGCTTTGGGATGAGCAAGCACGACAATTGACTAAAAACATTGAGCCGATAACAAGTGAGGGTATAATTGAAAATTCTCGAAACTCTGCGTTCCCCGTTGCTCGTTATTTTTCTTCGATAAAACCAGTTTACGAAAGGATCTTTGCAGCTCGTTTCGTCGTGAGATTTGGCTGAAGTGTGAATCTTTTTATCGTTGCTCGAGTCTCCGGAGCTCGGCCGCGGCGAACTGTGAGCGTTGTTCCAATGATTTTTTCTCTCATCGCGAAATTTCATCGTTTCGTTAGTCTCATCGCCCAGATGCTCGGAACTACGCGCTGGATTTAATAATCTTCTTAACGCGTTATTAACGCGAATCACGCTTGGTAAGTGCTCCTCGAGATAAACGGTAAAACTAACGATTTCGTACGTTTCTGTGGCTCGAGACTCTGGCGTTTTATTTTTCTTATCGCTACGTATCAGTATGCTGCACGATTTTGAAAAATAGCCGGAATAACGAGGAAGGGAAAGGGATGGGAAATGTCGATTTTTGAGCCTCGAGAAGCGAAATGTTTCTCACGTGAGTAACGTGTCGTCCAACTCTTCTATTTTTCCTTCTGGCTGCGACAGCACCTTCCGGAGAACTTTGCTCACGACGTCCGACAGCGATTCTCGTGCTCCAACGTCCAGGAGAGCCATGCAGCGCTGCCGAAATGGGAAAATTAACATTTTTACGAGTGTCGAGGCTTCGAGACTTTGAGGAGGAAACAAAAAATGCCAAAAACTCGACATTTCAAAAATCTATGTGACGGTGCAAAAATTTTCATTTTCTGAGAATTTTGGCGGAATTGCTATAAAAATACGAATTTAACGGCATTTTGAAATTTTCAAAAAAAGTCTGTCACCGCTCTGACTTATGATTTTTCAAATTTTACGAAAATACGAGTTTTTCGAAAAAATCCTCCAAACCGCTTCAATTTTTGCAATTTTTCCAGGATATTGTGTACAAGTCTGCACTTCCTCTTTACTTTATAGAAAACTTGTCAAAATTATTTGTAAGCACGAATTTTACGATTTTTTGAGATTTTCAAAAAAAGTTTGTCCCCGCTCTAACTTTCGCAAATTTTAAGATCCATTTTTAATTTTTTTTGTTATAAATGGATTATCATAACAGGAAGGTTGGTATTGAATTTGAAAAATATTGGTTGAACAGTTTAAACTTAATGATTTTTCAAATTTTACGAAAATCTGAGTTTTTCGAAAAATTGTCCAACCGCTTTAATTTTTGCAAAATTTTCTAGGATATTGTTTATAAGTCCATACTCCTCTTTACTTTATAGAAAAGTTGTCAAAATTATTTGTAAACACGAATTTTACGACATTTTGAAATTTTCAATAAAGTTCTCCATCGCTCTAATTTCCGTCAATTTTAAGATTTATTGTTACTAATTTTGTTTCTAGAACGAAGAAAAAGGAAAAACTCACTTGTTGTTCCTCGTCGCCCTGTTTGAGCCGGAGAACCGCGATGAGAGCCAACTCGCTGTTGGCCTTGACGTATCCATTTTTCTCCTTGGTGCCATTGACCAGCATGGGTATGAGAGCCTTGAGTAGCTCCGGAGACATTTTATTGGCTGGTATGTTTCTGGCAATGTGAGTGCAAACCCTGGCCAAGAGTTGTTTGACGTCATTGTTGTTGTTGTTCATGGAGCGTACGAAAGGAGTGAGAATAATTTGTGGAATGGAAAGATTTTCCATCATGAGATATTGGAAAAGATATCCGCAGGCTCGGAGGCCGTTCATGGCGATTTGTACGCGATCGGCAGCGAGGTAGGAAAGGATAACTTTGCAGAGACGTTCCTCTTCGTTGGCGGTGTAAATGGTGGCTGGGGATTCTTTGAGGAGGACGAAAAGGGCAGCGGAGCGTCCGTGTCTGAGCATCCAATCGGCGTTGACGTCGTTGCAGAGAAGATTGTCGTTGAAAGCGTTGGCGAGCTGTTCGGGGCTTAACCATCGAAGGAGAGCGCCGTAACATCCAGCGACGGCGGTTCTAGTGACGTCGTCGGGGTGTCCGAGCATCGAGCCCAAAGTAACGAAGACTTGTTTCCTCATCGGTTCGGTCATTTTGTCACCGGCGGGTGTGAGGACTCCTCGGAGTGCCTGGAGCATGGTTTCTCGGATGGCAGAATCGTCGGAGGTCTTGATGCCTGTGTGGAGCTCGGCGAAGAGAGGATCCGCTCGGGTGTGGATGACGATGAGGTTGCTTAGGGCGTAAGCAGCCTTGAGTCTCACTTGGCGATTGGTGTCGTTGAGAGCCTTGAGGAAAGTCGTTTGCAACTGTGGTAAGAATTGTTTGAGCATGACGCCGACTTTGCCGAGGAGAATGGCGAGAGTTTCAAGGACGGCGGCCTTGACGCTCCAGTTGAAACGATCTCCGAGGATGCGAATGAGAGGTCCGGTGATGTGGACGACGCTGGGTTGGAGGGCGTTGGCGCTGGTTAACTTGATGACTTCGCCGAGACCCTGAGCAGCTTGTTCTTTGGCTTCGGGCATGCCGTTGAGAATGGCCTCACGGAAAATGGGCAGGATCGGTGTGATGCCTTTGGGCAAACAAAAGCCTGGGAGTAACTCTTGTCCCTTGAGATCCGAGACGGCGAAACGAACGGCTTGTCGAATGTCTTGAACATGGGCGATCTGTTGGTCGGAACCGAGGGTTTTGGTCACCGCGGTTAGAGCTTCCCAGCTTTTCTGCAAAACTTCCTTGTCCTCGTCGGTGAAAAGGTGCAAAAGGCCGCGTAGCAACTGCGGCACGTATTGGCTGTAATCGGCCCGCGTGTCCCTGCAAAAAGCGCACAACAGAGTCGCCGCGCTGCGTCGTCGAGACACGTCCTCCGCTTTGGTCGCGTCCATCAATTGGTCCATGACTGTTCTAACGCCGACCTCGTCCGTTATGGAAAGTATGACAGCCTGGCAGTACTCGAGCTCCTGGGGCTCGTTGGGAGTTCCCTGAGCGCTGGAGAGCGCGGTCAGCAGAGCGGGCAGAATTTTGTGTAGGAATCTGGTGAGCGCCTCGCCAGCGACGCTCGCCAATATCGAAAGAGCTTTCGTGTTGACGGGCTGGCTGGTCAGCTGAGGCACGAGGTAGGGCAATACGACGCGGGACTTGATGGCCATAACTTGGCGCAAGCCATCGAGTGTGTTTTCCGCTTCGGCTTGATCGGGAGAGTTCAATTGCGTGAGCATAGCCGGAAGGATATCGTCGAGTGCACGGACGCCGACGGTCGAGTGTAAACTGTCGAAAGTTTTGGCGGCGGCTTGTCTGACTTCGGGCAAAGGATCGCAGAGTGCTTTCCTGACGGTTGGCACGAGGCTGTTGACAAAAGTGAGAACCATGTCTTTGCTGGTGCTGGCCATGATTTCCGAGAGTCCAATGCAAACTCCTTGTCGCTGATCCGCTTGGTCGCTCTGTAGTCCTCGCTCGAGAATCGGAATGATTTCGGGCAAAACTCGCTCGCCGAGTTTTCTCACGAGATCGCCGAGAGTTCGAGCTGCAACTTGGCGCTTGTCGTAGCTCGTGCTGGCCAGACAACCGAGCAGGAGAGAGAACAAAGTGGGAAGTATTTCTCGGAGCGTTCTTGGAGTGTTGGTGACAACGACTTTCCAAACGTGGAGCGCGGCTTGTCGCACCATGAGAGCGACGTCCGAGCGGCCCATGTAGAGACCAGCGAGCACACGATTTCTTCGCTCTCCGCCGAGCGCGTTGATGATCGCGAAGTGAGACTGCTCGGTACCGAAGTTGTCATCCTCGCTGGCAGTCTCCGTGGACATTTTTCCGGACACACCGGAAATGTGGTACAGCAGGTCACCCAATAACTGCACCGACGAGTATCTGATCCGCCAATTGTCATCGAAAAGCCCTTTTTCTAGCTCCGGCAACAAAAGCATTATCGCTGTGTCTGCGTACAAAGTTACGATCCTCTGGCCAGCACGCAATGCCGTTTCTCTCACGTACTCGTTCTCGTCCGCTAGCGCTTTCAATATCGGGTTTATTATTTGTCCTATGTAAGGCGTAAATTCCCTCGTAAAGGCACTTGGCATGTATATAAACATCATGATATAACCATCTTTTACGTGCGGAGCAATATCCGTCCGTTCGGCAGTGCTTATTATCTCTGGCATGAGTTTGTGCAGCTTTTCGACTCCCAGGCCCCGCACGACTTCGGACAAACCTTGAGCCGCTCCGGACCTGTCGACGCTGCTCGTTTCCGAGGTCAGAGTCTGCATCAGCCAGGGCAACAGGTCCTCGAAGCTTGATTCTCCCATTCCTCGCACCATGGCGCCAAGGGCACGTGCCGATACGCTCCGCACTTCCGGCACCGGGTCCAGCAAGCTGGTCTTAAGGCCTGGAATGATCGTTGGTAAGTATGGCGTCAAGTCTTTTTGATCGGTCAACGAATACATGTTTCCGATTATCTGCGCTGCCATTTTTCTCGTCTCGGTCGAACGATCCATGAAGGCGCGTTGCACCACCGGCATTATCAAGGCCAAGGAAGGCGCGTCGATGAAATGCACGAATTGCGTGTCAAGCAGAGTCTGTAGACACGTCGCTGTCTTTCTCGATGGGTCCTGGAGCGCTTTCAAAAGGACAGGCACGATCGCTTGGATCTCGGGGTTTCTGATGACGCTGCCAATCACTTTGAGAGCCTCGGCTCCGGCCTCTTGGACTTTGGTGTGCGAATCGCTCAGAACTTCTATCAGCTTCGGCACGATGCTTGGCAAACAGCTGCTCAATTGTTTCGGTGCGCAGTAGGCCATTGCGCCGAGCAATTCGACGGAGCCGGTCTTTGTTCTCCAGGAATCTTCCTCCAGGGCGGCAAGGAGACTCGGCAGAACGAGCTTCACGCCGTGAGCCGACAGTTTGCTCATTACCACGCGGGCTGTGTCGTCGGTTGCCGCTCGCACGTACTGGCTCGAGTCCCCGAAGCAAAGCAGCAAATGAGGCAGCACGTGGACGATGTAAGGCTCGAAGAGTCTCCCGAGCATCGTGCACAACATTTCGAATGCAAAGAGCGCGCCCTCTCGATGACGATAATTTTTTTTGTCCTGTATCGCGTTTGTCAACGTCGTCATTATGTCGAGCTGCTTGAGCGCGAGGATTCCCATGCCTTTTATCAAGCCCGCAAGACCATAAGCTGCTCCTTTGCGCTCGCCGTATTTGTCAGACTTGAGAAGCTGGTCCATGAGATTATCGACGATTCTGGGCGCGTCTTCCTTTATCGAAGGCACCAGATGAGGCAGACAGTTCGCCACAGCTTCTTGGACTTGCTGCGAAGGGGTTGACAAAGCAGCGATCAATCTCATAACGATTGGCTTTATGCGAGGATCGTCTTTCTCCAGATGCCTCGCCAGAGAGCCCATCAATATAACGACAGATTGTTTTATCGAATCGAAACTCCCGATCTTCGGTGCTTTGTCCATGAAATTTTCAAAAACTGGTAACAACGACGTGATGTTCGCTTTGCCGTGATAATCAACCGCTGCGACAGCCGCTACGAGCATTTCCGTTCGTACTGCGGTGTTGCGATCGCCGAGGCCCGTCGAGACGAAAAATTGCACGAGCCGATTGATCGTTTCGGGCGTTAACAGCGGCGCCAATTGGGCGAGCGCCAAAGCAACTCCGCGTCGTGGACCCCACGTGTCGATTGGCTGCTCGACGACTCTGCCAAAATCGTTCAACTTGGGCGGTATCATCGCTAGTTTTTCTTGATAAAGCTGCAGCAGCTGGTCCAGGATTCCAGGCATAAGCTCAGGCGCGTTGGTGAGTAACTGGGCCATCGCTAAAGCCGCGGATTGTTGCACCGACTCGACCGGATGTGCCACGTCTTGGATCAGTTCGTCGCAGAGGATTTCTGGACTGGCCACGAAACCGGAAGCTTCCCAAAGCTCGTCCGCTAAAACTTTGTTCTCGTCGCTCGTGTCGAACTTGGCGATCCAGACGCGGCGAGTCAGTCGTAACAGTTGCTCGTAATCTTCCTTCTCCGAGGGAAACGCAAGCTTGATTATCATCAGAGCACGAAGAGCTGCGTCGCGGACTGCTGGCAAATTATTTTGCAGAGCGCCCATCAACGAGTCGATTTCGTCGCCGGTCGCTGTCGCGCAATCCGCACTGCCGCTGCCCGATCGCGCGACATCGAGGAAAGTCGCTACCGCGTGCGATTGGATTCTTCCGGTCGTTGAGCTCATGAGCTCGATCAGCAAGTCGAACATTTGTTTCCTCGGCAATAACCTCGGGTGTCGAGGGTCTTCGAAGTCGCTGGGATCCCCGCGTTGCTTCGCATGTTCCTGGACGATCTGGAGACCCTCGCTGATCATCCCTTCGTCTTTCCAGGTCAGCAAAGTTTTCATCACGAAAGGAAACACGTAGCAGAATGCCGGGGCGATTAATAATTGCTTCTGGCGCACCGTGCAGTTGTGCAGAAGATTCAAAGTCCGCGAAATCGCCTTTTCGAGCTCCTCGTCCTCCCAAGCGGCGTCCAGGTCGCACTGGGGCTCCAATTGCCTCAGCGTGACGTGCGCCACGAGCTCGTTCAAGCCTCGATCTCTCGTTATCTCGACGATTCTCCCGAGATCGATGTACAGCTGCGACATGGTCGGGGCTGCGAGCGGAGAAACAAGATTTTTCAGGATCGGAGGTAACAAGTCTTTGAGATAAAAGGACAAACGGAATTTGTCACCGAGTGTCGCCGCCTTGACCATCGACACCGCGATCGTTATTTTCGCCTGAAACTCTCGCAGTCTTTTTCTTATCGCGTTCTCACGCGCGATTTGACTCTTCAGAGCTTCTTCCTGCTTCGCCGTAAGTTTCGGCTCCTTTATTTTTCCCTCGCGTTTTCTTTTCTCGTACAATTCTCGCCGCAGCTGCAGTTCCTCCTGCTGTTCCTTGAACGAGTAAACTTTGCTCTCGCGCTTCATGTTCATCGAGTTGAGAATGTCGTTCTCGTCGTTACCCGGGATTACGCTCTTGTCGTAAAGCTCGCCGTCCGGAGTGAGATACGTGAAATACTCGTCCTTGGTGACTCGGAGGATCTCCGGATCGTTGAGTTTGCTCGTTACGTTGGCGACGAGGGGGCCGAGCACGAGGTCCGGAGCCAGAGAGACGATCGTGCTCAGCGCGAGCTCGTACGAAGGCGTCGCTCGGTAATTTTCTATGAACATCGTTTTCACTTCGTTGACGCAACGAACGAGAAAGTCGCGGGATGTGAGGCCAAAGTTTTTCACGATTTTGGACCATAGATTCGGCACGGCCTTGACGATCGCGGGATGGTGTGCGGGGATCAAGGCGTCGGCAACGAGACGGAGAGCCGGTTGGTCAAAGAGAAACGAACCGGAAGTCACAGCGAGCAAACCGTCGGCCAATGATCGTCCGGTAACTTCTCCGTTGGAGAGACCTTCGTCCTTGGTCTCTCGATCGCCTTCGTGGATCTTGGCGTTTTCTAGGAATCGGTTGAATTCGAGGAGCAACGCTTGCGCAGGTTCGTAAGTGCCGAGCCCCGTGAGCAGCTTTTTGGCCAGCGGAGCGCAGCGGCGACGAGTCGATGACTTCGGAGCTGTCACGCAAGCGATTATCGCGCGATGCACGCCGTTCAGGGCCTTCTCGTTCAGCCGGTCGGCGTATTCGACAATTAGTTTCTCGCAAAATTGCATCAGATTGTAAAGAATGTCGTCGGAGCACGTCGCCAAGAATTTATCCGCGAAAAATATCTGCTCGTCGATCGCGCTCCAGAGAACGTTCTGCTTGTCGTTTTCAACCTCGCCCGCTATCACGAGTTTCAGGAGCAAGTGGGCAGCGACGAGACCTTCCGTTACCACCGGCGGCTGAGCCGATTGCTGCATCGCTCGGGTTATCGCTTGGCTCAGAATCGGCGATAATGTCGCCGAGTGCGATATCACGTTGACCGACATTATGAGCTTTATGTAAGCGGTTCTCACCCCCGCCGTCGAGCTCTTGGCTGCCATGCCTTTCTTGAACGTCTCGATCACGCTCTTCGGTACTTGATTGACGAATTTAGCGCACCACAGTGTCATCATTTCAAGAGCGTGGATAAGCGTCTTCTCGTGAACTTCCGTTTCGAGAACTTTTATAAAATGCCCGCAAGCTACTTCCGCTATCGTCTGTACTCCGCTTCCCGACGCAGCGTTTTGACTCAGATTCCCAGCTCCTTGTAAAACGGAGATTTTGTGCGTCACCATCGTCAGCTTACCCTCCGAGCCGTGAAACACCGCGAATAACGATGAGAGCAGCTTCTCAAGGGCCCCCGTGTCCGAACACTGAAGCGCCAACCGTCGACACGCGTCGGCTGCGGCTTCCCGCACGGAATCCTCTTTCGAATGAAGGTTTGCGAACAATCCTTTACTTATTTCCTCGCTGTAACGACTGAGATCGAGGCTCAGACCGCTCAGGATGTGAGCCACGGAATCTATGATTATTTCCGGATTTCGTAACATGGCTTTTTGCAACGCTGGCAATAATTGATCTTTGAAATCATCGTGTGTCAGGCGCCGAAGAAATGGCTCAGCAGCTTCCACCACGTACAACTGTGGCATTTTCTTACAACTTATCGCTACCTTTATGAACGAATCCAGAATTTTTACCTGTGGAAAAAAACCCCTCGTTTCTTTTCTTTCTGTAAATTTTTCTTCGCGGGAGAAAAAAATCCAGCAAACATTTACAATCGTGGCTTTTGCGAAAAATTGCTCCAAATTTTCATGAAATTTTATCAATAATCAATAATATTTCAGGCAATATCGGGAGGAAGTCTTCGAATATGAAAAAAAAAAAAAATTAGAAAACGATAATATTTTTTAAATAAATATTATCGAAGTGGTGACGCGATACTAATGATTACCTTTATTTATTGCAATAAAGAATTTTCATGAAAAAATCACCCAAGCGACAATTATCGATGATAACAGGTTATTTTCTTATTTATAGTTTATGAGGTTTTATGGGATTAATATTATGTGGGATACCTTTTTTTAACGATAGTAATAATTGTCAGAAAAAAATTTGGACCAATTTTTTGCAAAAGCCGCGATAGGAAATATTTACACCAAAAATCGGACGTTACTCTCAAAATCAATGAAATTCTCCCTCGGGCATCGCTTACCTTGAACGTGTCCGCGAGCTTTTCCTTCTCGTTGCTAACCAGGTATTTGGTGAGCAAACTCGCGAGCACTATGACTCCGTTGCTGGCTTCCAGGCTGCTCAATACTTCGAGATACCGCTCGTCGATATTCTGCGAGACTTTCCACTGATGACTCAACAGAGAATAAACTTTTCTGTTTAGCTTTTTGTCCGTAGACGCAACCGCGGCTGCGCTCAAATTTGCTTGAGCCTCGATCACTTTTGGTAATTCGTCTTTCAGCGATTGAGAGCCTTTGCTTACTGCGTGCTGAACGAGCAGCGTCGACCATTTTAGTGCCAAGTAAGCACTCAGGGCTGTATTTTTACTGCAAGCAATTACGTTTCAATAAAATCGATTTTTTCGCATGTCGTCGATGAAAAATGTAGCACGTGCTTTTTTTACTGCAAATTTATCATTTTTCTGCACTGTGACGGAGATCAAAGCTAAAAAGAAATCAATCCAAAGAAAAACTCACGTTGGTACTACGTTTTTGTGCCACGCGGCTTGCTCCATAAAAATGGCAGCTAAATGCTTGACAACTGCTTCGGGATGTTGTTTGATCATAGCAACAATCAGACGTTTCACGTAAGATTGGGAAGCCGTGTCTTTGTATCGATGCAATGTGATTGATGCAATCTTACATATGCCCCCGAGTATCTTGTCATTGATAGCTGATGGTTTAAGGTTATATTATAGAGACGAATGTATAGCATTGACAGAAATTGTAGTTGAACACAAAAAGATTATAAATTAAAGCAGAGAAGTTCTAAACAAACTGGATTTTTGTATTTTTGTTGTTGTTGTAATTCGACTTACCAGGATTTGACAACACGTTAATGACATTCTCGAATATTTCGCGCCGCTCATTTTTCCCAGCGGTTTGAATACGGTTCTGGAGATCTTTCAACGCTCTCGTTAACTGCAAGAAAAAATGGATTTATCCTGCATCTTTTATAACTGTGCAAACCGAATCGGCTAACACTTTTCGGCTTTATTCCACGTGACAAACTCACCTCGGCATCCGCCATATTTGAGTTGATTTGTGAGAAAGCAACACACTTCCAGCCTCTTTCAAAAGCACCGGATGCTCTTGTTCTTCATGAAAACCATTGCGAACAGAGTGAAGAAAAACGTTCTACGCTCTACGATGATAAAGAAGCGCGTTATCGCGGGCCGCGGCCGCCGCGCGATATATATATATATATATATATATATATGTATAGGCGCGCGATCGATGTTTCATATCGATTCTCATGTCGTGTCGTCGTTTCGATTAATCGAAAAGTAGACGTCGAGCTTCGTGAAAAAAAATATATCAAACGTTTGTAGGTTATATATTGTAAATTACGAAGTGGGAGGTGAAAAGGAGGAAGGGAAAGGTCGGACGAAAAATTAACGTGAGCTAAAGTTTCATAACATTGAAAGATAACCGAATAAAAATAAAAGAAGCGCTTTAATGCAGCCATTCCGTTGATTTCTCTACTCAGAATGGCAGCTCTTATGCGTCTGGGTGCAGTTCGTTCTCTGGGCAGTTCTCTCGTCAGATCGGCTGCAAAAGGACGTAGAAACATAAACACTTCCTCGAGAAACAAAACAGTCCAGGATGGCAACACATGTGCATCGGACAATAAAAAGAAAAATTGGGTTTCCTACGGATACAGCACGATCGACCCCTTCATCGACAGAGTCTCCATGCACGTAACGTCCTTCATGTCCATTTCTCTGTGTCTCGTTATCGGCGGTACCTACCTCCTCTTTACCCCTGATGCCAGAAATGTTGAGTGGGCCCAGCGAGAAGCGTACCTGGAGCTCAGACGCAGAGAGCAATTGGGATTGCCGCCAATCGATCCCTTCTACGTACACCCGGACAAGGTGGTTCTACCCACGGACGAGGAACTGGGTGACACAGATATTATTATATAAAAAAGCAGCAAAAAAAAAAAAACGAAAAATTACGATCGACCTGAGGGACTGTCAGTTCGAAGCTTTCGTCAGGACTCATTTGTAATGTGTTTGTAATTAATAGAAAACAATGGAAGAAAGTCAAGTAGTCATACGTGAAATTAAGTCCGGGGGATGCACTTTTTAGTGCTATAAATATAATGTCTACAATAAACAATTGGAAAAACATTCCATTGTCTTGAATTTATCATTCTTGCTCCGATATTTCTAATTTTTGATCCCTCTGCCATTTTTTCTACAAATTCCCTTTGCAAAGGGCGATAAGTGGCTCCTGAGCAAAGACCGTGTCTGGAATCTGACAAAACTAAAAAAAGTGCTCGTTTTCAAAGATTCCAAAGTATTGCTCTTGCTTTCCAGACATTTGCGTCAGATGCGAACCTTCGGGCTAGACGTCAGAGTCTTATAAGCCTCTGAGTGCATACTGGGTCGTTTTGACCCAAAGAATTTTCTATCACCGATTATTTGGCATTTGTTTTGTCATTTAATTTTCGTATTTGTCAAAAATCCATATTTACCGGAATTTAATGATTCGAAAAACGCCTTGGGTCAGATTGACCCGATGCACTTATGGAGGTGTGCGCTCGAAGGGTTGAAAAATGTTTGAAATGAAGAATTCTAAAAAAATGGAGGATTCAATTTTTTGTTCAAGTCGCTGTACAGATTTATTGATTACAAAGTCAATGTAATCTCGGGTAATGAAACAATAGATCTCAAATCGCTGTACTTATATTTCTAACCCATGTACTTTCGAAACTCTTTGCCATGCTCATTGAGATGCTCTAAATCGTGCCCCCAAGTTTCTTGATAATTCATTCATCTCACGAGTGCTCTCAATCCTCGAATAGCGCACGTCCTGAACACTCAACCTGGTTTAATACAATTTTGTACGAATTATGTAACAAAGGACACACCTGTGATAATATTTTCCCAAAGTGCAAACAGTAGTTCCAGCACTATCACTTCCGTGTGCGTGTGTGCTGTGGGGAGAAACAATAAGAAAGTAAAATAAAATAAAGGGATTAAAATAACGAGGCTAGTTATTTTTTTCCGCAGTGAATGGGTAATCAAGAGAATCGGTACGCGACGCGTTCTCGTTGTTAACTCTCGAGCTCCAGTTTCTCCTTTATTCTATGAAATAATGGTCAAAGTTTTTATTTCATTCTTCTATTTTGTGTGTTTTTTTTTGTTTAACTCTTTTGATTGATTTCCGGACAATCAGTCTTTCCTCGCAAAGAGTTTGAAAAGCTCTATGTACAGTACAGCGAGATTTCCGATTCTCTGACTCGTACGAGAAACAATTGTTCGAAGTCTGAGAACGTGCTTGCCTTTTCCATCACAATGAACTGTGAAAATCCTCCGTGATAATTATATAAGAATGATTTATCGAGGCGGATCGATTGTTACGACGAGCTGAAGCGGTATAAAGTTTTATTCGTGTCGACGACCGTTGGAAGATTTAATCCATTCGGCTATTGCGCCGGAGTGGGAGTCGCTAAGGGATTCGTGACGGTGTTGCCCGTTGGAGGCATTTGATTATGCGGATGTTGTTGCTGTTGCTGCAGCATCGGAGAGTAGAAGGCGGCGGTTTGTGGAAGGCTCGCGCTTACAGTTATCGGCGGCATACCCGGCAATTCTATCGGCGTCGTCACGATCGGGGGCTCCGGTGGGAGGTACGACGTCATCCCGGGAATTACACTCGGTATCGAGGGGTCGTAATTCTGCTGCGGATTGTGACTTATTACGGGCCCCATAGGCACGCTCATTTCCACTGGCAGTGGCGGCAGTGGAGGGACCGTCGGCATTCCGGGGATGCTCGGTGTATCTTGGTATCCGCTCGTCGCTCCTCCAACTGAAAGTTTCGATGAGCGTTACCGAAATTTTGAAATCTATGTTTTTCAATCTAAAGAGTTGAGTGGTCGTTTTTATCTCGAAATCGACACACCGACGTGCCTTGAAGTTTCACTGGAGATTAGATATCTCGACTCATGTTGGTCCAAAGTGATTAGTTGAAATTTCTTGATATGACGAAAATCGAAAATTCGTTTTTAACCTCCAGAACTACAAAAACATTTTTTAATAAACTACAAACTGATGGGATACAAATATTCACCCCACGGAATTCTTGTTCGAAAATCGTTCTGAAAGCAGTAATTTGACTTTCAAGTGGATGAATCTTTTTCTTTTTTCATGCCAAAGAGAATGGTGAGGAGCAAATTCAATTTCATCGAGGTTTAGCTAGTGAAAAATCTATTTAAATGCCTAAAGGTTCTGAAAAACAACTAATTTAGAAACGCAGTTCAAAGTTTGCCCGGGGATTGCTCTTCATATTCTCGAAACTTTTCACCAGGTCGTATTTTAGAGAATTCTTGTTTTTGCATTAAAAAATCACAGTTTTTCGATGTTGCTGCGTTTTCTACTCACCATGAGGATAATTACTGGCAGGCTGCGAGAATAAGTGTCCCGTAGGATTGGTAGTGGTGGAGGCTCCAGCCACAGCCGGGTCGAGAACGTGATAAACGCTGCTTGTCGGTATCGTGGGAACTGTGGGTATGACAGGCGTCATGGCCACGTTCGTACCTTCTCTCGGTTTTTCTATGTCGCTCGGTGCTGTTGTCGCAGCGTAGTTCTGCGGAATCGTGAAGCCTGGTGGTACGCTGGTCACCGGATTCACGATGCTCGGGCTCGGATACGCACTCGGGGAGACTTGGGCAGCGACGGGATTCACCAGATGTGGAAACGCGGTTTTCGTCGACGTTTCGGATATGCTTCTCAGCGGTATTCTATGAAGATATCCGTACCCGATCCCACATCCTAAGCTACAAAAAACATTGCGAATTTTCATTTTCTACTTTTTCACGCAATTATTATCTATCATTTATTATTAATTATTATTTATTATTGTTTATCATTGTTCTTTATTCAATATTATTTATTATTATTAACACTTCGTCTGTAAACGTTTTTTCCGCACCTTCGGTCTGTCAACCTGGACACACCGTTCTTTCAACCTGTTATTCCATTCAAAAAAATCGGAAAAAAATGCAGGCTACTGTTCAAAATCGTCAAATTGGAATTTCAATTACAAAATTGTAGAAAAATATATTTTTCATCCATTTCTGATCCAATAAATGGACCGATCCGTCGTATTTGCCCGGACACGAATGACCCAGGTTCTCAGACAAAGTGTTAATTATTAGTTATTATTATTAATCATTATTAATTATTATTAATTATTCTTAACTTGAAGGTTACGTTCTCGTGAATTGTATTTTGAATATGAACGAAGAAATTTCTGTTGAGAGACTCTTGTTATTGGAGAGACCAATTCCATGAGAAAAAACTAGTTTTGTCTTTGTCATACGCGATTTTTGGTCGCTCCTCACGCTTTGTGATTTAATGGAAAGAAATTAATGGAATGCTAACCTTCCTTCACCGCCCCAAGTACTGTTGGGAGTGATAGTGACTTCGCGACATGTGTCTTCCTCAGTGTTGTACACATAGAGCTTGAGGGCCCGGGATTCGTGGGCCTCTATGAGAGAAAAAAGATCTTCGCTCTCGTGGAGGGCTGAATCCGAGCCGATGAGGTAATCGGTAAACGGTCTCAAACCGGCTAATTCTGCGGGCGAGGATGGATGCACTTCCTGGAAAATAAACATGCGTTTCGTGAGACTAATGGTTGCAGGAATGGCGTTATGGATTTTAGGTCGTTCGGATCGTACTCACAAGAACGTGCCAAACATTTTCGTTCGCTCCTTCGAACGAGCAGAAGCGAATGCTCACGCCGAGCAGTCCATGGCCTCCCCAAGTCATACTCGGCTCTATTACCGTTTGTCTCACAGACTGAGTCTTGCTGTTATAAACCGTCATTGTGAGTTCTTTGCCCACTCCGGCTTTAAGAATCTCCTTCAGAGTGTCGTTATCCTGATCCTGCAAGGACACACGACGGATCAATTACAATTTCTCATTAAAATGTCAACCAAGTGACTGTTGTCAAGGTTTTCTTCCCATCGTCCATCTCCGTCATTATTTGAGGAATAATGTGTCCCTTATTATTTTGTTGTTATGTCAATAATGCCGCAAGCATTATTTTAATAATGACGGAGAACCGCGATTGCAGTTACTTGGTCGTCATTTACTTTTCTCCATTTTCGTCCATATTTTTGTAATTTTTTCAATAATTTTCATGCTCATAGAGATTCAAGTCGTTGCTGTCAGAACAGAGAACATTTTTACAAGAACGATCTCTGCTCAAGTACATGTTTTAATATTCTTCATTGTTTAACTAAATTTTTAAGGAAATAGATATTACCAAACGTGTGTTGTTGATGGAAACAATAAAATCGAAGAACGCTTCCAGTCCGGCCTTTTGTCCAGGCGAGTTTTCTTGTACCTGATACACAATTGTGATGCTTAAAATTTGGCTCGCATGTAAATAATTATTCGGCCTAATTCCATATTTGTAAATATTGTGAATTGAATAATTTTAGAATTAATGATACCAAAGTTTGCATCGTTGAAAAACAAAGAAAAATATAATTTTTCTTAATTATTTTGATAATTACTGTACTTTTTCCAATTTTTTTTAGTAAATTTGGTTTTCGAATGGCAAAGAAGGCTGTCGCACTATTTTTAACAAATCCTGTAAGAAAATTTTGTGCTCTGTTTTAAAAAATAATGAGTTTTCGTTGTTTTTCAACTGTGCGAACTTCAACATTGTTTAGAATTATAAAGAAACATTGTTGAAGGATTATTCAATGGTAATGAGTGACATAAATTAGTGTTGCAATATGTTAATTAATTGAATCAAATTTGAGACTCTGCTGGATACCGCGGTGAACCCTAATTTACGTGAATCTCGTCATTTTTTGTTAAAGTAAAAAAGTTTGGATGAAGAATTCATGAAATATGAGAATTCAAGTTGAACGATTATTAGGTTAACAAAGATATAAATAGTACAACAAAATTTCGAATGAACTATTCGTTTACATGAAAAACGATCCAGTTGTAAAAAATACTGCAACACGGAGAAAAAATGCTATTGAATAATAAATTTAGTTGTTAAACTTACTCGGAGTACGTGATAACCCTCGGTACCACCACCCGGTATTTCTACGCTGTGGGAAGTTCCCATTTTTGATAATTCTTTATTCGTCAAACTATGCCCTCCAAAAATGCGAAAGCATCGAAACAAATGTAATCGCGATAAATATTCCTTATTGACAATCCTATCGGCAGGTAAAAATTACGTGGCATTAGATCTCACACGACAAACTTCATGATGACGTTCGCGAATGCTGTGGTTCTGCGGATTCATCAAAATACATGCGATGGCCAAACGGACCGAAGAAACATTTTTTTCCCTAGGAACTAGCACTCTCTGGTTACTTTATGTCGAGCTTACAAAGGAGATGTCTCTGAAGGTCATTTTTTCGTTGTACCGCTTGATACTAATTCGTAGATAATTACGCGTCTGACTGATAATGACTAATTACCAAGAATTATCATTAATTTACGAAAAACTACCAAACGATGATTATTTATGCGAAATAATTTTTTTTCAATCGGGCAATTACAAGTTACATGGCTAAGTTCATAGTGGTTGGTGGTACCGCGCAGCACCGCACCGGATCGAATTGTTTTGAAATAACTCAGCTGGACATTATAACCCAACATTTCATGTGATACCGACAAAAATACGTAAACAGTAAAACTGGTGCCGAAAAAATTGTCAATTTTATTTCTTGTACTATCGAACAAAAATGTGGTCGAAAATTTTGAGTTTCTCAGCCAGAAGCAACAGTTTTCGATCGTTGTCAAAATATCACTCGCGAGTTTGTTCTGGAATGTCATCTCATGCAAAAATCTGTTATTCTACACACCTGCCAAAAGAATCAAAGGAATTCACTCTGTACAGAGACTTATCCGCGAAAATGAAGGCCTGCGGGCCAATAACTGTAGCTGATTACATGAAAGAAGTGCTCACACATCCAACTGCCGGTTATTACATGAAGCAAGACGTTTTTGGGCAACAAGGAGACTTCATAACTTCTCCAGAAATCAGTCAACTGTTCGGAGAAGTATGTCAGCGTAAAAATCGTATTTATTCAATTTTTCAACACGACACAGAAATTTGCATCTTTCCAAAGCAACAAAACTGCCGGTTTTTTTTGTACGAACCAAAATTTATCAAAAATCTCGTTCGACAACCATTCCAGAAGCTTTCCATTCCAAATAATCTCCAAATAAATTCAAGGATTTTTTTTTGCCTGCGACTATACAAAAAATCGTTTATTTTTTAAAAATTGAATATTTGTCAATCAAATTTCAGATGATTGGCATTTGGATCGTTAACGAGCTGTCCAAAATTACTGGCGACTCGTTCCAACTCGTAGAACTGGGTCCAGGTAGAGGAACATTGTGCAAAGATATCTTGAGAGTGAGTTTTACCAAAAAAAACTCTTAAAAACTAGATTTTCAATGTCGCAAAGTAGTTTTTACGATTTTTGACGATATCGACAGGTTTTGAAACAACTGAAAGTGGAAAACAGAGTGTCTCTTCACTTGGTGGAAATAAGTCCGGCTCTGTCGGCGATACAATCGGAAAAATTGTGCGTATCCAGCAAAAAATGTTCTCAAGAGGTTTCCGAAGAAGGAAATTCCGTGAGTCATTACCGGGAAGGGTTGACGGAAGACGGAGCCAAAGTTTTTTGGTACAGCTCCATCAAAGATGTGCCAAAAAAATTCAGCGTCTTTGTGGCCCACGAGTTTTTCGATGCGCTGCCGATACACAAGTTCCAGGTGCCAGCGAACAATTTGCAATGAAAATAATGATTTCTTCTTGACCTGAGAACTACAAACCCATTTTTTAACCTTTAACCCTTCGAGAGCACACTTCTTATAAGTACATATTGGGTCAATCTGACCCAAGCGTTTTTCAAATCGCTGTATACCGGAAAATATGCTTTTTTGTTGTTTGTTTTTAGGAGACGTTTTTTGTAGTAAATTATTCATATTTTATGGCACTAATTTTATTTTTTGACGAAAACGAAAATTAAAAATTAAAAATTAACTCACCAACTGGTGTGAATATTGACCCCAGGGGTTTCTTGTTCGTGAAATCGTTCTAAACGCAGTAATTTGATTTATAAGTACATGAATCTTTTTGTTTTTTCATGCCAAAGAGAATGGTGCAGTGTAAATTCAATTCCATCGAGGGTTAGTTGGTGAAAAATCGATTTAAATGCCTAAAAGTTGTGAAAACCTTGGGAAAAGTTTAAAGTTCGCCCGATGTAGATATCTACCCCGGTTCATAGTTCTAGAGTTGATAACTTGGCTCTTCTGTCGGTTTCAGAAAACTGGCGACGTCTGGAAGGAAGTCCTCATTGACATTGATCCCAAGGCAGAAAACGAGAAGAAATTTCGCTACGTATTGACGAAAAGGCCAACACCGGCGAGCGCAATATTCGTTTCGGTAATATTATCAAAAGTTTTTTGAATTTATCGAAAGTTTGATTGTTCAATGAAAATTTGATTTTGATTACAGAAAGACGAGAAAAGGGATCACGTGGAAGTCAGTCCTCAAACGATAGTAATAATTGATTACATGGCCTCGTTTCTCGAGGAGTTTGGTGGATTTTCATTGATCGTGGACTACGGTCACAACGGCGACAAAACGGACACGTTTCGATCGTTCCGCCGGCACGAGCAGCACGATCCTTTGATGGAACCAGGAACAGCTGATCTCACAGCCGACGTTGATTTTTCGCTGATCAATAAGATCGGCCGGAGAGGAAACAGGCTCGTATCCTATGGTCCAGTGAATCAATGCAGTTTTTTAAAGAACTTGGGAATCGACGTGCGACTGGAGATGCTGTTGAAAAGTGCTTCGGACGATGAGAAGCGGCACATAGAATCAGGATATCACATGATAATGGACGAGGATAAAATGGGCGCGCGTTTCAAGGTCTTTTCGTTCTTTCCCAGCGTTCTCGAAGCTCATTTGTCGCAATGGCCAGTGGCTGGCTTCGAAAACATCGAAGAAGCGGCTCCGAGGCAATAAATCGTTCAAGTAAAAAGAGCTCTCGATCATTGCGACAATTCCTTACGTCTATCTTTTCCCGAAATGTCATTTTCCTACAAAAAAAAATCAATTTTCAGGTCTTGGGACTGTTTTGGAATCTCCAACAATGAAAAAGAACGCTGTGGACAGAATAATAAAAGGCTGCCAATCAAACTTTGAAGGAACGTCAAAATATGGCAATTTTAAAGAAAGTAGTTGCAGCAACCACGTACGAACGGCGCCACTTGGACGCGCAACAATAGGATATCCAGAAGTTTTTCCACCGAGTTCGTATGTCAAGTTTGACACGTTAATACTTTTGCATATACTGAGCATATGTGAAAAGACATCACACGTGTTGTGATGTGAGGTTGTTATGGATACGCGTATAGGCATGAAAAACATCATCAGCTTTCGGCGCGCTGATAAGCGCTCAGGTCGCGGGCAATATCTATATTCCGATATGGACATGCATGTGTTAAAACGCAAAAGTAATACACGATTCTACACACCCTGTTATACAAACAATAGGCAGACGCTACGTCGTTTTTCTGCTCTCCATATAGCCAATGTTTTGTTACGATCCTAAGTGACAAACTCTCTCTCTCGTATTCTCAGTACTTGCCGAGACTTCTTCGGCAACGTATCGATCATTAAATCCCCAACATTCATGAATCTTTGGTGAATTTTTTTTAAAAGTTAATCGTGTCTCTGGCTCTTTAGACCTGCACTTAGGAACAACCAATTCAAACGTTAGCTGTGAGTATGTCGACAAGCAAAACTTTCATTTAGAGCCTTTTTTGTCACTCGAGGGAATTTTGTCAAAATATCAAATATTCAAAAGTTTTTGAGCTTCTTCTGTCATTTTTCTTGAAGAAATAATGGCCTCGCAATGTTCAGTTTTATGGACTCTGTATTTAATCGTATTTTTGCGATTTCGTTGAGAAAAATCGAGATTTTGGTTCCAATCGTCAGACTCGTCAAGTTTTTATTTTTTGTCAACTGTCGGGGAAAAAACGCTCCAAGGAATTTTAGCGATTTTGATTTTGAGCACAAACACATGTCAGAATGTTGTCTAACGAAGTTTGCTCTTGACACACCGCCTCAAGGATGATCTATATCCATTTTTATACAATTTACGTTTCTATGTTTGTACGAGGCCCGCTGCTGGTAGTATCAATTTTTTTAAAGAGACAAAAATGAATTGTAAAAAAATATCGGTCATTGAAAAAATTCATGAAAGCGCGAAGTTCGGTTCTAATTTTTTTTTGGCACAATTCGAACGAAAACTTTTATTTTTATTCCATATAAATGTGGAGGAAAATCAACCGAACGGAAATAGCTGCACAGCACTTTGTATTGGCTTGCTTATCGAGGTCGCGGACAGGATCGATTGTCGGTATTTTATCATTTATGCCAAATGATACAGAGTCACGCGATGTAATATTTAATTATATTATCTACGATTGTCATGTCACCCTCCAGCCCTTTTCGTCGACACGGTAAAGAAAAATATGCGCCGGGTCATGAAGCTAATTTTATATTTTAAACGTTGCATCATAATTTTTCCTTGAAACTGAATTTGTTTGGAAAAAAGAAATAAAAAAAAGCAACAAGCTGTCAGCTGCTTAAAGCTGATCAATAAGTTCATGTATTGATTGCAATCGAACATTCGTTCCTCAAAAGTATTTCGCGAGGTTACTCACTGTAAAAAAGTGTCCAAGTCTCTCGTGAAATGGAAACTTGTTGCGCTCTTGACCTTGTTTCGTTCTTGGACTTATTCCGCTCTTTTCATGTCACGATTGATTCCTGAATTAAAATCATTTTCTTGCACAATTATTGCGGAAAGGAATTTATGAATGAATGGAAAGCGAAGAATATCGTGGAGTTATTTTTAGTTGAACGAATCGATAATAATTATTTGGCCAATTACGAGCCGAATGGAAACTGCAACTTCTCGTGATCGTGTCACGACATTTCTTTACAGCGATTTCCACGACTTTTTGACTGATAGGAATCTGTATAAAAATTAGGGAGCTGCAGTGAATTCTTGATTTTGATTCTCTTCGTGGATCGAAATAGCGAGGGAATTTAGTTTCGACACAACGTTGCTGTTTGCGTTTGAATGAATCTGCACTATTCTTTATTGCTTCCTTGTACCATTAATGTCGTAATGTTTCCATTGCAAAGAAGTTTCGAGCTACCAACGATAGAGTTACGTTTTAGTAGTGAGTCATCTGGGCGGTCACGGATGAGCCATCGCATTACACTCCTTTAATTTTCAGATACAATGTTCAATCGACCACAGAGCGCGACTACGAGGCAAGAAGCGGAGATGATCAATAAAGCGCAACGGGCCTTATCCGGTACTACGGATATTATTGAAAAAATAAGATTGCTTTGCTTAGCAAGAGGCGCTAACGGAATTCTCGGTCTTGCCAGGTACGATTCTCGTAAAAATAAAATTAAGTTTTTTTTCAAAATTCAAATCAACGAGAAAAACAGTGGCTAATTGTTACGATTTTGCAATTACGTTTTGAAAATACTTCAATTTTATTTTTCGTCGGTCATAAATTTCAAAAATTATGTACGAGATTATTCTTTATCGAGACGGAGCAAAGTTTTGAAATAAATTAAAAATTTGCATTATTTTTCGGAGCAAAGATTTATCGGAATTTGTAGAATTTTTTATAAATCTTTCGTAATCAACGACGAGGTCTAATGGAATATAACGGACTCCCCTATCTTAACTGCTAATTTGTACCGGCATGTTTCGATTTATGCCCCTACATCCGGTTTCTCTTTGGCGACAGCGATTACGAGTAAATATGTAGTACGTTTATTTTTGTTTTCCAGGGTTTTTCGACGCATGGACGATGATGAAAATAAACAATTAAGCCAGGAAGAACTTGCGGCTGGTTTGAGCGAAGTTGGTTTCGATGTCAGTGAAGATGAAATTGCTGAACTGTTTACGAAATTGGATGAGGATGGAAGCGGCGGGGTCGATCTTACGGAATTCATAAAAGCTCTGCGAGTGAGTGGACTCCGTTGTTTCGCTTCTCCACGATTATTTCCGGCTATGAATATTTCACGTTGAAAAATCCTCACGTTCGGACTAATGTTTCTTGCAGCCTCCCATGAACGAAAGTCGAAAAAAAGTCGTGCACCAAGCCTTTGAGAAACTCGACAAAACTGGCGATGGAGAAATTACTGTCGCCGATTTGCGCGGCGTTTATAACGTCAAATGCCATCCTCGTTACATCAGCGGCGAAGAGAGCGAAGAAGACATAATGAAAAAGTTTCTTGGTAATTTCGAACAAGACAACACCAAGGATGGAATCGTAAGTGTCTCGGTCTCCAAAACATCGATGGGCCCCAAAAAAAGCTCTATTCGAGGAATCATTAAAATTATAAACGCTCAACATTGGATGAATTTTTTGATTTTATTATTTTCATTATTTGAAAATTAATTTTTTCAAATGTTCAAATTTCCCGATCGAACGTAAGATGTTTTTTCGATTTATCATTATTTCAATTTATAAAATTTCGGAAGTTTTTCCTGCCGATTTGGATCTCAAATCGTAACAAAATCTCGTTTTTTCGTCCAGACCAAATATTGAACATGAAGAATGAGTTTTGCCCAAGAAAAAAAAACGTAATTTCGTTGCTTTGCAACGATGCAAACTCGATTCTAACGAACTTGTTGATTATCGTGTAAATCGATTTTTTCTAGGTAACGGAAGAAGAATTCATGAATTACTACAGCGCAATCAGCGCGAGTATCGATCACGATGCCTACTTCGACTTAATGATTCGCAATGCCTACAAACTATAAAATTATCACGTATTATAAAAAGAAATATATGTAATAAATAAGAAAAACTAATATCACATCGGTCGAGGAAAAACTCGTTATTTACGTTTTGAAGTTGTTATTGAAAAATATAAACGTTTATTGTGTGACGGGTTTTTAAGAACTAACGACGATTATCGTTGGAACTATTGAATCATTCGATAACATTTGTGCGATGATAGAAATTATTGAAAAGATTTAAATCAATCTATTGGAAAATTCCATGAATTGTTGCCTGTAATATTAAGTAATTTGTAATCCTATTGACATTTATGAATAAAGTGTTATCAAAAGATTTTTGATGCGTCACGTGGATGGAAATTTCGTGATTAACGTTGTTGATTTTTCTCCCGAACCGATTTTTCGCTTTTCATTCTTTTCGAAATGAATTTTCTTTGAGACTGTAAATCAGAATGAATTCGCGACATTGTTTTTGGTTTTTTATTGGTTGATATTACGTAGATGAATAAAATATAGTGCAACAGACGAAACTGTGAATCGAAAAAATTTTCCTGCGCGCGATAATCGAGCTCAGCCTTCGGGCAAACGTTGCGAGATCATTTTTTTAATAACTGGAACACCAAAATACAATTTTCACTGATAAAGTACGTGAAACTTGCCGGAATAGCTGCGAAATAAAAAAAAAAAATTAACTCTCCGGCGGGGAATCGAACCCCGGTCTCCCGCGTGACAGGCGGGGATACTGACCACTATACTACCGAAGAAGACGATTTTTCATACTCCGAAATTTTTGGAGCGGGGGGGGGAAAAAAGGTAAACAATCATTGACTGTTATTGGGCAATAGAAATAAATCTGGCAATGCTGTAAATCTTTTTGGGGAAGTCCGGAAATTTAGGCGGGAGATGCCAAATTATCTGCATGTCACTCAGGAGATTGACACGTTTGTACGAAGGATATATACACGAACTAGAATAATGTATTCAAACCGAATTTACATTGTTTACGAACGATGAATGTTTTCGATGGCTCTCAACGTTAATGAGGCATTCGAAATGGTTTTTTTACAGGTTATAATTCACGTCATTATCGCTCGTACCGCTTACAATGCTTCCGTAAAGCTACGCGTTTGTTGACGCACGTTTTAACTGACTTTCATTGTTCTAAGATCAAACGACTCGATCTAAGAATTCACTTCAAACACTCTGCTTATTTACTGCGTCACAAAACAGTCACTGAGCAATGGCGGGAGAAGAACTTTTGAGCCTGCGAGTGTGCAAGTCCGACAAGCCCGACAGAGAGCAGCAGCACACGCGCTCTCATACTTTTGAAATCGGTTGCGACATTGCCGGATCAAAAACAGCCCAACTTTTGGATCGTACTGTCTCCGACGTTCGGGAAACAATGACTTTTGAATGAGGATGTAATGAAGCGAGCGGACCCAGTCTGACGAATGAAACAAGAATACATCGTATGTAAATACATCGCTAAAGGGGGAAGCTAATTGGATTTATAGCTGAAGCGTCGAAATATGGTTGAGGGCTTCTGTGTTGACTTGGAAATGTCACCACAGGTCGAGAGTAGATGTGACGCGCGTTGAGTGGGGGATACACATAAGTTGTATATGACATAAATGTGGCGAGAGCTCTGGCCAGCGGTCAGTTTCCATGCGGTTGCCGTGTGTATCGAGTCGTGTTTTTTTTTAGTTGGTAGATTTTTGAAACACGAGAAAACACACGTCGTTAAATATCTCGCGCTCAATTGTTCGTTTCGCCGTAGTCAATCGAATTATGGATGTGTGCGTAGATCGATTCCTGGATTAGTGGCCGGCACAGGTGGCCAGAGTTGACTCGAAGCTATTGTTTTTGTTCATAGAGATCAAAACACATAAAAACTAATTCATTACGTACTCGCATCTCGATCGATTAACATATCTTTTTGCCGTTCGTGCTTGCTGCTGATTTATTTTCACGTGTCGAAAAAAAATATATCGCTGTACGACTTTCCGGTTCAGAGTTGAAAACAAAGAAATTGGATTTTGTTTAAATTTTATTGATCCTCGTGCGTCAATACGGAATACAAATGATTGTCTCAGCCGCCATTTTATTCCTCGTGAACCTTGGTAAGTCCAAAGTTTATCAACGATAACATTGATGATACACCGAGACAATGACAATGAGTCGTAAATCTGAATCTCTTGTGTATCTTACCACTATGTAGGAATCTCGCTTTTGTGTTGCTACGAATAAAGTTGAGTCCCGCGCACATCGAGATTCTACACAACTCCTTTTCAGCTTTTCTACCCATATACAGGGTGTCCCAAGAACGGCGGGTTGAAAAGCGAATATGAGTTTCGGACCAAATTCCATCGACACGTCCAGCGATGTTTTTTCATCAGATTTCCCTCGGCTAAATCATTCATTACCGAAATTTGAACGATAGGCTTCCGTTTATCGCGTATATCGCCTGATCGGTTAGAGTTAGAGGAAAAGTCGAGAGGACCAATTTTATAGCGCGTCGAATTTTCTACAAAAAAGTCCTCAACGGTACTCTTCCATCTCCGGTACTTTACTCCTGAGCTCGGATCAAAGAACTGCCTTGAAATCATGTACTTTTTCGATGCGCTTTATGGAACGAACTACCGCAGCTAGAAAAATGTTGCCGGGACCTTTTTTGTAGAACGTTTCATGCCCTTCAAGATTGGTTCTTTGGGCTTTGATCGTATCTCCAACCGTTTCGGCAGTACGTGCGATTACAAAATTCATATCGTCGAACTGCAATGATTGATAACTTATCACCATGAAATCTGATGAAAAAAAACATTCCTAGACTTTTTGTCCCTGAAATCGAGTTTCAATTATTAACTATAAGTTCTGGAACACCTTGTATATAGATTCCGTTTTAGAAAATGTATGAGGCTACGAGGTAACCTGTTTTGTTGACGTTCGAAAGTTTTTTTTAAATTTCTATTCCATTCAAGACTCGCTCGCTGTAATAAAAAAAATACGAACTAGACGAATCCGATGGAAAATTTCCTCATGTACGAAGAATTTTTTTTCTTTGCAGTCTTTGAACTGCATTGTTCGAACGCAGTCACGAAATTCACGTTTTTTAGTTTTACCGACGACGCGAGCCTCGTCTTTTCCGTGCAAATTTGATGCTCTCAAAATACTTTTGTTTCCTCAAATTCCGCGATAAAAAACCAGAATCTCGGGATTGAGGCCGAACGACGAACGAGTTTCGTGTTTTTTCTAATTTTTTATTCATCGTATTAAAATTTTGGCAAAATATGTTGTTGTTTTTGTCATTTTCTGTCCGCGACGATGCGAAGAATAATCAGTTTCCTGTTTGTCGAGTTTTTCGTACTTTTCCAATCCCGGTCGCGTATTTTTTACGTTTCGTTTTCCATAACGAAATTCCTAAAGTGATTTTCGATGTTATGAAAAAAAAGAATTGAATCTTCGTTAATCAGTGACTTTATTTCGGCCATTGTTTACACTTTATCACTGGAAAATGTTGCTCGGTTTTTCGTTCGTCTTTTTTCACAACGTCCATCAATCGATAAATTCAGAAATGATGAAACTTTTCAATTATTTCGAAAATTCTTATTTATCCAAGGGAATTTTTTTTGTACAGCCCTAATTGGGGGTTCAGTGGGTCAAGAGGATACCGCGGCGCTCGCGGACTCCGTTCTACACAAAGCTTCCGAGCTTACGCACGTTCAAGGTCTAAACACGTCGGCGTTGCCGGTGGAGGAAGCGAAAACAGCGTTTAAAAACAAATGCGATAAGAACGGGGGTGCGACAGCGTACCCCGCGGCAGAAAGTGCAGCAAAAGTAATGGAAAGTTGTGTCCGAGGGTTGGTGAACGTGACGCTCCTTCAGGAAGAAATTGAGCAGGCCAAACCGACCGGCGACCTTGATATCGTGTTCCGTAAATACTGTAACAAAAGTCCGACCTTGAAAAACTGCGTCAAAAACTTCACTGACACGATCGGAAACTGTTTCACTCCCAAAGAACGTGAAAACATAAATATCGTTCAAAATATAACCGACCAACTTTTGAGCTTCGTTTGCTTCAAGGAAGGCGATCGTATTGCGCGTGAGTGAAAGAATTTATCAATTTTTCTCACTACGAATGAAGAAAATTTTAATATTTTCTTTTGTACATGAAAAAAAAAAAAAAAAAAAAAAAAATTAACCGTCCGTAGACACACATGGGTCTGGGGCGTCATTGTGTCAATAATGACGAAAACATTGTTTCAATATTGACGGAGAACCTCGATTACAGTTACTTTGTTGTCATTTAATTTTCTCCATTTTTTTCCATATTTCTATAATTTTTCAATAATTTTCATGCTCATGGAGATCCAAATTGTTGCTGTCAGAGCCGAGACTATTTTTACAAGAACAATCTCTGTTCAAGTACATTTTTTGACCCCCCGTAGACACACATGGGTCTGAGGTGTCCAGCCCATTCAGGGAATGTCGTGAATTTTTCGATTTTCGTATCGATTACTATTAAATAATAATTTTTAAAAAAAATTTATTCATCACCCAATGCAGACTCTCTTTCTATAGATCCAAAACTACTTTCCTGAATTTTTTCAGATTTTTTAAACGAGTCCAAGTACAGTAAAAAAAACGGTAGGACGCCCAAGACCCATGTGTGTCTAGGGAGGTGCGCTAATTGTAGCGTGTCCATTAATATAATTGGCTTTTGTTGGGTTTAGTGTTCATAGCTGCCGGGGGGCCGGAATGTTTCGAATCGAAGCAGACAGTGATACAAGATTGTATCAACTCGACATTCGGTTCTTACGTACCAGCTGAGGGACTAACAACTCCGTCACTGCGTGGAGTCGACAATCTGCCTTTGCTTTTGTTGGATACGAAGGAGTGTTCGTAAGTTCAGAAAATGAAATGAAAAAATTTGCTGGCGTGTTTTGTTGGAGGTGGAAAAATGGTTGCTGATTGAATTTTGAACTTTGACACAGTGACATCGAAAGATTGCAAGGCTGTTTGGTCCGGGAGCTGGAGAAATGCACCGACCCCACACCAGGAAACATCGTGGACTCGTTGTTCAACTTCATAAAAAAAGTAACACCCTGTAATAATTTGTTATCGAAGGCACGAGCCGATGCCTCGGTCGCAGAAGAGCCTTTGGTCTTCTCTTCTGCTCCAATGTTCGAGGCTCAATTCCTCATCGTTGCCATTAGCGTTTCAACTTTCATGGCAATTTTCAATTAATTTATTTGTCGTTTTCGCTGCATGGAACGTCCGATTATCCGAACGAACAAAAAAATGTTGAGCAAACTTAATGTAAAAGTACGTAAAAGATATTTCATCGATTTTGTATCATAAGCTGTTCTGTAAAATGATATTACGTGCTATTGGCGTATGCAGAAAGTGCGTACTCGTTCGAACTACATTCTATGATGATGATTCGTGGCTCACATAGAATTTCGAGGATCACTTACTCGCCCCACTCCCGTTGAAGAAGGAAATGTTTATCGTTTCCTAAAAAAACTGTGATACGAATTTTTACACTTATCAGTTAATCACAGCTCATATATAAGACCTTACGAAATAAACTGTTGTTTTTTCCTTCTCAATTACGAGGCTAATCTTATTCGAAAATTTGTCAATAAAACTCTGAGGTATTTGGGTCCATGATTTTTACGATATATCGTCAACGGTTTTTTCAAGCAGTTCCATGGGACGATAAAATATTGCCAGAAGAGCTGAAACTTAAATACTTGGACGAGAACGAGGAAACGAATCAATTTTGAGCAAAAATATCGTATTTTTATTTTTTTTGTTACTTTTTATCTTTGAGTTTTCTGAGGAAAACTCTGAGGAATTTGGGTCCATGGTTTTCACGATATCCGATCAATTGTTTTTTCAAGCAGCTCCACGGCACGATAACGTATCGTCAAAGGAACTGAAACTAAAATATTTCCAAAGCAACAGGAAAAAGAACCAATTTCGAGTAAAAATATCAAATTCCGATTTTTTTTTTCCTATTTTTTATCCTTCAGTTTTCTGAGGATTTTGGATCCATGATTTTCACGATATCTGGTCAATTGTTTTTTAAGCAGCAAAAATATTTCCAGAGCAAAACGAAAAAAAAAACAATTTGTGCAAAAAAATCGTATTTCATTTTTGTTATTATTTAGCTTCGTGTTTGCGTCAACGGATATTTTTCATTCGGTCATTTCGTTGGGACATTTTGTAAAAAATTTCATCCTTTCTAAAGTCGTTTGGCGAGGCACCTTCAAGGTTACAAATTTTCGAAAATACTCGCGAGGATTGGTCGAGACTTGGCGGAATAAGGAAAACACATGGGAAAGAAAAAAGTTGATGAATTCGAGGAAGAGAGCCCAGATTTCTAGGCTCGGTTGTGTCGAGACTTTTATCTCCGAGATAAAGAAAAAGATGATCTAAGCTTCTCACATGACACGGGTCAGTCGCAGGGGCTAGAAAAAATTATGATAAGAGAAAGAGTGACACGTGGTTTTGATAAGATTGTAATTTCGTCTAAACAAAAACTGAACTTTCTAATCTCGGGCTCCTTCCTCTTGCAGGATGTGACGTCATTTCCAAAAGACAAAAAAACCGTTTATTCGTTTGTACAGCGACCATGTTAAGTTCCATCCTCCTACGCGTCTCGTTTTATACAAGAATAAGAAAATACATTATTCTGAGAAAGTTTAAGCCGCGATACTATTGTTTGTAATATTATTCGAACGTTGATTTCGCTGTTTCGTTGATGGAATAAAAAAAAGGGTGTTTAACGAAAGTTTTGTTGTGCAGACATGATCAAAGACCCGGCGAGCACGAGTAGCTTTTTGGGATGTTGACCAAACTCGAGGAATTTATTTTCCCGTTCGCAGCGAGATTTAATTTATGCAAAATTCAGTATGGACCGAGAAAACTTTTTCATTAAGAAAAAACATGGATGGACGATTGGCTTCGTGCACGAACAGAAATATCACAAAATTTTATGACGTCATAGTTTCCTGGTCCCATGTCTCCCTTCTGGAGGATTTTTGGAAAGACATTTTTCATTCATATTTTATTCAAATTAATTGATATTTTGAAATTTTTCGTCAAATTTCGATATTTTCCGTCAAATTTTGACATTTTTCGCTAAATTTTTACAATTTTCCCCAAATTTTTACATTTTCCGCACATTTTCCGATGAAAAATAAATATGTATTTGCTAAAATCTCTCCGATGGAGGAAATGGTACCAGAGAACTATGACGTCATAGCAACTTTTGATATAATATTCCCTCCGTGTGAGGAAATCGACGCGGAATCTTGTAACTGGAGGCTTCGACCAGAGTCAAGACCTTTGGAATGTAAGAGATTTTTTAGCCATTAAAAAGTAAAAAACAATGATAAATCACTCGATGCGTATAAGATTCGTGACCACAGAATTTCTGCAGTTATGACTGCGTCAGCGTAGTGTCTTTTTCGAGGTCGAATTTCACTGCAAATTCAGTTTCGAGTTACGCTTAATTCGCAACATTTTAGCTTTATCGTATTCTTGAGCTCGATTGTACAACAAAACGCCAGCGAATACGAACGACGTTCCAAGGGCTGATAATCCTGTCACACGATTGTCGAACAGCAGCACCGAGAGCCAAATCAACAAAGCTCTTTTCGCTGTATTCGCAACACTGCAAAAAAACAATAATTCGTGAGTTAGTTCATGGCGAACGATCTTCATCAAGTAATGATGCTTTTGAGCCCGATTTTCCTTCGGTTTTTCAACGTTTACCTGTGCGTAACCGGACTGATGTAATCCATAAGTACGTAAGCTGTGATGCTTTGAAAATGGAAGAAAACTCCGTTGAGAAGAAAGATGGAAAGGAGTTTGAGGCTAAACGATTGTTGGAGCCTTGGCAGATCAACTAGGAACATCGACGCTGGTATTTGCACAACCATTGACGCTAGACTTGTATAAAATTGAAGTTCGGCAGGTCTGCGAAGTAATTAAAATTCGATAAAAAACATATTCCCAAAATTCTGGTTCAGCCGATGTTAACCCTTCGAGTACATACTGGGTCGTTTCGACCCCAAAATTTTCTGTCACCGATTCTTCAGCATTTAATATTCGTTTTCGTCAAAAAATCAATTAAGAGCTAAAAAATATTCATAATTTACTACAAAAAACGTTTCTGCAAGAAAATAAAACAAAAAGTGCATATTCACCGGAATGCAACGATTTGAAATACTCATTGGGTCAGATTGACCCGATATGTACTCGTAGGTATGCACACGAAGGATTAAACGATAAAATGGATTTTCAGATGAATTCGTTATTTACGTGTATTTGAAGTTGTCTCCGCTGATCAACATTTTCGAGTAGACGTTTTGCATGCACTCAGTAACGTTCGTAGCCATCGCTGCGACAAATCCTCTGAAGTCGAAACTCAATTCGTTTGCGGAGCAGAGAGCCAAGCCTCCCATCACAGGAATGAGGGACAAATTGACATAGAGGCCGGTATATTCGCCTAAAAAAGTCACCAATCAAATTAATCCTCTCGGTTGTCAAATTTTACAAGTTTCTCTAAACAAATGGTTCGTCTCTGGAGTCTGACCTATTAGATATCTGCTAATGAGAACGGTGAATAACGGCGCGCTACTTTTGATAGTTTCTGTAAAGCTTACAGCTACGTAATTCAAAGCCACCAGGCCTAGTACAACGGTCGCGAATCTCGTGCATCCCACGAGAATCATGTGTTTATAAAAGCCTGGGGGTCTCATCAGTCTTGAGCTGGTTTTGTACATCCCACAGGGAAAATACATTTGTACAAAACCACATATCGCCGTCATCAACATTTGACACGCTCCTGAAAAGTTATGGAAGTATTTCATAAGCCGTTAATTTTCTTTCGCGGGTAAAATTATACTATTTTTTTGTCCAGATTCAATTTCGAGAATTCTCACAGAGAAAGAAAATTATTTGTATTTACGCTGTGGAAAGTGGAAGTCTTAAAAAGCGTGCAGTTGTTGAACGAAATGTTGTTTTTTTTTGAAGAATTGATTTGTTTTTGTTCATTTTTTGGAGCATGCTGGAACGCGGATTGAAATGAATTTTTTAGATGCTTGAGTTTGGGTTCTTACCTAGAATGGTCGGATCTCCTTCCATGTACGTAAGAATGTATTTATTAAGGAAAAGCGTACAACCGCTGAAAAAGTACCATAGCGTTAAAAACAATAGCGCTCTGGGATTAAGTAGCCCGTCCTTTTTGTCAGACGCCAAAAGATCGAGCTCTTCTCGTATCCTTGGAGAATGATTTTTGACACGAAGTTCGTCATAGAGAAGCGGTGAGGATGCATCGGACGAAGGTTGCGTATAGCTAGTATTCACTGGGTTAACTTTATCCATGGTCATAAAAGAAACGAGCTAAAATAACGAAGGAAACTCGATAACACGGATGCATATCGCAAATGCTGTCATATTTTGCCACACTCCAAACATGGGGTTCCAATCAATGGATCCCACGTAATATCTGCACGTCGACACTCTTTAGAATTTCGCGTTATCGCTTCATTTTATATTTTTCATGAGAAAGCTTTTGACGTCCTTTAGCCTATTTATCCATTAAAACTAGTTGCGAAAGATCTTTTTGTATTTTACTAATTCTATCGAGTTCCCAAGTCATCACATATTTTCGATGTTATTTAACCTTCAAATTCTTGAACTTGCCGCATCGACTGTGAGATTTCAATTTCTATTTATAGATGAGCAACGAGCAGACAAGTTCGTGAACGAGATTTTCCCGCTCGATCTTTAGACACGTAGCGCTCTCCATATAGCTGTAATATGTGGACATTGTACCTCCACTGAGATAGCCCCCTCAAGTTGACAATATAAACTTTGTTTATTTTTTATTTTTTGGGGGTCGTTCAGTGGTTTATGGTGGCGCAATTAAATCGTTCAGCGGTCAACAATTTTTTCAAAAAAATCAATTTTAAAATCGATTACAATGCGCGACTTCCCCTAGTATCCAAGAACTTCCTGTCAGCGCTGTGCATAATTTTTTCAAAAACGAATCGTTTGTGCGTGAAAAATTTGGCCCCAAAATAAACGGTACTTGTTGCCGTGGAAATTGCGTATAAAACTAACTCGGTAAAAAGGAAGATTCATAACTTTTAACAAAATATTTTTTTATTTCCAAGTATACTCGCTCTTAGCTTATATCAATCATGCAGAGAAACAGGCAAAGCCGAGGATGTACCTTTTTAAAGCTATATAAAATTAGCCCACCGCCTTTGACTTTTACCATTTTTTCAAATTTCTAATGATTATTTGTCGATAGTTTCTGATTGTTTGATTAATTAAAACATTCGTTTGATAATATTTATTATCAAATAAATAGTTAGTGGTCACTTTTAAAAATTTGATGCAATTCGATTTTTTCGAGTGCCAATTGATTCGGAATCGTTTGGTTGAAACAAATAATATTGTGTAAACATTTGTTTGAACGTTATTTTACCAATTTGATTCAGCTGTGTTCGTGTAAACTTATTGTATCAAAGTTCAAACAAAAGTTCGACAAATATTAATAAATCAAATCTGTAAAAAATTGTAAACGTTACAGTGTGATGTTGTTTTCTTTTTACACCGAGTGTTCCACGACACGATAACTTCGAAATAACTCTTCTGAAGTAATTTACGTTGAAGTAAAAGAAACCAATGAGTCACAGGAGGAAAAACATTGATTTTTTTCATATTTCGAATGCAGTTGTTTGATCGGTGGACATTTATTATTCAACTATTTCGTTCCGCTTTCTGTTGTGTATTGAAAAGAAAACCACACGAAACTTATGCTTTCCTTGGAACATCGAAAGACGTTGCAATGGAAAAGTTGGTTGTCATTGTTTTTAGGATGGAACAGTAGAAAACAAACAACGTTTTGATGTACCCAAACAAACGCACAAATAAATTTGATTCGTTTACTCACTTTTGGATGCTCGTTTCAATGATTCAGCATAGTCCATCGTCATTCGGTGCAAAACCTCTTGAGACTGCATTTTTTGAACCGACTGCCGCCACCGAATAATCACTCAATCACTTTTCACTTTGTTTTATTAGATTCGCTGAGATTTAGCTTCAACATTAAAACCAGCAATTCAATGTTTCATTTAACATTTCTACACGAAAAGCTCATTAATTCGTTTCACGCACTTGTTTATATCATCAGCAGAAAACTATGGAGACCCGCACCATAAACGTTATTTTAGAAAATGAATTTTACAATTTATGCCCGTGAGTTTTATTGCGATAGCACGATTCATTCGATATTAACAGTTTAATCAAAAAATTCATAGAAAAACGATCAAGTTTGCTGCTCTCAGGCAACCAAAATTGTTTTTTTGCGAAAAAAAATGTCTTCGCACACAATAAAATGGACATACACGGATTCTAAGCGACAGCCAGTGAAACGACTTCTGTAAAACATTGTCATGGAGAACCGTGTATGCTCGCGTGGATGCACGCGTGCTTGCGTGCTTGCCTTACGTATGTTAGCATTCAATATGTTAACATAGACTGCGCTTATACGCCTCGCGGTGCAAGCTTCCAGCACACTTAGTCGCTACGACGTGATGCAAATGCGTAAGATGTGGTGATGCCGGCTCGACTTCGATTCGCATATGCGTGCGGGAACTTGCAAACTACAGAGTAGATTTATAGCGTTTTCCCACATATTCTTGCCGACACACCTGCATAGGACGCCGCGAGTTACTGGCGAGAGGAGAGCTTTGCGTTTGCTCGGGGTAAAGTTGCATCAAGGGCGAACCCGGCGTGCTTGCGTACACGCGTACGGCGAGTGGACACACGATTCTCGAAAACGTGATACAAGAGTCACTAAACTGTCCGTTACTAATTATCGGCTTAGCCATTTGTCTGTGCGAAAATTCATGGACAACGATTCAACATTTTCCCGAAAAAAAAAAAATTATTTACATGTTTTTTAAGATCGTTTTTCTATATCATTTTTTTGCACACGGAATAAACAATTTATTACTCCATTAAAGAAATAATTATAATTTCAATATTATTGATTATTATTGCGTAATGATTATATATTTATTTAGAATTTTTATTTACTGATTTAATATAAATCTTTAGTATGAATATTTATGATTTTTTTTTATTCGATCGAAGAATAAATTGAATTGGAAAGAAAGATTAATTAGTTCGCTGTATTATTCACTAAAGATCAAGTAGAACTGTTCTCATTTCAAGCATTCCATTCAGTCAGCAGCTGCGCGTCGACGAACGATAAAGTGACGCATCGAGCTGGCCAACCGACGCACACGTGGCGCTCCCCACGCGGGCATGCGCCCGACTGAACATCGTTATGAGCGATCAGCTCTGTCCTTTCCGCTCGCCCCACTCTGCCACGGCTACCAGTCCACCCCACCATCGCGCTTCCTTCGAGCGGTGCGCCAGTCTAGCCATCGGCCCTCTCCCCGCTTCTCGCTACCGAGTGCAAAAGCGATCGCGTCGGATACTCGAGAACGCAGAGAACGTAAACAAACCGAACAGAAACGCGTAGAACCAACAAAATAAACGATTTACACCAAATAAATTTACTCCAAGATATTTAATAAATATTCAATGAAATATATTTAAAATAAACGCCAGCAGAAATCGATTGATAAAATCTCATTCGTTTAAAAATCCATTGCCTCAGTTATTTGTCCACCAAATTCTCTAAATTTTTTCGCAAGTACGTAAATTTGACGTTACTATTTTTTGGTCCGCGTGATTAACGCCGCGCGGGTCTCTGACCCGCAAAAATATTCGATGGATTCATATTTTTCGAGGCATTTTATGATGAAATGTCGGAGCATTTCTAAGCATACTACCCCAATTTACGCGATTAATGCAATATTGTATTTATTCGTTTATTTAGTAAAATAACGGTCAAACCATATTATTTTATTCAAACGAACGATTCCGAATCGATTGGCAACTCGGAAAAATCAAATTGCACCAAATTTTTAAAAGTGGCGGCTAACTTTACGCTTTTTTTTTGTTTCGTTTGTTTGATAATGAATACAATCTAACAAAAGTTTTAATTAATCAATCAATCACAAACTATCGACAAACAATCATTACAAAACCACTGAACGACCCCAAGAGATTTGTAAAAAAAAATCTGGTATTTTCAACTTGAGAGGGCTAACTCAGTGGACGTGGACATTGTGGACATGTCGATTCACTGTGTCAACGTCGAGATTGCACATTAGACCGAAAAAGCTGAATTGCAAAAAAAAGTATAAAACTTATCTAATTTGTAAAATTGTAAATTTTTTTCCGGCGATGTAACAGAATTCTTTCTGTTGCTGTTCCCCTGGTTCTTGTTCGCCGTTGGGTTACCTGTTCGAGAGAAAAAAATGATCTGAATTTTTCAACGTTTTATCAATCGCTAGATGGCGTTTGGAGTCTTTTGAAAATCGAAACTCGGTCCATCGCTCTGTCTGTATTTTCCGTTCTTGTTTCTTGATGGTTGATTCTTATGGTTTCACGCGTTGCTCGGTGGTGTAGGGTGAATGTGGTGTTGTACTGACTATCCTGTTGTGTGATCACCTCGTGAATGTACATTACCAAAAGTAAAACTTTCTTCACAAAATTAAAGTGGCTGGCCGGACGCCGATAATCTAGTTCGAAGGAATTTCTATTTGCAATTTCCATTGTGCGTAAGTTTCTATTTTTTTTCGCACTACAAAATCGAATCAACAAGACGACAAACTATCAAAATAAAGTATCCCGATGAGCGGTGTTTTTTTTCCCCATTTCGTAGGATACACGAAAGCGCCAGTTTATATTTTTATCATACACGCGATCGTAATTGAGCTTAATTTTACTTGCAAGTTTTTTTATTCACCCGAAACCTAACCTACAAATCGAATAACACTTCCGAAATCCGTTGTAGTTTGTCGTCCTACGTTCAAATTATTTCGCGAAGAGCAAACGTCACGAACTCGGGGTTCGCGCGATACTTAACAGTTCGTTCGCCTGTGCTTCTCGAAGCTCTTCTGCTGCTTTTTTAGCGTTTGATTCACGTAATTATATCAACGATATTGCATCAAAGAAATAATCAAAATGTGATGGACCTTCTTTTTGCTTGGCAGTGACTTCCTAGGAATATTTCGATGATCCCGTGAGATTATTATCGTCAATTAAATTCCTTTATTGCTCCATAGAAATATCGGACACAATGACGGATTCCAGTGATTTGGATCGGCAGATAGAGCAGCTAAAAAAATGTGAAATCATCAAGGAAGCCGAGGTCAAGGCATTGTGTGCCAAAGCTCGGGAAATTCTCATCGAAGAGAGCAACGTCCAACGTATAGACTCGCCGGTCACTGTAAGTAACTAACCGTCGCGTCTCGTGAACCGATTCACGTTTTTTTAACATTTTCATTAGTTTTGCGTCAAGTTAACGGCAACGAAACCAAGAACGGTGAAAACTTTTTTCTTTTCCAAATTCCAGGTTTGCGGAGACATCCATGGGCAGTTTTACGACTTGAAAGAATTATTCAAAGTGGGAGGAGACGTCCCAGAGACGAATTACTTGTTTATGGGCGATTTCGTTGACCGAGGATTTTACAGTGTGGAAACATTTCTCCTCCTCTTGGCCCTGAAGGTAACGAAATCGTGAATTCGGCCGAGCCCAAAGTTTCCATGACGAGGCCTCAAAAAATTACAATTGAATTTCTGGCTTCAGGTTCGCTATCCCGACCGAATAACTTTAATACGTGGAAATCATGAATCTAGACAGATAACTCAAGTTTATGGGTTTTACGATGAATGTCTCCGGAAATACGGCAGCGTCACGGTTTGGCGATACTGCACTGAAATTTTCGATTATTTATCACTGTCCGCAATCATCGATGGCAAGATATTTTGCGTCCACGGTGGATTATCTCCCAGTATTCAAACCCTCGACCAGATTCGGACGATCGACAGGAAACAAGAAGTAAGCATTGTGATTTTTTACAACAAAAAATCAAAAAAATAAGAAAAAAAAACTTCATTTTCACGACTCGAGAGATTTAACGATTTTATATAAACCCTTCGAGTGCACAAATCCTACAAGGCGTTGTATTCCGGTAAATATGCATTTTTATTTTTGTAGTAAATTATCCATATTTTATGGTGCTAAATTGATTTTTTGACGAAAATCAAACGGCATAACAATCGTTGGGATTGAATGCCAAACGATCGGTGACAGAAAATAGTTGGGGTCAAAACGACCCAGTATGCACTCGAAGGGTTAAGGTCAGTTTGCTTGGGGCTGTGGTAAAAAGTCGCGGAGACGTCTAGTCCGGAGAGTCGCGAACGAAAAATACATGAAGAAACAAATATTCAAAGTTGTTTCTACACATTTTTTACCTCAAATTGAATAAATATTCGAAAAGCTGTTCGCAAAGAAAACTGTTGGGGTCAAAACGACCCGTTATGCACTCGAAGGTTAAAATTTATCACGCGGAAAACGAAATTTTCTTAAAATAATTTTTCTCTCCATTTTCCTCAATCAGGTTCCTCACGACGGACCAATGTGCGATCTGCTATGGTCGGATCCGGAGGATACTCAAGGTTGGGGAGTCTCGCCACGAGGGGCTGGTTATTTGTTCGGTAGTGACGTAGTCGCCCAATTTAATTCTGCGAACGACATCGATATGATATGCCGAGCTCATCAATTGGTGATGGAAGGATACAAATGGCATTTTAATGAAACGGTTTTAACCGTATGGTCAGCACCGAACTATTGCTACAGGTAAAAAGCCCAGATAATTAAAAAAAAGCGTTCAAATACGAAGGAATTTTTGAATTGATAAAAAAAAAAAAGGAAATTGCTGATAACGATTGATTCTCGTAGATGTGGCAACGTCGCAGCAATATTAGAACTGAATGAACACCTCCAAAGGGACTTTACGATATTCGAAGCAGCGCCACAAGAGAGCAGAGGAATACCGAGTAAAAAGCCGCAAGCAGATTATTTTTTGTAAACATCATCGTTATTAATTAATCAGTTCCATAAACATAAAGAAAAAAAAAACAGTTTGATTAAGGTCCCGGCGTTACTTTCCTTTTTACTCGTTTATTATTTTTTTTAAATTGACGCAATCATTATATAACGCGATGCATTTATAGGCTATTGTAAATGACTGAAGTAATTACAGGCAACCGGAATCTTTGTGGCTGTAAAAAAAAAACAAAACAAAACAATACAATTTGAAATGATTGAATACTCTAAGATAATGTGGTTTTTTAAGTTATTCCTGAATTTCTGTCATTCATCAATAAAAAGATCGGACCAATGTCGTCGTTTCATTTCTCCTGCTTTTTTCTCCTCAATTGTCTCAGTCACGATATTTTTATGACTCATTTGGAATTTTTAATTTTTATTCTCGTTCATTGTTACCCGGAAATTCCGGGTGAGTCGGGACACGATGAGGCTACGGCGGTGTTCAAGGTATTACTATCACAAAACGACTTTATTTAGGGTCCAAATTTTGTATAAACGTTCTTGGCACCAAAACTAAGTTTTTGCCCATGAAGAAAAATTTTCTGACGTTTAGAATCAGAGATACTTAATTTCCAAAACGCGTGTAAATTGAAGTCACGTTTCGTTAAAAAGTTCAAAAAAAATGTATTAAGGATTTTTTTGCTGGTAGCCAGAAAGGCAATAAGCCGAAACTTTTTGAGAAAAATCCTAAACGCATTTTTTTTCAAACTCATAAACGAAACGCGAATTCGCAATTTACACGCGTTTAGTTGGGAAAAGTAAAAAATTGAATATCTCAAATTCTTGACGTCAGAAAATGTTTCTTCATAGGAGAAAATTGTTAGTTTTGGCGTCAAGAATGTTCATACTAAATTATTAAAGAATCCTAAATAAAGTAATTTTGTGATAGTGATACGTTAAATTTTTATCCACGGCCTTACGGCCGATTATCGAAAAATGGATCTTTGCAGTTTGATAATAAAATAATTTATTTCCGCAATACGATTGACGATAGCGCTACCGCCCGGACATGTATAATACTGTACATACAAGTGTTCTTATTAACTCTTAACGCACTCACACACACACACATACACTCATTGATATTGAATTTCGTTAAAACGAAAGATTCGACGAAATTTAGTCGTTTTTTCAGTTCGTAAAGGGAGATTTTTAGACAACGTTTGTTGCGTGAATCGATCAAGCTCTTTTTCGTCAGTGATAGCAGTCAGAGAGATAGAGAAATATTATTTAAATATAATGATAAAAGAACAACAACAACAACAACAATTATCATTACAGGCTTCTCGTAAACTCTCGCACATTCGGACGTTAAAATTAAGAGTTTCTTTCGTTTTTGTTTTTTATAAATTACAACTCTGCTGCTGCTTTTTCTTCGCACTCTCAACATTCAATCATTTCTCTATAAAATATGTCACCAAATGAATCAACACGTGCTTCTAATGACGTTGCTCGGATAAAGTAATGATAATGAGATGCTTAAGAGACGAAAGTAACGAAATTTACTTGCAACGTTTATCGTAAATCCTTAGTACGAGGTGGTCGGCGATGGGTACACGATTTTTGACATTCGTTTCCAACGGGCTTATCGGAATTATGTCGCATCGCAGTCTCTCACTTTTTTCGGGCAATTAGATATGATAAGGTTCGGGATTTATAATTGTAATTGGAAGGAGTCGTAAAAAAATGGGGACAGACGCAGGACTTGGGGCTTAGCGACTGTGGGAACGAGCAAAGCGACGAGACACCACAATGTCAAACACGATCCATTATACATAATTATAATTGTACACATTAACATTGTGCACTTGTAAGTGACGCTCGTCAAGATGGAGATTGTGCAGGGGTCACGCGTTCGTCGTTTCTTCCTCCGTGCTTATTACCATCGGTTTCTCCTGCAGAGCTAATTGTCTTGCTCTCTCTACCCACATGTCACCGTCCGCCTTGACTCTACAAAATCAAGAAACATGCGAATCAACGATCGAACGAGAACAAACGATCGAGGTGAGGGAAAGGTGAAAAAAAAAAGTAAAGACGAGAATTATTTTCTGGAGCAACTCCTCACCGTCTCGTATTGTCGCTGACCAGCGAATCCGGCGCACCGTAAACCGGAGGATTCGCGTAAGGATCGTAACCAAGAATTGATAGCATCGGTGCTATTTCGGCCATTTCGTTTACAACGTCTTCTGGTATGTGCCCCGCCCACTTGGTTAAGGCTTCCAGATTCACTGGCTTGATAACCTGGTCCGAGGATCTCTCCAGTCTGAAATAATCCATTTGTTTTCCGAATTACCAACAGAAATTTAATCAACGAACCGATGGAAATAGGAGTTTTAATAATTTGCTTCGTTTTCATTATTCAACGCGTTCCTTCGCTTTTCTTACTCCGACTTCCAGTCTGAGGCTCGTAGCGAAAAATATTTGTTCAATGTTATCCGAAGAATCAAAACCCAAAAAAACTCTTTCAATGGAGCCGAATTATTACGAGAATTCAAGAATTCTCGATCGTCAAACTCTTGTAATTTATTCCATTTTTTCTTCTATATTTCCTCAAATATTTGTTGAATATTTTTCGAAGGATCAAAAACAAAAAATAAACTTTTTTAACGCGAATTATTACGAGGTAATATTTTAGAATTCAATAACGTCATACTTTTGGACCTTCGGCCATTATTTTCTTCTACATTTTCTCAAATATTGGTTGAAAATTTTTCGAAGAATCAAAAAAAAAAAAAACTCTTTTAATCAAGGATTCGAGATCGTCAAACTCTTGTGCCTCATCAAATTTTTTTCTTCTATATTTTCTCAAATGTTCGTTGAATGTTTCCGAAGAATCAAAGCCCAAAAACCTCTTTTTTAATAGACTCATTATTACGAGGTAATATTTGAAAATTCCAGAACACCAAACTCTTGTGCCTTGTTCCATTTTTTTATTCGTAGCTTGAACAAATATTCCCTCGGAATAATGCACCTACTTAATTCCTGTACGGTGCTAATGGGAAATTCTGCAAATTCACAGCCGTCTAAAGTGACACGTACATATAACAAGAAAATAAGATAAAAATGGCACGTGCGATAATCATGGATTATTCAATAATTTATCTTTGACATGAAACTTCAACGCGAGTCTGATTTTTCATTAACTTTTATCAACAACGTGGAAAAACGGACTTGGTTGAAATAAAAAAGTGTCTCTTACTTGCTGAGTGGTACACCACCCGGTTTGTTGATGAATTCTTCGTGATGAAGCACCGACTCGTTCCAAGGTACGTCAAGAAAGAGCAAAATTTTTTTCATCCAATCCCTCGGATGAAGGACCAATTGTTCGTAGGGCACCATGAGACATTTGTCGAGACCGACTTCCTTGCACTGTTCGTGCATCGCCGATATAGCGTTGTTCCATTTGATCAGACACTGTCGATAGGAGGTCAGATCGAATCCTGTGATCGTGACCTGAGAAAATTGGAGCAAAAATTGAAAAAAGAGGAAAAAAAAACTTGTGTGGAGTATTTTTACGAGATGACCGAACTTTAGCAGGAACGTGTCGAACGAAACGAGAAAAATGAACATGCTGCGTAGACCTCGGGGCTAACATACTCACTACATGGGTGCAAATTTGCACTTCGAGTTTTCAAAACGTTTTGTCTCATCGACATTTGTACGGATTGAAAACTCGTGGGATACTTTTTAGGGGTAGCGAATGCTGGACTATCGATTACAATGATTAGAAAATCGAAAAATACAAGATTTTTCACAAAAAAATTGTCAAATTCACGAAAAAATTTTTAAAATCTGTTATTTTTTTTTGTTTTAACGCCATTTCAATACTAATTAAGGCATTGACATTTAATTTGCGCGTAATTGAAGATAACGAGTCATATTTTAAGAAAAATAAAAAATCCCGAATAATTATAAGGAAAGCCGCTGAGCCACACAGACAAAATTTTCTTGTCGCCTGAAGTTTTCGTGGCTGCAACTTTGCATCCATGTGGTGGCTACGAATTAAGATATTTCACTGTCTTTTTTTTCCCCCAGAGATAAGAATATTGTACTTTAGCGTTCGAGAGGGAAAGGATCGATCGTACGAGAATGGACCAAGTAATTTGTGAGTCGTTGTGGTGAACACGATGATGAGGCGTTTCAAGTTTATTGGAATTTTCATTGCCTTTGGCGATCTGCCAAGTTAAGGGACTGCGAGGGAAGTCTATGCTTAGGTAAACGATGGTTTAGCCATGCGGAGGCTCGAGCATCAATCATCAAGGGGAAAGCACTTTAGCTTGAGGTTCTGATAACGTTTGTCGGCAATTTCTAAATATCTTTGGTGGTTGTGACAATTTTGAAGTATTGGAGATACTCGAGTGGGTCAAAAATGTTATTACCTTTCTGGAAATGATGGAGTGAACAGTTGCACGACCATCACGAACCATGAAGAGAAATTTGGCGTTAGGAAAGAGCTCCAAAACGTAAGAACCCATTTTAAGGGTGAGAGGATCTTTGTTGCAAAGACGAGGCGCAGGTTCGCCATGTCTGGCGATGATTTCGAGGCAAAACGCTGCTATGGCGCTATCCATTACCTAAGAAAAGGAAGACTCGTTGTTCTACAAAATTCGATAATGCGAAAGGAAGAAAAATCGATGAGTTTTAAATAGTTGCTTTGATCTTTGGCTCACCTCTTTCGAAATTCCTGCCTCGAGCAATCTCACTGACTCTCTCTCGGACTTGAGCCAGTGCGTTCGCATCTGCAGAATTCGTGGAATGACCCTCGTCTCCTGACCACATCTTCAACATTCCACGATCATTGATTATTCGTCATCGAGGCGTTCGACAAATGTACGAGTTGTTTTTAAATCTCATTATCGATATTTTTGGCATCAACGTACCTGACTTCCGGATGAGCATCGAGCATGGCCCTCATGAGGGTCGTGCCTGACCTTGGCACGCCACCGATGAATATAAGTGGCATATTTCGATCGTACCTGTACGTTTTCTGCTCTGGCCCACCAACGACAAATTTCTGCAACAAAAAAAAAATGAAATCTCGATGTAATGAATGACGATTTTCCCCTGATGACTACGTTGTCTCTGGATACGCTCCAATTTCTTTCTAATTCAACATTTATGCCTGAAAGTTTTTTCCAAGAGGCTCGAGACTCTCGTCGTCACACTTCGACTGTCAGAATTCTTTCCAACTGAACTGCATCGATACGGTGTGATTTTTATTGGCTTTACTTTGTTCCTAGGATGTTAAGCAAATGGGAGAAATAAAAATTGTGTCACGAAAGTTTAACCCTTCGCGTGCGCACCTCCTATTAGTGCACATTGGGTCAATCTGACCCAAGGCGTTTTTCGAATCGTTGTTTCGACGCAAAAATGCATTCTTCGTTGTTTTTTTTTTTGTAGAAACGTTTTGTGCAGTAAATTATCCATATTTCATGGCCCTGAATTAATTTTTTGACGAAAATAAATTCCAAAAACATTATTTGCCATTGAATGGCAAACAATCGGTGACAGAGAATTTTTGGGGTCAGAGTGACCCAGTGTGTACTCGAAGGGTTAACATTCAGCTAGATTCTTCATAGAACTTTTCTCCGGTCCATTGGGTGGATCGAATTTGACTCAATGTTTTTTTAATGAGTTTTATAAGGGTCGAAAACCGCTCACAGTGAAATTGGGCGAGTGAGGGGAAACCGTGAAGATGAAAATTGGAGGAAAGCTCGAGTTTTGCATATTTTTATGGTGATGAAAAAAATATTTGGCAGGACGATGATACAGACCTCTTTGGCCATCATAACCGAGTTGGGAGGGTCCTTTCCAGGGCCACAGATGATGCCAAGTTGATAAAGTGCGAAAAATAGTAGAAGGGCGAGGAAGCATATGATCGGTCCCCGCCGACTACCGGCACGGTTCGAAAGAAAGGACATGTTCGGTGACCCGTGAACGACCTTCAGGATTCCAATTTCCTGGGCTCTCTTCCGTGACTGGATCGACGTTGGTAGTCGGTCGTCGCGACAATTCAATCGGACACTAAGTCATCCTTCCTGAAACAGAGATAGTGGAAAATATAAAGGTTGAACGTGTTTGACGAATGGTCGATGAAACCGATTAATTTTCGAGCGACTTCCTGCAACGCCAAGCTCCCACGAGCGGTCGAATATCAATTAATCAAGAGGATACTGGGCGCACTAGTTCCTGAATTATTAATCGTCACTGCGGTCGCCGACGGTTTCATATCGGAAACAAACGCGATGCGCGAACTCTACTCGGGGGAGCAAGACAAAAGTCATTTGTCGCCTGGATGACGACGAATCTAACTGCCGGGATACTCATCTCCCACACCCTTCTCTCATCTCCTACAATTCCCCGAAGCGACGTGTAGACACTCTATATACGTCATCCGCCAAATGAGAATCGCACTCTATTCTCTCTCTCTCTCTCTCTCTCTTTCTCTCTATGTTTGTCTCTGGCTCTGTCTCTCTATTTTTACTGTCTCTCTCTCTTTTTTGTCTCTGGCTCTGTCTCTCTCTTTTTTATCTCTCTGGCTTTCTCGCTTTCTCTCTCTTTGCTTTTGGTGTCTGTCTCTCTTGTTCGTTTCGCTGGTTTCTCTCGTTTAGCGACACCGCACCTAGGAATATATAGAGCGGATGAGATCACGTATCTCAAAGCTTTTTTTCACACGATGCGAAAATCCCTCTGACCTACTTATGGAATTAAAAAGTTCACCTCGTTTGAATATAATTAAAATATCCTGAAACGATAATTCGTGATTTTCAGACTTTGTAGACGAACGAGACGTTTTTTTTTTTTCGATAATTACGTTTATGGGTTTCGGAAAAAGTGGCAAACGTCGTTGGCTAATGGAGCATGCAAAAGGTACGAGGAAAAATTAGTTCAAGTCCCGAATTTACAGTTCGGAGCAACAAAATATTTTTTATTATTTGCAGATTTTTTGAAAATTTGGAAATCGCTTTTTTGTGTTTTTTGAAAATAGATTTTTGACCGAGTGCCAAATGAGAGCTTTTTGTAGTGCAATTTTTAGCGACCTCGAGCAGTGGAAAGGAGAAAGAATTTCGTTGAATCTCAACGATGCAACCTCCAACGTATTTTCCTCGCGTTTTTATTCATTTCTTTGCTCTTCTCTCTCCTACGCTCCTCGAGTCTGATCGACCTTTTCTCTACCCTGTTCTGCTTGCCTAGAGTTGTGTGTTCATATCGCGAAACTATGTTTTCAACAAAAGCTGCAGCGCTCCAATTGGATAGGAGAGAAAAAGAAAAACAAAACGGACGTCGAGTGCGCGCGTATTTTTCCCCGGAGAACGCCACGATAATTGGACTCGCGTGTTACGCGTCCGATTATATATTTTTACGTCTGCCACCATGCACAAGCGTTTCGGTTTGGCTTCTCTCCTTGCGGACATCCGTTCAACAAAATTTTTGTCTGCGTTTCCGTTTCGTGTTAAAAAAAAAATGAAAATTTAGGGAAACAACAAATAAAAAAATTCATTTAATAATCGCCGGGCGCGAATAACAACCAAAAGCTGTTTCGTATCATTGGATTTTTTCATTAGCCCTTGAGAACATTACCGGAGCTTTTTTCCTTGCTCACCCCAACCCTCTCTCGCTTTTCTCGCTTCTGCAGCCTCCGGCGGCTCCGCCCATCCACTCCGGCTTTTCAACACGATCGTAAAACTCCTCTGGGATCTCTCGGCTCTTCGTGTCACACCTCTAACCCCCGGCACCTTTATATCTCGCCATATATATATATTTATACCTTGCTAATCTTCGAGACGTTCTCATTAATGAGCCCACCCGTGAAAAAAATGACGAAAGGCCCAACCATGGTTGAGTACCTCCACAAATATACTCAACCGTTGGCCTATTATCGGAAAGAGTGCTGGATTTACATTGGGTAAGAGTCGAAATGATAACTTCGGTCCAACGGTGGCTTTCAACGTTGGCCCAGAGTTTCATTCAACACTCGCCCAGTATCGCCCCCAATGGCAAGCACCGATTAATTATTTAATTGTATTTTTATTAAATAATCATTATTTCTCCGTAAAATAAGATTATTTATTGTAAAAATATTGCAGCATATTAGGAAAATAAAAAAAAAAACAGATTTAACAATTCATTAGAGATTAATATTTTCTGCCGGAGGAGGGATTCGAACTGCCTACCTATGACTTTCCTACCTAACACCTAACTTACTAACCCGGGACGCTAACCACTACACTACGAACTACGTTGTAACTTCAAGATTGAATTCTTCATATAAGCTGCATGATGCCGAGCACGAAAATGAAATAGTTCATTGCGATACAAACGTGTATCATATTATTTCTATGTATATACATAATTTTAATACACAATAAATAATAATAAATTGATAATAATAATAAATTATTAATAATAAATAATTTGTACATACAAAATTTGATCACGCAATCTAAAATTATTTTATCATTAATTAATCTTATTAATTATTAAAATTGTGTATATACATGAAAATAATATGATACAAATTTTTATCGCAATGAACGTTTTTATTTAATTTATTTTCGTGCTCGGTATTCTGCAACCTATATAAAGAACCTTGAAGTTACAATGTGGTTGGCAGTGTATAGTGGTTAGCGGCCCAGGGCAGTGCATTTGAGGAATAAAAATTGCGATTTCAGTATAACGTTTAAAAATTCTGAATTTTGTCAAGACTTGAGATATTTGTAAAAAAATATCGTAAGTCCAAGACCGGGTGAGCGTCGGTTGGAAGGCCGAATGCCAACGGTTACCTGTTTACGAGTTACCAACACTGGCATAAGATTGGCAATGATTGGCGTGCCCATAGTGCATCTGAGCATAGGCTCAGCACAGGCAAACAGCATCGGCTCGGCGTCTGGGCCAACGCTGATCACCAATCGTTGGTTGCCGTTCATCGGCCAAAGCTGAGCTGATCGTCGGATGCCAACGCGATGTGGGCATCGGCTGACGATCGGCGAATATGTTGGCCCAAGATCGGGCTTAGGAATGGGTTCGAACCGTCGTTTGCTATTACCGCGCCGAGCTTCGGCCGTATAGTGAGCATCGGCTATTTTTTCACGGGCAGATGCAATTTTCCAACGTTGCCCATTTATCTACGCGCTAAGCCCCGCACGCTACCGTTCAATTTCAAGCTTGATCGATCGGTAGATACCCCTTAAGGCGATCTATCCTTCTCGTGCATTCGCTACTAAAGAATTCCTGTTGTACATTTTCCTTCGACAGGATCTCCCATTTTTCGCGAGACCATGGTTACACGCTGTTTTCCTTGCATCGGAAAATGGCGTGTAACTTTTTTTATTTTTCTCGAGATCCTCGCATCGCAAGCCTCCGAGGCGAATGACAATCTGCTTTTCGCATTCTCGTGCGACTGAGACAACACTTCGGGACAAAAAATATTTTCTACCCCGATCCTAGGATTTGCGTGGAGGAAAAATCGTAATCGGATTATTTTTTTTTCGTTATGGCTTTGTTTTTGTAATCTTGATGATTGACGTTTCTCGAGCCGGACCTTCGGAAATTCAATTTTTCTAAAAAGTGAAAAAATAAGGACACAAACTTGTGACAACGTTTTTGAGGATTTTTAAAAAATTGACAAACTTTTTGTTCGAGTGTCCGAAAGGCTGGCCGTTCTATGACAATTGACGGGATAAAAATCGATGAGATTCAAAAAAATATTTTTCGAATTGAAAAAAAAAAATTGAATAACATTTTTTTTTTTTTTTTTTAACCCAAAGAAATGTAGTTCGGGATTATAAAAAGTTTCGATCGTTGGAATGCGCGGAGGAAATTTTTTCGAATCGTCATTTTTGAACTTTTTCCATTCTCAGAATTTTTCCAGCTGATTTGTTTTTCAAGGTGAAAAAAGTTATTCAATTGTTATGAAGAATGCCGAGAAACCATGAGTTTTTGGGCGCTGTCAAAAAAACGAAGGAATTTTGTGAACCAAGACTCAAAAATAAAAAAAAAAAACAACGAAATTGAAAAAGAAAAACTAGAAAAAAAGCCTGGAAAGAGAATTTCCTTCGTAACAGAATGAAAAAAAAAATTCCTTCATTCGTAATCGTCGCGAAAATGATAGAAAACGATTTTGGAATCATGAGATTTTTCTCAGCATGCAAATCGCGATGATAAGGAAAGGCTCGCTATAGTCGCAGAAGCTGAAATGGCGTTTAACGAGCCGGTTTACCATCGTCAACTTTTTTCCATCACAATATTTTGATAACGATAAAAAATAGTGATAGAAATAATTGATTCCGCAATAAAAGCAACAAAAATGTTGAATTTTCGATCATGAGCAATTTTTTCGTTCTGCGGATTCATCGATGTCAAAAGTCTAGCCGAGCGAGACGAGAGATCGACGTTAGCGTGTTCGCTAACGAGGTAAGCCGTGCAATTATTCTGATTATATTTTTGTTCACGTTGAATAAATATTGAGGATCGAGGAGGGACCTACTTTCGAAAAATTATTCGGACACGCGAAACAAGGTGCCGTGTGCGCGGTGGACAATATTTATTTTGAGAGGATCGATCTGCATTCTCGCGAAACTGTATGAAAAAGCTTCGAGTTATTTCCGTTCTGCGGAAAAGGGGGGGGGGGGTGAGGGGTAATAAAAAAACTATCAATTGTGCGAGTTATTCCTCGCGAGATCGCCGGCCGACAAGAGGATCGTGGGCGGGGGCGGGGGCGTGGGAAGTAGCGGACGATGAATATAATTATCGAATGAGCGGCAACGGGCAGTGGTTTCGCGGTCGGCGCTTAGCCGGGACGAGAGCTTACAGCGAAAACAAGCAAAGGGAGGAGAGCCCCGCGTGGTCGCGAGCGGCCGAGATGTTGATTCATAGGCGGCTTTGCTCTCGGCTCTTGTCGTCGCTGCTGCCTCGTTTTCCTGCTGTTGAAACTCTAATCCCCGCGCACCTTTTGTTCTCGTTATCGTTTGTTTGCGCGATTAATTGCTTCACAATTTGATCAGCTTTTCGGGGGAGCCGGCAGGTGCGCGAACGAGTTCCGGGAGGGAGAGAACCGTACGGAATAAATGAAAAATCCATAAAGTCGAAAACTACGCGTGAAATATTCCACGAATTTTTCCACGTCGTCTTTGTGTGCGAAAAATGACGACGACGATTTTTATACGAAAGAAAAAAAGGTCCTTGTAAACAATAATAATCCTGCTCGTTATTATTGTCAACATCCCTTAAAAAACGTACCCGGGCGTGCCTTAGAGTGTGAGAAAAAAAAAGGGAAAAGTAAAAATGGCAATAGCGAGGACGAACGATCGAAAAACGTACGGTTGTTGGTGTATCCGCGATCCGAGATATCGAACGTGCAAGTATTACATATTGCCGAGGGACAAGGCCGAGATCTTACGGAGAGGGTGAGACTCACGAGTCGCCCCGAAGCTGTACATGCGTGGTATAGTCATTGACGCATCAGGTGTCAGTCACCTCTCTTGACTCGCGGCTCTCGTCTCTGTATACCAAGAGAAACGACACGCACACACGGAAATTTGGGCTTGTGGAAGAAAGAGCGTTAAAGGAGAAGAGCTAGTTGGCACAACGCGACTCTCTTGGAAGAGGAGTCTCTTGTTTGCTTTTTAGAACCGATTTCCTTGAATACGAGGCGATAAAAATCAAAGATTCTCTACGACCATCGTTTCTCTTGGACGCTCGGATTTGAACGAGAGACACGATGGAATATTTAGGAACGCGAGAGACTGAAAGAATGGAAAAGAAACTCACTCGATTAGCGTTGCTTCTCACGACGACGTCGACGATGTGCACGATCGCACGACCTTTTCTTCTCCACGACCTTTTCTCCCTGCAGCCAACAACCAATCGGTTGTTCTCCCTCGTACTATCACTTACTCTAAATCGAGTATTCGCTGAGTCTCTCGCTCGATGTTTTTGCGCGCCCGACAATTCTTTCTAAGAAACTTTATCTATCACGAGCTGGATCCCCGGTAACGAGGTATTTTGAGGAAAGAAACGGTTAAACAACACTCGCGCGGTCAAGCTGAAGTACAGTAATAAACTGTAAAGATTGAAACGTCCTCACTGGTGACAGAGCTACTCGGTTTTGCGGATCAGCTGCTACTGACCGCCCGTGCTCGTTGCTCACCACCGCTATCGTCTGCCTATCGAGCAGCGCCACTGAACGCGACCACTTGCTTCGCTCCCTCGCTCGCGTGATAACCTAACCCCCTCTCCTGCCGTCCTACCTCCCGCTATTCATTATTAGCAGAACACACTGCATGAATCAAGTCAACGACTCTATTTCCTCTCAGTTTATTTCCTCATGAACTATTTCAGAGTTTGTTTACAAATTGCAACGGTCCGTGCGAATGTACATCAGGAGCTCAGAATTTCATTCGAACGGAAGCGAATCCTCGATGTAAATATTGAACCGACGATTGTCGGCTGGTAGGGAACCTTTTTCATTTCCAAGAATTTTTTTTCGTCCACTTTACTGTTTTTCCGTTATGTTCGCGTGACAGTATTACAAAAAACTTATTCGACAGTCTTTTCCATTGACAGCGTTTCCCAAGCGAGTCTATAATTATTTCTATTAATTATAAAAGGTATCCGCCTTACATTTCGATATGAAAACAGAATAAAACAAAACGAAGGAGTTTTTGCAGGTTAGGAAAACTAACGTTCGGTGTATTCCCTCCTCACATTTTTTTCGTCTGCTCTTTGAGGCTTTTTTGGTATTTATTCCGTTATACTTGCGTGTGACAGTTACAGAAAAAAGTTGTGCGACTTTTTTTCTATCGATAACGGTCGCCAGGACGCTCTATAATCACGATTGCACTGTCCGGGAGAAAAACAAAAAAAAGGCGCTTTTCCAGACTAAAAACTTCGAAGAGAATCAGAGCTTCGTCTTAACCTCTTCGCTCGTAAGACATGAATAGAGATTCGTTGATTTGTTATAAACATTGCAGTGACAAGTCGATATTTTGTAAAAAAGTTGCAAGCGTTTGTCCACTGTGTGGATCGGAAGTGACAGATTTCCTTCTCGAACCGTTCGATATTCCATGTCCGTTTGCCGAAGCTTCGGAATATCCCTGTTCTCTCGTGGTTAAACCCTCGTTCGGTGACTTTTTACAAAATTACAAATCCTCCGATGATCTGCACATCGGACTGACCAATTCGGTGGGAAAGACTTTTGAGTTCGACGCTCGCGGTTTGACGATAAACGATTCGAGAAACTGGAAAAACTGTCTCGTCGTAAATGCGACAGTTCCTGAATCTTGGTTCTCGCGTTGGGACCAAGTTCTTGACGAAGTGTCGACGAGGCCGAATTGGAAATTAGTGAATTACCATCCAATCTCGTCCAATTGTTTTGATTTTGTTATGGATTTTTTGACGCTTCTCAATTATCCCGATTTGACTTTTGCCGATAAAACCTCACTTTGCGCTTCCTGCGTTTTGCCAAAGTTACGAGACGCCCTGAGATACGTTTCTCTGTACAGGAATCTCCTGGCGAACGAATATTACGTCGCGGCTTAAAAAAATTCCAGTTTCAACATAAAAAAGCCCAAAAATGTCTCTGGCGATGAGCAAGTTGGAGCGGCACTTGCCGAGGACTCTCTCGAGACTCGTAATCGTTCGGCAACGCTGCGGAAAAGTCTGCGAGCAAAAATTTGACGTCGTAGTCATCGGAGGCGGCCACGCCGGAACGGAAGCTTGTGCAGCTGCCGCTCGCACCGGTGCGAGAACTTTGCTAGTTACGCACAAAAAAAACACGGTCGGTACGTTCGCCGGTGATTTCCCAGTTTTTGTCGACATTTTGGGGAATTTCATTCACGGAATTTACTCACAGGGGAAATGTCTTGCAATCCCTCCTTCGGAGGAGTCGGCAAAGGCCACCTGATGCGAGAGGTGGACGCTTTGGACGGTCTGTGCTGTCGGATCTGCGATCTCTCGGGGATTCACTACAAAATCATAAACCGGAGTAAAGGTCCGGCAGCCTGGGGTCTGAGAGCTCAGATCGATAGGACTTTGTACAAAAAGCATTTGCAGGAAGAATTGTTCGGCATGGAAAAGCTGAGTGTCTGGGAATCGTCCGTTCAGGATATCGTGTTGGACGACGATTCTAATTGTCGGGGAGTCGTTCTCGGTTGGTTTGCAAAAGAAATAATCTGCAAAGTTGACTTTTGTGATGCTGTAACTTTTTTTTTTTATATGAAATTCCAGAGGATGGAACGAAAGTGAGGAGCGACGCGGTGGTCGTTACTACGGGAACTTTCTTGAAGGGACAGATAAATATTGGGTTGGAAAAACGTGCTGCTGGTCGGATGGGTGACCGGCCGAGCGTAGCATTGGCCGAAACGCTGGAAAGACTTGGTTTTCGAATGGGAAGATTAAAGACAGGCGAGTACCTGGAGATGTTTTAATTTTTTGGCCAGCGGAAGAAAAAGTGGAGAGCGCATTTTCCTCGTGAAAAAAACGAGCGTATTCATGGAGAAAATGTTTAATTACAAAACTAGGAACTCCGCCTCGCATCGCGAAATCGACGGTCGATTTTTCACGCTGCGAGTTGCACCTGGCGGACGAGATTCCCGAGCCATTTTCCTTCATGAACGAGCAAGTTTGGATCGAACCGAACAAACAACTGCCGTGTCACATGACCCGAACGAACGAGGCGGTAGCCAAAATCGTAAGAAACAATATTCATTGCAACCTGCACGTTTCTGAGGAAATCACTGGACCGCGATATTGTCCAAGTATCGAAAGCAAAGTATTGCGTTTCGGCTTGGCCGAGCATCAGGTGTGGCTCGAACCGGAAGGCCTGCACTCGGATCTCATTTATCCGGCTGGTCTGTCGTGCACTTTACCCCAAGACAAACAAATCGAACTGGTCAGATGCATTCCAGGCTTGGAAAAAGCTGAAGTTGGTAAATTCATCCGAATTTATTTCATTTTATTTTTTAATCAAATAATTTATTAATTAATCGAAACTTTTAGATTCTTTTTACTGGAAAAAATAAATGAAATCCCACTTTGAAGTGAATTTGATTAAAACAATTGATGGTTTTATTTTTTTTTTATTCCAGTAAAAATAAGCGAAAAATTTGATTAATTCTTAAATTATCAATTTCATTTATTTTGCCTAATAAAAATAAGCGAAAATTTTGATTAATCACTATGCATCAAGAATCTGTTGACGCAGCAATAAAAAGTAAAACTTTGATATTTCTGTAGTGAGGCCTGGATACGGGGTGGAGTACGATTTCATAGATCCTCGAGAATTGAGCATCGAGCTCGAAACTCACAAGGTATCGGGCTTATATCTCGCGGGTCAGATAAACGGAACTACCGGATACGAGGAAGCGGCTGCCCAGGGAATAATCGCCGGAGCGAATGCAGCCGCCAAGGTAAAGAGCGAATTTTCCGCGCATTTCCCATTTTCATTTCCTGAAATTTATGCTGACAACCGGCTGCAGGTATTGAAACGACCTCCGCTGACGGTTGGCCGCACCGAGGGCTACATCGGCGTTCTGATCGACGATTTGACGTCGCGAGGAACTTCCGAACCTTATCGAATGTTCACCAGCCGTTCAGAGTTCCGATTGAGTCTGCGACCCGATAACGCGGACCTTCGACTCACCGAGAAAGGTTGGCACAGCGGCTGCGTTTCCGAGAGGAGAATCAACGAAGCGAGAAAAACGCGGTCTCGGCTACAGGAAGCCATTGACCTCATGAAGAGCGTCGAAAAATCTCCTCAAGACTGGAGACGCGTCATAAAACTGAGTAAAACGAAGAATGCTGCCAAAAAGAGTGCCTTCGATTTGTTGAGACTGACCAACGACCAATTCTCTTTCGACCACGTCGTTCAAGCGCTCCCAGAAATCTTTGGACACTTTGCTGGCGACGCCAGATTGGCCAAACGTCTCAAGGTTCTCATTTCCGTTTTTTCACTCCCCTTTCCATCAACCTTCGACACAAACAATCAAATTTCTGGGTTTCCAGATTGAATCTGCTTACGAACACTGTATCAAGGAACAGATGAATCAGGTCTCCGAAGTTAAACGTCACGAGAGCATGACAATCCCTCGAAACATCGATTACACAAGGTTTGTAGTCTCTTTGCTCGAATCCATCGTCAAAAATGGCTCGATACGATCTTTAGCCCTTGAAGCTCCGAACCCTTCGAGTGTACACATCGTAAAAGTGCATAATGGGTCAATGTGACCCAAGACGTTTTTCAAACCGTTGTATTCCAGCAAATATGCATTTTTGTTTTTAATTTTGTCGTAAATTATCCATATTTTATGGACGTGAATTAATTTTTTGACGAAAACGAAAAATAAATGCCAATCAATCGGAGATAGAAAATCTTTGGGGTCAAAACGACCCAGTGTGCATTCGAAGGGTTTACAGTTTTCTATAGTTTTTTTGCGAAGCTTAACGGTTTGAGTGAAAAAACTACTTGGTCGTAGGATTTCGAGCAACAGAAATTTTCTTAATATCTTATTGGAAAACGATTGTGTTTCAGTCTCAAATTATCAACCGAAGATGTCGAGAAATTAATCTCGTTCCGACCATCAACGGTGAGTCGGACGTTGAAATTTTTTTTCGTTTGCTCGTTTTTTTTCGTTCTTAGACAATGGAAAAATGAAAAAATCGTTTTTTTGCCAGATCGCTGCAGCCAATAGAATTCCCGGTGTGACCCCCGTAGCGATAATGCGGCTGGTATATTTTCTTCAGCAAGGAATCAAAGGATCGAACTCCAAAGTATCGCGGGAGGCGTGAATTCTTGGGAATATTTATTCCAACTGTACAAATTGTAGAATAAAAATATTATTGTAATTACCAGCCAGAAAAATTCGCCAGCGTGTAAGAGGAGCCAGGAATTTTTTTCTTCTTGATCGCCGGTTGGTCGCCGCTGGTGATTGCTGCGGAATTTTCGGGCCTGAGAAAAGTTTCGAAAGATTTTTAATAAACGGGAGTTCAGCGATTTTTTTGATGATGCAAAATGCTTTTGGATTTTTGAGGACACGTACTTCAAGGAATCTTTCGATCCTGCACTGCCGCTCGTCTTGATGTACTTGCCGGCGCCGGATCGATAAATTTTTGCAATATTGCTCGTCTCAGCGCGATTGGTTCGTTTTTGTCGCTTTGCCTCCTGCTCGAGTCGCTCGAGTTCGGCTGCTCTCTCAGCTGCCAACTGCTGGTCCGCCTCCTGATAAGGATCGACAAAGACTTGGGCTTTTTGAAGAATAATGTCCTCGATGGGCCTGTCTTTGTTGTCGACCTCGATCTTCTCCATCGCGTTCAACGTCTCGAGACCTCCAACTATTTTTCCAAAAACCGTGTGTTTCCGGTCGAGATGTCGACACGAACGAAACGTTATGAAGCTGCGAATTTACAAAATATTTCAATTTTTTTGAGTTCGTTACGGAATGAGGATTTTGGCTTTGGACAAAAAGATTCTTACAACTGAGACCCGTTGGTGTTTGGCCCGGAATTTGCCATCGACAAAATTCCACGACCCTGATGGATTAAATTTGGCTTGAACTCGTCCTCGAACGATTTTTCCCAGATCGAAGTTCCACCGTTGCCGGTGTTGGTAGGATCGCCGCCTTGGATCTGTGGATTCATCATCGTATCAATTTTTTCAGCCAGAGTTCGAAGAAAATTGTTTAATCGCTATTTCTAGAAACCGGATCGGGTCTTTCAGACCCTCGAGGTCGCCAAGACGTTCGTAAACACAAAAAAACATGAAAAGTCTAATTTCCTAGTTTTTATATCGACAGAATCGATGGTTTCCGATTTATCTTCAATTTCGAAATCACAAGTTTAGATTCGTAAGAGCGAACAACCCGCAAATATGGAAATTCAAGTTACTTGTACGTGCGGGAAATGTCTGGCTCCAGGAGTTAATAAAAGTGACGGAGCCTTTGTGAAAAATCGTTAAACTTACCATAAAATTTCGAATAGATCGGTGGAACTTGGTTCCATCGTAGTAACCAGACTGGCAGTGTTTCAAAAAATTTTCACAAGTTTTTGGCACGATGTCGCAGTGCAGTTCGACGTTTAGGGCTCCGAAATTCGTCAGGACTCTCACGTAGCCTTTAAAGGAAAAATGCCCATGAGATTGACGAGGCAACGAATTAGCAGCGACACATTTATTCGTTTTCGATGAATTTACCTTTTTTTTTCACACGCTCGTAACGCACGGAATCCTCCGCGATTACCGCCGCCTCGTGGACAGTTTCTCGTGGCATAACAGTCGAAGTGAAACCTGCAGCCACTGCACCCGTTGAATAATGAGCCTAATAAAGAAATTTCGTTTCAATGTCGATTGAATTTTCATGAAACGTTCCCAAGGCTTTCAGACAACGTGGGACTCGAATTCCCGCATTTTTTCAATCATTATTCGTCGATTTCGAGATTCACCCACAAATTAATAAACAGTTAGATTTCCTGCTTAAACAACGAGCCCAAAAACTGCCGTGTCCTAAATTTCAAGATTATCGCAACAATGGAAAAATGTATGGCGCAAAAATCTACGAACCGCATTGAATTTATCTGCTTTTTCGTTCTGCCGAGTTTCTTTCGATTCCGGAGCTTTGTAGTCCCTCTCGAGTTCAGCCAAAATTTCTTTCGTCTCGGTGGAAACTGTTTTGAGCTTCGCATTGGGATCATTTCGTTCCCTGACGATTTCTACACAAACCGAAAAAAGAAAATCGTAGAGAAAACCATGACGCAGTGGAAAATGGATTTATGACTAACGCACCTTCGTCCTCGACTCGTAAATTATTCTTTATGTGATGAAACGTTGAAATGTTGAATTTCCTTGGATCCGTCGGATTTTGTATCGTGATCAGATCTTTTCTGAAAAATGGTTCGTCGTTGACCAGGTCTCTCCAGTTCTGCGTCTTTATGTTCAATTGCTCTATGGCCTGTCGACAAAAAAAAGATTTTCTCGTTTAAAAATGCACAAAAAACGAATTGCGAGAACTAAAGCGTTAAAACGCTCGTTTTTGACGCTTTACACAATTCCAAACACTGGAGGCTTGGAATTGAAAATCAGAAACAAAAATCGACGATTCATTTTTGCATTTTATAAAATTTTACGCTTGCCGGCGTTTTGTAGACTCACCTCCCATGAGAAAACGTTTCCGGTGGTCTTGACGGCGACGATATGCGAATGTTTGGTAAAAGGTTTGAAAAGAACGGGACAGTGATACTGATCTTCTGCATTTTTGTGGAAATTGAGTTTGACGAGAGATTTGAGATCGAAAGGTTTTCCCGTGATGGGATTGTGTTTGAAGTGTTTGACGTAAGTGACGATTGCTTGGAGTTCGAAAACATTGCCGGATGAGTCGCAGTAGGGATGTTCGAACGGTAAGAGACTGAGACAGCAATGATCAAAGGGCAAACGTCTGAAGGTCGTGTCTTCGGTCTCTTCGGACGTGCCAGCTTTTTTGCCCCCGTACAGAGTCGTCCACTCGGTGTACGTCAAATACCTGCACAAAATTATTCGCTTGTTCGCAAGAAAATCCGAAAATGCGGGCTGATTGGAAGATTTTTCACAAATTTCTCGATGACCTTACATTTTGTCCTTTTGATGCTGACGTTTTCCCATTTTGTGATATTGTTATTGTATCGGTGTTTGAGGTTACGTGTCGTCAGTGCTCTCAATGAGACACAAAATAAAGTTTTAACGTATGAAATTAATTTTACACAAAAAACTATCGATGTTTCGAAATTTTTGCAAACTTTTCGGATAATTGGAAAAAACACTGAAATTATTCCTGTCAGTACGTACGAAGGACGTTTAGGAAGCAGGAATATTTACACTTGTAACGGGTGAACGAAGCTTATGGATAGAGATTTCGAAATTCCGAGAGATTTCTAGCGCCATCTGCCGATTTATCTTCCAATCTGATGCCGAATTCCTTCGAATCGGAGAAGGAATGCCATTGTTTAAAAAGGTAGAAACCCTGCAGGTTGAATAATGATTTCCGGATAACTATGTTAGCCCGAAACGAACGAAAATCCCTGTTCGAATAAATAATAGAAAAAAAAACTGATGAAAAATAAATTCATGAGTCCTCGAGTGAGATTTTGCGCGAGCTTCCATCTCTTCCACCCCACGTAGGTCGCTGTATACCGTGAAATATTTTAGTATTTTACGCTTCCGCATTATCGTGATTTGATTTGATATTTATGGCGATAAAATATTAAATAATCGAAAAGTGAGACTATAGGGAATGATTGTAGGCACAGATTTGGCATAAAGTCCTGCGGAAAGCTGACACGAGTGAGATGAGAAACGAGGGTGAAAATTGCGAGGGCGCAGTCGTAGATCTTAACATATTCACAGAGGGGCGGAGCCCTTCGAGTTTTCGGGCAAAGGCTTTGTAATTCAGCACACATATCTATATCCACGTGTGCAAAAATATATAGACATGTATTCTGTGCGCGTATATGAATAAATATATGTATATTTTGGATGAACTCCAAGTACATACGCACGGTAAAATAGTTATATATGATTTTTCGTGTATTTATTGAAAAATGTGTATGTGCACGTATGCGGTTGGAAATCTCGGGGGACGAGTGTATAACGAGAATCGTACGAAGCTTTGGCAAGCAGAAAAGGAGAGAAAAAAATAAAATGAAAGACATTGACGTATAGAAAACGAAGAATTAGCGAGAAACTAGCATCCCGTGAGCCAAAAGCTCTCTCGCTCTTTGTTTCTCTCTTCTCAAGTTTGGAGAGGGATAAGTACGCGTCTCTGCGGGTCTGAGAGAGGGAGAGACAGAGTGGAAGCTCGTGGTCCATACACATGCAAGTTCTTCGGCCGCTCTCGCATGTCGCTTCGCCCTTCCCTCTCTCTCACTGTGTTCTGTAAGTTGTGCAAGTGTTTGTATGTGTGTGTTACGCGCGCGTGGTCCACAAGCTCCCAAGATCAAGCTTTAATCGATCGTGGGGACTATCACGGGGTGTACAGAAAGCCAGTAACGTCGCGGCATCCGGTCACGCACCGTCGAGCGACATAATATAAAAAATCAAAACAACCAACGCTCTCGCGTTCTTTCCGACTCTCCGAGTTTTCCTCGCTTCGTGTCGTGTGCGTCTGTTTTTTTTAACACCTCTGCACAAATTCCTTCTATCATGTGTCTCCGACTTTTTTTATATTCATTTCGAAACGGAACAACACGCAGTGGATTATGAATTATGATGTACAGACTGTTGTGATTCTTGTGGAAATTCTTGCTCTTTCTATTGTGCAATAACTCGATTCCGGAAGCTACGAATATTTTTCTCTCAACGCGCTCGGAAATACTGCGTTTTCTCGGAAAAAGTAAAATAGACTATTTTTTCGTCTAGAGATTATTCCTGGCCAACGAAAACACTTTTCCCCAGGATTATTTTCGGTCGCAGTGTATTTTCACGGTAACCGAATTTTTGTTTTTTTTTTTCGTGCGTCGTTTTATCCACGCCGCGCAGTCCAAGGACATATTTTCTGTTACGACGAGCGAAATCCGCGATTCAATATGTTAATCGAATGATAATTGCAAGAAACATCTGTACGCCGATGACTTTTTTCGTCATCATTGACAAACTCTGCTGATTTTTTTTTTCTATATTTCGCACGCGGTAAGACTTTTGGTCGATTTTCGAGGTTTTTTCGCATCGTCGAATCTGCGGAAAAATAAATCGTGGCAGCTGAGGATACAGAATCCGATACTAAGGCGGGGGTTGGGACGACGCAGCAAGAGGACCTAGAATTTTTCACACCGACGGGTAGGATCGAAGCGTGGCTATCGAACGAAGGTCTGCCCGAAAGAAAAGTCCTTGAAAACGAAAGGACCGAGTACTATGAACGAAACTGTCTCGATCCCGGCGGCCATCACAGGTAAATGGAAAAAAATAAAAAATTCATTTGTACCGTTCCTCGGGAATAAAGTTAAAAAATCGTGATTGCTGGTTGAAATAAATCATTAATTCGCCTGAATCGTGAGATCGAGTTCGCACTGTCAATTGCCTGTGTAAATTTCGTAATGATTCAAACATCCATCGAGTGGGTGGCGGAAAATAAGAGAAGGGACAAAAATCACCCTTGGTATTCGCGCATGCACGAATTTTACATCCATAAAATATCTATACGTGGACCGTTGGATTCTCTTCTTCTCATTTATCGGGCCACTGGGGCAGATATTAAAACCCAACGGAGCGTGACGCGCGAAAGGACCGCCTTGCGGAATTCCTAGCGTGTAGAAAAATCGAACGCCATAGAGAGAGAACGTCAGAGCTTTTAACGATTTTTTTACTTTTTTCGAATGTCAAATGTCCCTAGAGCAGCATCGTGTGTCTCTCGGTGGCTCCAACAATCATGTTATTTTATTGTTCGAATCAAACATTCCGTTTTTATGGGCAGGCGTGACTTTTCGCAGCAGTACGAGGAGCAGGAACGCGTTTAAAAAGCTCTCTCACTCTCTCTCTCTCTCTCTCTCGTGCCTTCGGACTTCGCCTCCATTATTATAAGGACGTTGTATGCAAAATTTTCTATCGATAGAATTCCTCGAAATTTGCACCATACAAAGAGAATAGTGATATCTAATAGCTCGCGCAATTTTAAGATGCTTCACCACGTAGAAGTCGAGATATTTATTTATAAAAATCACAATTTTCAGTAGTTTCTCATAAGAGCGTCTGTTAAAAGTTGCAATTTTCAACATTAATTATTTCGATTTCTAAATGGTGAAGCCTCTTAAAACTTTGCATACACTTTTATGTAACATCGAAGAAGCTTTATTTAGTTTTTCAAAAAAATCGGTCGTTAATTTTTTTCGAAATTTTGTTTATTATATAACAGATACAGATTACCTCGGAAAATCTTGGATTTAGAGTATGTCGTTCTTTAATCAATTTGTAGCAACTTTTTCCAATGAACTTAGGCTCGCGAATCATTTTGTATATGCAAGAAAAACTGAAAACAAAAATCTAGATTTGATCGTCGCCATACTCTCGCTGAACTCGATAATTCCCTATTAATCGTGGAAAAATATCGTCCGTGTTGTTCGTATTATAATTTTTTTTCGGATGTTTCCCTCTCATTTTTTTTTTTTCATTCCGCCATTGCGACCGACAAGAAAAATATCACAACGAAACAGAATCGAACGTCGTCGCTCTCCTTTCGTTTGTTTTTCTTAACAGCAATGTCGTTTGTATATAAAAAAATGAATCGTGGCTCGTTTACATCGTTTACAGAAATGCAAATGGCAGTAACCGTTTCTCATTTAATAATTCTCGGTGACCGGATGTGGCAGCGAGAGCGAGAGAGAGAGGGAAAGGGAGAGAGAAATTGCAAAGAGAGTGAAGCCACGAGATGAGGCGGAAATTACGGGATATTGGAGAAATAGTTTCAGTATTTCCATCGGTTAAGGCGTCCCTGGATCGGAGACATCTCGTCACTGCTGACTCATTCGATTTATAAATGTAAAAAAATAAGAAAACACGAATTCCTCGTTTTCATTGATAAATCTCGATGTCCCAAAATAGAATGATGAAAAAATCAATAAAAGCAGGAAACTCGAAATGAATTTCGACCGGAAAAGTCAAACTATGCAAATTTTTCGATCGATTCAAAATTCATCGTGATTTTAAATTTCGAATTCGGGGACTGCACCGAAATTCATTTTTTCTCACAGCGGAGCGAAAAGCGCGACAACGAGAAATCATGAGATCGGAGAATTGGGTTCAAGAACCTTTGAAGATCTCTCTTGAGACAAGGGGTCAATTTGACCCAGAGTGTACGTCTCCGGCCTTTCGGTGGGTTTTAACGAAAAAAAAATGGGTATGCAACTTGATGAATTTCCCAATAGTGTTCATCATGAAAATGGACATTCTCTAAAGTTCAATTGTTAAAAAAAATCGTTGAAAATTTCAACTTTTGCAAAATTGAGCATCCTAATAAAAAAAAAAAATCGTATCTTTTACAATTCTTCATATTTCTTCGATTAATATTCAAGAATATATTCGAAAAAAGTGGCAAGTGCCAAAAAATAAATATCGCCATGACGAAATTTCCAAAAAAAATCGTTTTTTTTTCGAAAAAGTGAATTTGTCATATTTTCACAATAAAAAATCGTCGTCCCTGGTTAAAAAGCTCTGGCGCTCTTTGCAAATATTTTCAACTAAGGATCTTTCGTGAGGAAGAATGAATTCGGGTCTCCCTGACGCAGTGTGGCTATAAAGAGTAAAAAAAAAACAAGAAAAAATAGATTTTTGAATAAATCCATAGAAAACGTTCGTAGAGCAAAAAAAATACAGAAAACGTAGATTTTTTTGATTTTTGAATAAATCGTTGAAAAATGTTCGTAAAGATTTAAGTAGTTGGGAGGAAAAGAGGCGATAGCTGCGGAATTGTGCAGTTAAAGACGAAACGTGTGCTTTAGGAATTAGAATCAGTTCGGGTCTCCCTGACCCAGTGTGCCTATAAAGAGTAAAAAAAATACAGAATAGATAGATTTTTGAATAAATCCATGGAAAACGTTCGTAAAGAATTAAGCAGTTGAGAGGAAAAGAGGTGATAGCTGCGGAATTGTATGGTAAGACGAAACGGGCTTTAGTAATCTCACCGGCGACATGGTTTTATTACTGTCTGACCGAGGTACACTGCGACTACTCCGACACACCAGAACAAATCAGAGTGTGTATTTGCCTGAGCCTCTATTACTATAGCTTCGCGTATATACATAGAAAACTGGCGCGAACTGACTGACGACGACGTTTCTCTCTCTCTCTCGCTCTCGCTCTCCTTGTTCGTCTCTTTCTCATTTAGCTCGTTCTCGAGAACGATTCTTGTTTCATTCTGTCTCTCAAATATCCAAAAGATATAGCACACTGCCGGAAGTGCAGCAAACGTAACCGAAAGACCAAAGAGAGAATATCTCTCAAGTTAGAAACGCGCGAAGCAGAGGGCACGCGAGCAACGTTAATTAATACGAAACGATCCGACGAGAATTCTCAAATTGGTAAATGTGGTTTTTGACTCCGCATTTTCTGGGATGTAACAATAACACGTTGGGCTTTAAGGGCTCCCACGACACGTGGAGGGGCTTCGAGTGCAACGAATTCCCGTCACTTGGTTGGCCTCCAAGACGTTTTCTTTTCGTTACCACAACTTTTTGTTCATCTGCGAACATAATTATAAAAAAATTAATTCCGAGCGTGCAAAATAATTATCGTTTTTTTTTTTTTCATTTAGAAAAATCGTCGTTTTTTGGTAAAGGGAAGTCGGAAAAAACGGAAGAATGCAACGAAACGTTTTTCTCTATTTTGTAATCTGCAAAACGAACATTTTGGGATTTTTCATCTAAAAGATTTTTTTATTTATGAAAAGAAAACTGGGATTTTGAGTTTTCGACAAATACATGGGTTACCATTTTGAAAAACATCGTTTCGTGAAGATCAGGATTTAGGAAAAAAATCAATTCCCCACTGAAAAGAAAATGTTGTTGGAAAAGATTGATATTTTGTTCGATACGTTCGACTAAACGTTTTTTTTTTTTTTAATAATTCCAAAAATTGTGTCCTTGCAGGAAGGAATATTCTAGAAAGTCTATTCGAAAGCAAATTTTTGTCGTTCCAATCGTTAATTTCGCAGACAATTTCGTTAGAAACCAAAAATACTGCCAAAATAACGAAAATTTTGAAATTATCCACAAACATTTAGTTTACCGCCGGTTCAACAAAATATCGACGATTATTAACACAATTTCATTTCCAGTTCCCCATTTTTCGAAAACGTAACCAAACTGCATAATTTCAGTTTTTTTTTGTTTTTTTTTTTTTTTTTCTTTCGATAAATTGTCCGCACACTCTGCCCAGACGAACGTGAACCCTTGAACGGGATTCCATGGTGCAACGGTGACGTCTGGTGTGCTAAATGTTTCATTTGATGGCTGCGATTGCAAGAGACACTTTTTGCTGCTGTTGGCGAAGGTTAGAGGTCGTTTATGCTTGGTCCACGTAGCGTGCTCGAACAGTTTCGTAATTAAGGTTGAATCTCGAGGTAGGGAATTGGTAAGGTCTGTTGAATCGTATCGAAATTGAAATTACCGATTTACCTTCGAGAACCGCAGCAATATCCGTTGACGCGTTAACATCGATCGCTAATGAACCTCCCCCCGCGTAAAGGGACACTTCCCACGAGTGGATTCGCAGGCAGCAACGTTTCATCAAAATTTCATCGCATTCGTAAAATATCTCCTGTAGAAAAAAAATCCTGTAAGCTTTTAGGAATTACGGAGATTGATATCCAATGGAGATCGTCGCGAAAAGCGATTATTGAATTAATTGAATCGAATTGAAAAAGAAATTGGCCAAGCAGATGGTTTTATCGAGAAGGGATTTAAATCGAAGGAAATCTCCAGATTTTTTTCTTTTCATCGATTAATCCTTCGTGCTGGATGCTCTCGATGTTTATTCCTTCGAATATTATCTCGCCTTCCGCTCCATATATTTTCAGGCTTCCAATAAATATTACGCGCTCGTTCCCGAGTCGATTCACTGAAAATGAAATTTTGTTAAAAATCGTCGATATTTTGTTGAACACGGTAAACTAAATATTTTTGGATTATTTATTACTTTCTGGAATATTTCTCGCTACAATGACAACATTTTTGTGATTTTTTAAAAAAAGTTTAGTCGAACGTATCCAACAAAATTCTCTTTTCAGTGTGGTTTGTTTACCGCGAGCAAAAAGAATCGTTGGGTCTTTGACGAGTCGCAGAAAATTATGCGAGAGTCGATTATCGAGAGCGATCAGTGGCTGCGGACGAAATTAAGGCACGTCGGGCTGAGACGATACTCGGTTGGGTGACCGCTAAGCTGCTCAACGCGTTTCTCTTGGCCCTCGTGCAGATTCGGTGTAAATTTGAGCGACAGTCGAGCAATGACAAAGAAGTGCGAGAATCTGCTTTATTTATAAATCTCAACTGCGAAACTCCGGTGAGCAGTCTGTGCCGCGAAAACCACTTAATCAATATCGACGAATCTTCCACGGGAACGAAGCTCGTGAATGGAGGACGCACAAACTGATGCTCATGTACATGTTTTTCTATTTTTCCATTTTTGACAATTTACGGATATTCGTAAAACAGCGATAAATAAAAAAAACACGAATTATAAACGTAAAGATTTTTCGCAATGGAGAAAAATGAGTTGAGGCTCCAATTTGGAATGAAACACAAAACAGCCATTTTGTTATTTTGTCATTGTTACAGCCATTTTTGGAAATTCCATCAAGCCTTCGAGTACACACATCCTAAAAGCGCACATTGGGTCAATCTGACCCAACGCGTTTTTCAAATCGTTGTATTCCGGCAAACATGTATTTTTTCCTTTTTTTTTCATAGAAGCATTTTTTTTTTAAGTTTATGGCCCTAAATTTATTTTTTGACGAAAACGAAAATTAAATGCCAAAAGATTCTTTGGCACTGAATGCCAAACGATCGGTGACAGAAAATTTTTAGGGTCAAAACGACCCAGTATGCACTCGAAGGGTTAAAGTCAGTTTTCTTATTCATGAAAATTTTAATTTAATTAAATTGTTTATTAATATAATACATTTATTTATTTATTTATTTTTTATTATTTATTCAATTATAGAAAATTTATTCGAATAAATATTCGAAAAGGTTCATTTTCGTTGATGAATCCTCAAGATTATGGGTGGAGATTCAATTTTAATATCGTCTTGTGTATCGATCTTTTCGCTCTATGTATCAAATCGTCCAATTTTACTCGGTTGTTCCAAAGTGGATTTCCTGTCCACTGAGAGAACGACAGAGAGAGAGAGAGAGAGCGAGCGAGAGAGAGAGAGAGAGGAGAGAGGGACGTGCATCTCGGTCCGGAGATGCACAGCCTGACACTCGATTCCACATCGTGTTCTGCATAGTGACAGATCTATCTATACAGGGAACGCGCAGACCCAGATTTTCATGAAACGTTTTTTCTTTTTAAATTCCAAGAAGCAGATAAATTGTTCAAAAGTTTTGGAAAAAAGTGAATAACCGTTTGAAGGAAATATAATTGTTCTCCCGCATAGCGACAATGTGTTTGCATTGTAGATCGAATTATTCTTCCCTTTGTATATTCAACACTGCCGCTCGAAGATACAGTGATTAGCGACGAAAATCATTACCGTGGGGCTCTTATTATCGAAGAGACAAAAGATCGCATTCCATTGGTAATTATTGTCGAGAGCAAATTCGTGGAATCTTCCTATCGAATCTCCTGACAATCGTATTGAATTGCATTCGCCAAGGAAATTCGAACGACGATTCTGTCGTTTCGAATAAGGCAAAAGATTTGAAAATAACCAGAAAAAAGGTTTCACACCGTTTGAATTTTCAATATTTTTCGTAATTGAGGGAAAAAATCTTGAGATTAAAAATATTAAATGGTTCGATGTATTTTTCCAGGAGACGATGATGAGACGCAAAAGCAGCGACGAGCCTGGATTATAAAGTTAAAAGGCGCAGCAGCATCCCTGGCAGAGCTCCATTTTGTCGATTGAAACGAAAACGATGAGGACAAATGGTAAAAAAATAATTGACTGAAAAATTATACGATCGCGAGACATTTACAAAGATCGAAGAAGAAAAAAAAATACAAAGTACAAATCGAGAGCCTGAAAAGATTTAGTCGAATCGTTTGTACGCTCGATCGAGGATGTGCTGAAAAAAAAAAGGAAAAGAGAAACAGAGCGAGAGAGGAAAAGAGAGAAAAACAAAGAAGAGAGCAATTGAAAAAAAAGGTTAAAGTAATGATCAGTGAAGGTATCACGAGGCTGAGGAAAATCGCCATTTCCGAGAGGATAAAGGATCACAAGCACGAGGACGAGAGCTCCAACAAGGCTCATCGAATTCCCTGTCGAAATAAGTCAGCGAATAATGTTCTGGTGAAAATCCTCGTTAGCCTTTGTTTCATTAACGGTGCTCGCTCAGGATCAATTCGCAGCTTTGACAAACTCAAAGCTCTGGTCAACGCACCAAGGCCAGCACCTGCTTTTGGCCATTGCGACTTTGAGACTATTAATTGCGATTGGTCCTGGAATCGTACAGGTAGTTTTATACGTACTAATGCAAACGCCACGAGGAATCGACCTTTTGGACCATTCGCCGACAACAATGGATCCGAAAAAGGTACAAATTCGCCCATTTTCCTGAAATAATTAACTTCGAGTCTCCCTTTCATTGTATTTCTCAAAATTCCACTTTTCATTGATCCAATTTTGAAAACGAGCATGAATTTGGGAAAAAAAATTAATTAACAAATTAAAGATTGAAAACAAAACGTCGAGAACAAATTTCCAAGAAAATTAAACAATTTTTTCACAGTATTTATCGAGCTGTTAATATTTTAGGATATTTCTTGTGGCTCGGTGGTTCAGCCTCGGACAAAATATGGTCGAAAAAGATACCGCCTACGGGTGCGCAGTGTCGTCTCGAGGTAGGAATGCATCAGGTCGAGATGGAAAATGGTACGATACAAATGTTCATCGAGACGGAAAATCATACCAGTTGGGTAACGGCGGAGCGCTACCGGAACAACAAAGGAGCGTTAGTACTAAAAAACAAAATCAGCAATTCTCCTCTCTCACAATATATTTTGCAGAAATTTCGTCATTAAAATTCATGTGTGTTTGTTTTTTTTTTACTTTTTCACAGATGGACGCGAAGCATTTTCAATCTCGGGGTCAAAAGTCAACCTTACAGGGTATTTTTAGAGTTCATGACGCCTTACGATAACTCGAGCATCGCCATTGACGATATTCGTCTCGTCGATTGTTTTCCAGGTCAGTGAAAATTTGAATTTTCAAATTCAACGATAAATCGTCAAAAAAAAGTGGAATTTCTGTTTTTTTTTTCGATTGTCAAAAATTTAACAGTTTTGATGTAAATTCAATCGAAGAAATTTTGAATTTGAAGATTTACAAAAATGAAAATTCCACGTTAAATATTCTGATTTAATTGGGTTTTTTAAAAAAATTGTTTAGCAAATGTCTGATTACTCATTTTTGTTCACGTCAGTGGAAGTGTAGATTTTCATATTCAACGAAAAATCGTCGAAAAATCAATTCATAGTGGCGAAAAAAGTGAATTTCCCGTTTTTTTTTTAAGCTCAAACATTTGTTAATTTTGATGCGATTTCAATTAAAGAAATTTCGAATTTTAAGATTAAAAAAAAACGAAAATTCCACAATAAATATTCTAATTTAATTCGGTTTTTAAAAAAAATTGTTTAGCAATTGTTATTCAGACTGATTTTGTTCAGAAATTGTTGGAATTTCTCGTTTTTCGTTGCAGCGTTCTTGTTCTTTATAAAATTTAGAAAAAATCTCTGATCACTCATTATTTTTTTTGAATGCAGAGTCAACAACATATTACAGTTCCAACTGTACGGATATGTTTAATTGCAAGAACGGTTCGTGCTTGAGTAAGAGCCGAATTTGCGACTTGACGCCCGACTGTGCCGATGGCGAGGACGAAATGGCGGACTGCGGTAAAAAAAATCAAATGATTCTGGCTTCTCCATCAATTCCAATGATTTTTCACTTGATTACGAAATTCGCGTTCCTAAAATTTGAAATTGTCGAAAATTCGGCAAAAATTTTTGTGCAATTTTGATACTCAATATTTTTTATGGTCTACAGACAAAATTCCGGAAACGGCGAGATGCAATTTCGAGCATGGTTGGTGCGGATGGCGGCACAGAACAGACAGATTATTGAATTGGACTCTAAATCGCGGAGAGACCGGAGCGATCAGGACAGGGCCGAGCTACGATCACACTTATCGCAATGAGAACGGTGGGTTCCTCGCCAAACTTTTGTTCATCAACCTGAAATTTATTCCAAACAGAATCAAGAAGAAAAAAATCAAAATTTCCCGAATATTCAAGTATTTTGAATATTTTTCTCGTAGATTAGTGCATAATTCTTAGTCACTAATGATTTTTTTGTGGAATAGGAACTTACGCCTCTGTCATACTGTCGAGAACAGTTCGCTATGGAAGTCGAGGCACGATAGAGAGTCCGATATTCAATCCCATACCGCCGTACACGAGCGATCCGAAGAGTCCTTATTACAAATCGTGTCAAGTGAGTGAAAACGACAAAAAATCAAAAATCATTGATTTTTTTATAATTTAGAATTTCCTTGAGTGCCGTGACTCCATTTTTTCTTCTGAAACTTGATAATTATTGTTTTTTGTTTGTTTTTCGAAGAGATTTGGAAAAAACTTCCACTCTTTTCGGTGATAAAAACAATAAAAAAAAAAGTTTGGCTTTAAAATTTCGAGAAGACGAGTAAAGATGATCGAGAAACTAAAAAAAACACCAGGCACCATGTTGATCGTAAAATCCCTGAGGTTTTCTATTTTATTTTCTTATAATTGCTTCAGGTACGGTTTTTCTATCATCGGAACGGTGGTAGCAGCATCTCCTTGGCCCTGTATTTGGTCCAGATGAAACCACACGAGAACGAAACGTCGCCTTTGTGGTGGAGTTTCGGGAACCAAGGTAACGCCTGGTACAATCACGTCGTTCCACTTGTGGACATCAAATACCGGTAAGTTCCCTGCCTTCTGTATAATAAACAATAATTTTAACTTTATTCATTATTATTTATTATCATTCATCATTATTTACCATTATTCATTATTATCCATTATAATTTGTTACTCATTTGTCACTCATTATTATTTATAGTTATTTATGACCATTTATGGTTTTTCACGGTCATTTACGGTCATTTATGGTTATTTATGGTTTTGCATGGTCATTTACGGTTATTTATGGTTAATTATGATTACTTCTGGTTATGTATTGTTATTTGTTGTTATTCATTAATTTTAATAATAAATTCAAGCAATAACTATAAACAATAAACAATAATGTGTAAAAAAAGTGAAAACCTCTGGCTTGACGTGGTTTAGATTTTTTCTGATGCATTTGCATTCGTGCCATTGCAGTTACTTCCTCCAATTCGAGGCCAGCAAGGGTTACGTGGACTTGGGGGAAGCAGCGATCGACGACTTTTCTCTGAGCCCCGAGTGTTTTGGAATCGGTAAAGAAAAAAAATGGACTCGGAATTGCATCTGCTTGTTTAAATGGATTGAAAATAAAATGTTCGTCATCGGTCGCTTTTGATTGTAGGTGTCCCACCGGAAGTGGTCAAGGATTATAATTATTACAATCCCGTGATTGGTTCGGAACAATCGATGGAACAGCATGCGGATTTTGCGAATAAAACAGGTTCGAAAATTTCTATATTTTTTTCATCGTTTCGGTTTCGGGCATTGAATCGAAATTAATTTTTGCACGCTTTTGCAGTCGTGAGAATAACAACGTGTGGCGCGACTGGTCGAATCGGCCCTTCGCCCGAACAATGCGCCCGGGAATACAACAAAACCGACGCAGACCTTTCGAAAACTTCGGTTTTGACGAGCTCTCCGACGTCGATGACCGAGTCCATGCCAGCGATCGACATCCCGGGTGTTCAGAGATGGAGCGCGCCTCACGGTGGTTATTACACGTGAGTTTTGTGCTTCGGAAATATTTTGAAAAACCAAAAAACGGCAGAGAAAAAAATACGGAAAATACGTCAGAATCGAAAATGAAAGATTTTTCATAAAAATAAAAGTTTTGGTCATTTTTTTTGGTTTCGATTTCCAAAAATTAAAGAATTGACTGTAAAAAATCGATTTTTTGCTCATTCAGTCTGATCGCCGTCGGAGCAAGAGGCGGTCGAGGTTCCGGTGGCATGGGCAGCACCCTGGGTGCTCTAGTGCGCGGCGTCATCGAGTTGAAAAAAGGAGAAACTCTTTATTTCCTCATTGGCCAGGCGGGCATGGACGCGTGTCCCAAGAAAATCGGGCTCCAGAGAAACGATTGCGAGCAGGCGACGAATCGCACGAGTTCCGAGTTCGGAATGTCCGGAGCTTTGTCCAAGATTTACGACGTCAAGAACATGGAATGGACCGACGGCGGGGGCGGGGGTGGAGGGGCGACTTACATTTTTACGGTAAAAATTCTTCGCTCCATGAAAACAATTTTTTTTATTGTTATTTTTTCTTAAAGTTGTTCCACTCTTTGAAAAAAAGAAAAAAAAACTAATGAAATTGATGAAAATCAGGTGACGAGTTCCGGCGAATACGTGCCAGTCCTCGTGGCCGCTGGCGGGGGCGGTTTGGGTCTTGGAAAATTCTTCAATGACGGATTTCAACACGGACGAGGTTTCTTAACGGGCAAACCGGTCTCCAGCGCTGGAAATATCACCGGAAGCGCTGCAGGTAAGAATTTTAACGATCCTGCACGTGCGAAACTTAATGAATCGGTGAAATCGTGATCTGTACTTGATTAATAATACGGCAATTATTTCGTTGAGGTGGTGTCGGGGGTGGCTGGGCCGACAACGTGCGAGCGACCAGGTCCACTGGAGGAGGATCGCCGGGCATGTCGTTGCTGAGGGGCGGTCGGGGAGGCCGGGGCTGCGGCAAAAACTCAACGGGTCATGGAGACGGCGGTTTCGGCGGCGGTGGTGGGGGCTGCAAGACCGGCGGCGGAGGCGGCGGTTTTGTTGGTGAGTTCAAATTGACCAACAACAACTGGTTCTATGATTTAATTCAATGTTTCGAAGTTTTATCGAATTTTTCAAGATTTTATCGAATTTTCCGTGTTTCTGAATCGTCAGGAGGAAGAACGGGTCCTCGTGAATATGGGAACGGCGAAGGAGGTTATTCCTACGTGTCGTCCAGGCTCCTGGAGACTCATTATCGAATTGGAATTGATCATGGACCGGGGGAGGTGACCATCGTGCCGGACATCAGCGGTTGCGGTTGTGATTTTCGTTGTGTTGCTCTGGATCTTCGACTCAGCGAGACAAAGTGTCTTTGCCCACCCGGTTGGGCATTGGGCAATGACTCGCGATCATGTATCGGTAATGTCGTTGCTCAGAAATCTGTTAATTCTTTTCATTCTCCGAAAAACAATATATTTATTTGTTTATTTATTTATTTATTTATTCATTCATTTATTTATGTATTTACTTATTTATTCCTATTTTTATTAACAATTAATGTCAAAAAAATGGTAAATTCCCATTGACAGTTGCGGACGAGTCGAATGTCGCGCACCAGACATTCATGATCGTGCTTATCGTCGGAAGCATATTTCTGCTCTTTGCATTATCAGCCCTGTGCGTTCTGCTGTGTAAGTGAATCAATCAGTTTCCACCTCGTTGATTGCTCACCTCGAAAAAATCAAGAGGAAATTCAATTTCTTTGTCTCTGATCCAGAGCTCATCATAGCGATTTATTAATTCATTTATTTCTTGTGACTGCAGACAATCGATATCAGAATAGAAAAGCTTTGCTTAGACAACGACAATCCATGTTCAATCGACCGGATACCATTGTTCCTGGCGGGCTTGAGAGGCATTTGACCGAGTATAATCCGAACTATGAGTTTGATGGCAAATTGTACAGCATCAAAGATTTGCCACAGATCCCACGTGACAGCATCACCTTCGTTCAGTTAGTACAAAAAAAAAAATATATCAAGTCTTTCGGTTAAAACGATTCGTAGAAGCTTTCTACCCGAAGCTTTTTCATTTATTCTCAAACGAACAACTTTCCAGACCTCTGGGACAAGGTGCCTTTGGCGAGGTGTTCCAAGGCATCTACAAATATCGAAGGAACGAGGAACATCCGGTCGCAGTGAAAACTTTACCACGAGCTTCCACTCCCCAAGCAGTCGGTGATTTCATGATGGAAGCTCTTATTATGAGCAAATTTAATCATCCGAATATCGTTCGGTTCATTGGCATATCCTTCGACAAACATCCACGTTACATTATCCTCGAATTATTGGCTGGGGGAGATCTGAAGAATTTCCTACGCGAGGAAAGACCGAGACCCGTGAGTTGACAATTTTATTGGTAATTATTCGGAAGTGGGGCTTCTCCTACAAAAGGGGCAAAAAATTGGGTTTCTTGTGGCAATAATGAAAAATTGTGTAAATTTGTAAAAATAAATTTTTCTGCAAATTTCTTGGTTTTTTTTTTTAGATAAATTTTTTTTTTGATCATTCGTCGCCATAATAATATCGAGTATCATGTTTTTTTTTTCTACGGGAAGGCATAAAAAAAATTTCAGCCCGATCGTAGGAAGAGCGCCACTTCTGAATGGTTACCGTTTTATTTTATTTTCTGTGTTAATTTCGAAGAAGGAGTCTTTCTTAATAATTTGGGCCTGAATTTGAAGAAACGACCTACGAGTCTGACAATGCTCGACCTCATAATGTGCGCTCACGACGTCGCGAAAGGCTGCAAATACATGGAGAGCGAACGTTTCATACATCGAGACATTGCGGCGAGGAATTGTCTGTTGACGTGTAAAGGGCCAGGCCGAGTTGTCAAAATTGCGGATTTTGGCATGGCCAGAGATATTTACAGAAGCGATTATTACAAAAAAGGTGGCAAAGCTATGCTTCCGGTCAAGTGGATGCCACCGGAGAGTTTTCTCGATGGTATTTTCACCACCAAAACCGACGTTTGGTGAGAAACTCATTTTTCATCCCAAAAATATTGAAATTTTCGCACTTGGCAATTCTCGAGGTTTTATCGGGAAATTACTTTTTCAGGGCCTTCGGAGTTCTCTTGTGGGAAATCATGTCCTTCGGTTATATGCCTTACACCGGATGTGCGAATCGCGAAGTTATTTCGATGGTCACCACCGGCGGACGATTGGAAAGGCCGGCCGGGTGTCCCGATCCTATTTATGGATTAATGACTAAATGCTGGCATCCCTCGCCGGACGAGAGACCCAGTTTTGCCACGATCCTCGAAAGGATCGGGTACTGTGTGCAGGTGACAACTTTTAGGCTTGCCAAAATATCGCCATTGAAAAAAATGCACATCGAATCTTTTTCCACTAATGACCGTGAGATCGCTTAAATTATTTCTCTGCTTCGTTGCAATTTTTTCAGGATCCCGATGTCATTAACCACCCGATGCCAAAGTATGACATTTTGCCGCCTTCCGAGCGAGAAATACCGATCATGAGGCCGGATCCAGAGACAGAATGCATAAACGTCCACCCGGATGTGAGTAAAAATTGCGAAGGAGAGAAAAAACGTGAAAATTTCAAAAATTCTTCGTCCGGCTCGATTTTCATTTTTTACGAAATTATTATCTTCGAGCGGATTCATTTTCTGCTCCAATTTTTTTTGAATTTTGTGAATATCGCCGAACTGGAATGCTCGCACGTTAATTTTTGCCTTTTTTACAATTGAAACTATAATTTTTTTTTATTCCTCGACGAACATGTTACGTTAATTATTTTTTTTATTATTTCGATGTTGATTAGGTCTAGGAAAAGTCGTATTCGCAATCGTTAATTGAGAAAAGAAAGAGAAAGAGTTAGGAGAGTTATGAAAAGAAAAAAGAAAAACATTTGCATGATTTGTTGGACGCAGCCCGAAGGTTGTGGCTACATGCAACCGAGAACAATGTTCTGGCCTCCGGGATATCGAATGGGGCCTATACCCGGAGGCATAGTGTGTCCGTCGACGAGGAACTGCGACGAGTGCGAAGTCGACAATGTTCAGGAAACTACGTTCACAGAGCCCAAGCATCATGAGGACGAGTCAGAAAATATGATGAAAAAGTTTCGTTCGAACGATAACGCGTTGAACAATCGTCCGATTCAGGTAGGAAACAAAATTTCCAGATTTTTTTTCCACGGTCCGAAAGAATCGATCGATAAGTAAAATAATATGGAAAATTTCAATGAAATGAAATTTTCGAGTTGCATCGAAAAAACTGATAAAATTTGGTGGAAATAAAATCCGAAAAAATAGTCGATTGCGAAACTTTTTTTCCAGGGACTCCCTGACGAGACGACAACGAGCTCCGAGAATGATAACTCGAGGATAAACGTGCCGGAAACGTTAACGGACATCGAGGGTAACGTGGAGTCGAGAACTTTGAATTCACGAGATTTTAACATCGATTGCGGCAACGTGAGGAACGGAAATATCGAAATTAACACAACGACGGGCGAGAATAATTCGGAACGTTTACAACAAACGAGAGCTCAGCCGGAGACGGTCGTCTCGTCGCCCAACACGCGTACCTCGTCCCCGAATCACGTCATTATCAACAGCAATGCCAACAACTTTAATGGCATCAAAAGAAAAAATGCACTTAAAGCTGCTCTCAGCCTCGATCCCAGCACGCTTTATCGGGGAACCATCCCCTACGAGAAAATTGCGTTCACGACACCTCCGGCCAGGCTCAGTAACCCTGGGAGCGTCGAATTGCGGAAGGTAAGACAAACGACGTTACTTTTAATGACAACAACTGATCGGGAGGTTATCAGCTGTTGGAAAAGAAAAAATAGACGTCAATCGACTTCATTTTCATTGAGTTTTAAGGAGAATCACGCGTTTCTATTGAATGGGAAACGAAAATTCCAATTTTGAAGGTTGAAACTTGAAAATAACATAGAAAAATATAGCGTGCATCTGTCAGTGGAATTATTTTTGAATCCACTGTCTAGTTGTCAAGAGAACGATACATAAAAGTCACATATTTTGGATCCTTATACACAGGCTCTTATGGCAGACGCACTCCCTTTGCAATTATTTGTATTTTTTCGAGACTGATCTTTCCAATTTTATCAAACCAAAAACGAACACGAGAAAATATAATGTTCACAGAAATCAACGCTGTCTTTGAAAACCCTTGTTACCGTTGAAGCTGACCTGGCAATTGAAATTGAAACAAACTTATTTCAGGCTAACGAGTAATAGCGACATAAACATTTGAAGGTTTGACAACGCTGACCAGCTGGTTGGAAATAACGTTTTCTAAAGATTGTTATTACGCTAAACGCCAATTGAGACCAACAAATAAGTTACACATAATTTTAACAATAAAAAAACGAAATTGTAATCATTTCTTTGATGATGAAAAAAGCAAAAAAGTTCAGTTGCTTTTTTTGACTCACAAGTAACACGTGATCCTACTTAATCCTCAGCATCAGGATTTCGGGAAAAGTTTCTCTCGTTCAACAAATTTATTAGATTTTTTGTATTACCAAAAAATCCGAACGGTCGTGTTTCCTTTGAATTTTTATTATTTTCGTCAAACGAAATTGTTTCTGAAAAGCGAGTGAACGGGAGCGGAAAATCATTGGATTAATTTTTCACGTGATCGATGCATTAGGATTCGATTGGTCACGACTTCGCGAGGGCGGAGGAATGTTCCTGCTGAGACGAGTCGACGGGGGACGAATGACGTGACACATCCGACAAGTCGTTCCCTGATTGTGAAGAGTGTATAATCGAGATGCGACAATTGCAGCGATCCTCGACAATGCCGACGATAAAGTTGCACGCGACGACGACGACGACGACGTCGACGTCGACGTCGAGCGAGAGACAGAGTCTTTGCAAAAGCTCACAAAACTCATCGGACGAAACGCTCATTTGATCGTGTCCTTTGCAGAACAAGGAAAAATAATAAAAATAAATAACAGGGAGTATTTAATATTGTCATTTTTATCGCGATCGCTACTTTTTCTTCTTCCATTTAAATACAAAAGAAAAAAAAACCAAAGACTCGAGGAAAATGAAAACTTTTCGCAAACGATCCGAAAGAGCGTCGATTATTTTTCTCCCATTCAGAAATCCTTGCTGAGGGCATACATATTTTTGAGAATAAACAAAAATGCACAACCAGCGAACGAGATAAAGTCACAACGAACCAATTGCCGAAACGTTTCCGGCTCTGGGCGCTTCGGAAATAAATTTAAAAAACTCAATCCGTGGAAGGAAAATCAACGATGACAAATATGATTTTGCTAGAATAATGAACAACTTTTTTGACGAACAAGTTACAGAGTTGGATTTGATCGAGTTGACCTCGAAAGCTCAAACGAAACAAACAAGTTTATCCATTTTGTAGTCTCGGTACGAGAGCCCATATGTTCGCACAAAAAGAATCAACAAAAAAAAGGAGCATATATTGGTAATTCGATGTATTTATCGATATACAAACCCATACATCGATATATTAATATTTGCGTTAATTTTTATCGATTCATCGAGTGCCACTCATCCTTAGCTTATTGCTGTGTAGTCACAGATTCGATGTAGGCAAATGTGGGGAAAAATGAATTTTCGCTGTCTCAACATGTTAATCCGAGAAGAAGAAAAAAAAAGAAAGAAAAATTAAAAATACACGAAAGGTGTAATAATTGAAAATTGTGTGAGCCGTTAATGTTACGAATAATTGTAATTGAGAGTGTACGAGTCACTCGCCTGGAGACATAAACGTCGTTTTCTCGTGTTTGAAAAAAAGGATCTAAAAAAAATTAATTTTGTGTCATTCATTTTCGTCATTAAAACGCAAAAAAAAACGAAAATAAATTGTACGAGTGACGTGAAAAAATTTAATTCGAATAATCCGGCGATGCTTTTCGTTAATTAAAAAAAAAACCAGACGGTCAAAAAATGTGAACAAAAACCGAAATTTGTAAATTTCAAAACACCATTCCAAGTTCAAAAATCGAGAACGTACGTAAATTTTGATTTAATCGTTCAATCACCAAAGAATAAAAACAGAATTTTGTAAATCACGAAACGTACAGATCCGGAGAACGGACAACCGAGTAAATAATAAAGAAATAAAATGAAGGCATCGACACGAGCGTACGCTTGTCATTTGTACATAAAAAAAAAAAAAAAAAAAAAAAACAGAAAAACATATAAAATAGAAAACTATTCGAACGAAGCAAATACCCGGAAAAGAATTCACACGGAAAATTCAAACAGGAAATAAGAGATGAAGGAAAAAACCCCAATAATAAAAAGAAACGTGTACCCGGAAAAAATGTATGTCGTAGAATGATTTTCGATAAAGAAAAATAATACACTACATAGAAAATTAAGGATTGATTGATATAAGTATATATATATAATTATATTATACATATTTATATATATATAGTTATGTACAGTGATGATATGTATCTTACGAATTGATTTACAAGTGATATTAATTAGCAATCGATCCCACCCCTCGAGTCACCATGCTCGATCATTGTGGACGAAAATATGATTTGAATCACAGTTCCGATTTTTTGGCACATGCAAAAGAAACAAGAAAAACGAAAGGTCTGCGGAAAAAATAGTTTAAAAGGAAGCTAAAAAAAAAATTGCTATTATTGTCGCTCGATGAACGCGAGGTGGAAAAAAATCTACAACGAAAAATAAGAAACTATCTGATCATATAGCAGTTGAGTTTAAAATGCGATAACCAAGAATCATAACACGTTTGAATGATCGACGTTACTCGAGAGCAGGGAGCCTGGTATAAGTCTTTTTTATTTTTATTATAATGAAATATTTTACTAACGTAGCTGATTGGTACCAACTATTAATATACAAAGATGATATATAAATACATATAAATATATGAAAGAAAAAATGAAAATAAAACGAAAAATCATGAATGGAACGTGCAGCCAACATTTTCAACGTTTTTTTTTTTATTCGTTAGAAACACGACGAACTTTTCGTTCTGCTCCGACGTCCTCGTGCTAATCAACACTGTGGATTAGTAATTCAGTGATCCCTCGGTATCGCAAGTTTTGACGAAGGGAATCCTGACTTTATCAACTGTAGGAAAAATCGTCGTCACACTCCTGTCTCGCCGACCGTGCTCGTTCGATAACGTGAAGCAATTAGACGAGCAGATTAAATGGCAAAAAAAAAATAATCGACAGTTTTTGGAAAACTAAATACCAACGAAGCATTTCCTGTGATTTGCTGAAATTTATTTCAGACCCGTAGACGCCACACCACCTCTGGGCTGACGTACTCACCACATGCGTGCAAATTTGCATCTTCGAGTTTTCAAGACGTTCTGTGAAATTCGGGAGATACTTTTTAGGGTTAGCGAATCCTGGGCTTTCGACGACAACGATTAGAAAATGGAAAAATCCAAGATTTTTCACAAAAAAATTGTCAAATTCACGAAAAAAATTTTGAAAATGTTTTTTTTTTTGTTTTAACGCCATTTCAATACTAATTAAGGTATTGATATTTAATTTGCGCGGAATTGAAGATAACGAGTCATATTTGAAGAAAAAAACTAATCCGGAAAGATTATGAGGAAAGCCGCTGGGCCACGGAGACAAAAGTTCTTGTCGCCTGAAGTTTTCGTGGGTACAAAATTTGCACCCATGTGATGGCTACGGTTTAAATTAACAATAGGACAGAATTTTTTTTTTAAAATATGAAAAAATTCACTAAACTTCATTATTGATCAGAGAAAAATATTTTTCAAGCCAATCGATTCGTTTTCTCGAAAAACTGGAATCCGTGATTCCTATTAATTGCAAACCTGCATTTCCTTCCTCTGGACGTTTTTGAAACATTTTAGAACATATTTCACTGGATATCGCGGATTCGGGACGTTTCTATGTCACTACGATTCCCCGTTGTTGTAACTTCCTTTTCTGCGATTACACTACGACACTACTGCACTCGATCTATGTGTGCGATATCATTTTGAAACGCGAGCTCGAAGTGTAAACGTGAGATACATTACAAGGTGTGTTTGGTTTTTTTTTTTTTTTTTGTGTTTCAGTCAGTTTCTTTTTTGTGTGATCGCACACAATCTGACCCAAATTTAAATGGCAAGTCTTCATTTACACACCCTCCCCCATTTGAGGTTTTTATTCAGCCCTGAGTGCGAAGCAGTCGCCCCAAAAATGTGTATAAATTGAGCGTCGAAACTGTGAGAGAAAATTAGTTCCCTCCGATTTTTCGTACTCGAAGGAACCCAAGAAAATATGTTACTCGCTTTGTATCTGTTACAAGCTTTCGCCACTGTTTTCGTTTCCGGTAAGCAACGAATAAATTTGTTGATCCATTTTTTTCTTACGATCGAAAAAACTGGGAAATGTTTGAGTTGATTTTACGAGGACGTTGTTGAAATTTTCAGCCGAGGATGGCCACACTAAAATCGTCGGTGGCGCAGCTGCGGAGGACGGTCAGTTTCCTTATCAAGTATCCCTGCGAGTAAGGAATCGCCACTTTTGCGGTGGTTCGATCGTCGAAAAACATTGGATTCTCACGGCTGCTCATTGCTTGTCAGGGTAATTAATGAAACTTGCATTTTTGTACTTGTTTATTTGCATTTTTGTTTTTGTCATTATGAAACTACAAAAAGAAACTCAAAAGTTAACCCTTCGAGTGCACACTGGGTCGATTTGACCCCAACAATTTTCTCTCACCGATCATTGGCATTTAATTTTCGTTTTCGTCAAAAAATTAATTCACGTCCATAAAATATTGATAATTTACTACAAAAAACTTTTGTACGAAAAAAAAATATTTTTTTTTTTAAATTTACATTTTCGACAGTGAAACGTTCGACAAAAGTCATAAAAAAAAACGATGAATTGATGTTCCAGTTTCAACGACACTGCAATAACTGTGGTAACAGGAACAAACACACTGGACGAGGGTGGGGACGAGTATCAATCGGTAAAAATAATACCTCACGCCAAGTACAACGCTTTGTTGATTAGGAACGACATTGGATTGATTCGAGTGGACAAAGATATTGTTTACAACGAGAAAGTGAAGCCCATAGCCTTGGCGAGTGAAAATTTCAAAAAGTGCGATTATCCGGCTGTATTATCGGGCTGGGGAAAGATCGAGGTAAATAGCGTAAATTCGTCGCACGTTAAAATAATCTGAAAAATTCAATTAACTCGCAATTGCGATCTAAAAATTCACTCGAGATTGGAATAATTTGTTGAAAATCAAAGAATTTGTTATAAAATCGGTTTTTACGATCCAGCATCCCGGAGAAATACCTAACGAACTGCAATACATCAAGCTGAACGTGATAGACCAACGCGAGTGCCTGAATACGAGTTTCCGTGTGACCGACAACAATATATGCACTCTGAACAAGGAGGGTGAAGGGGCTTGTCACGTAAGTGGTCCACTCGAGGTGTGGTAAGCGGACGCTTTATGAGCGTACCGCCTCCTCTCTCGTTGTTTACATACGAAGCGTTTTTTTTTTTTCTTTCGTTGAGTCTCGTGCAGAAAAGAAAAACAACACGAGCGAAACCACAACAAAACAGGTCAACGGGACCGAAAAAAAATCGCTTTCAATCTCATTCGCGTATTGTTCATCGAAACGTAGCGAAGTAGTATATACAGCCACGTGGAATCTATGAGCTTTTCTATATCGAAAAGAAAAACGTTGAGTGGATCTAAAAATTCAGGAGTCATTGATCATCCGATTAAATTCTGATAATTCTTAATTATTGAAATGAATTATTTTTGGATAATTAGTTAATGTAAATACTTTTTAGTCAAAAAAGCAACGGAACTTTTTTGCTTCTTTTATCATCAAAGACATTATTACAAATTAGTTTTTTTTATTATTGAAATTATGGGTAAATTATTTGTTGGGCTCAATTGGCGTTTAGCGTAATAACAATCTTTAGAAAACGTTATTTCCAACCAGCTGGTCAGCGTTGTTAAACCTTCAAATGTTTATGTCGCTATTACTCGTTAGCCTGAAATGAGTTTGTTTCAATTTCGATTGCCAGATCAGCTTCAACGGTAAAAAGGGTTTTTAAAGACATCGTTGATTTCTGTGAACATTATATTTTCTCGTGTTCGTTTTTGGTTTGTTAAAGTTGGAAAGATCGATCTTGAAAAAATACAAATAGTTGCAAAGGGAGTGTGTCTGCCATAAGAGCCTGTGTATAAGGATTCAAAAAATGTGACTTTTATGTATCGTTCTCTTGACAACTAGACGGTGGATTGAAAAATAATTCCAGTGACAGATGCAGGCTATATTTTTCTATGTTATCTCCAAATTTCAAGCGTTAAATTTGAAATTTTCGTTTCCCCATCAAATACGCGTGATTCTCCTCAAGCGATTATGACAGGATCCTGAAAATCGCCTCAGCAGCCAAATTCGCTGCATCAAAAAATCAAGAAAACTCAAAAACTAAAATAAAACTCCAACTTTTTTCTATTCAGGGTGATTCGGGTGGTCCATTGGTTGCTGACGACGTACAAATAGGGGTCGTTTCTTGGGGCAGACCATGTGCGAAAGGTCGGCCGGACGTTTTTACACGAGTCTATAGTTACAAAGATTGGATCGACAAGCACATAAAAGAATGAAATAAAGAAACTGAAAGCAGCAACAACGGAGCAGCTCAGATTTCCCGAATATCAAGAAAAACTATAAAAACGAAAATCACAGCAAGTGGAAAGGCTCGTTTTTGGAATAGATGTAAATCCGATTGCGAGCAAGTCACGTTCCCCGAATAAAGAAAGAAAAAAAGTTGAAAAAAGTTAAAAAAAAACAGCATGTAAATCGTCCTCGAGGATTCAGACAATTGAACACACAAGATTATACATTTCTCATGAGAACGAAAGGAGAATTTTAATTTAAGAGTATAATCACGAACGAGCGACAACGCTCCTGTGGTTTGCCAGCAGGCGAGGGTTTCTCGAATAATAATAATAACGCAATCCAACGTTCTATGACCTCTGCGGTTCAAGGTCCGAGGGGTAAGAAAAAACAACACACATACAAACGATTCCAAGTTTCTGAGCGATCCAGAGTGAGTAAAGTGTTGGTTTCCGCGTAAAAAAAACTGAAGCGACGATAAGAAAAAATAAAATAATAAGAAAACGAGCGAAAAAATAATCTTTCCGCTTTGGTTTGACGTTGAAAATTTTTATAACCGAATTTCTGTTTCTATTTCGTTTCTAAAGTCCAAGATAAATAGCGTGCATAATTGAGGCAAGGTTGTTCCAGGTATGGAGCCATAATTAGAGTGCAGAGGGCGAGAGAGGGGCACGTCGAGGAGGATTTTGGATTGAAATATATTAGGGAATGGCGTGACTGGGAAGAGTTAAGTTCCGGTTTGTATGTTCCGGTACCATGACCTGCCTAACACGAGCACATGCACGTTTATGCGAAAATATTAACATATATATATATATATATATTTCTGGATGTATATAAACATAGAGAAGGAAATTCGAAGCGTTCGATATCATCTGTCCAGGCGATCGAGCCTGCAGCGATGAATACGAACACAGTGGAAAGCGGTTCAGCGGTTTTCGCGCACGTATTCGGCCTCACACAGGGATGAGAACACACGAAGGAGGCTCAAGGGAGAAGGGAAAGGGAAGGGAGGAGGTTATAGAGGGATGTGGGGCTGCGGGGGTGAGGCTGAAAGTGGCGCCTGGGTCCCGCGGAGGGTAGTTTTGCGCCCGCGCAATCGCGGGCTTTGTGTACGCGAGGGGCCAATCCGTCCAGTTGGCGACTGACCGTCGAAAAGCAATGGCCGTGTGGTTCGTCGCGCCCGGCAACCAAACTCGCAGTTAATGTGAAAAAGAATGAAGACGAAAAGTTGAATCGGGGCAAGAAACAATATGCCGAAGTCGCGAGTGATCGAGGGCCGTTTGTTTTTCACCGCAAACGTTCGGCGCTGATTAGTAATTGAGGAAAACGATTGTCGAGGGTGAAAGAAAATAAAAGAAAGGTTTCGGGTGGGAATCAGGAAGTCTGAAAAGTCAGAAGTGGCTCGACGACCTTTTTTTTTCGCTGGTAGTTCATGGGCTGGGAATCAATCGTCGTACTTTTTGAATGGCGACCAGTAAAGCACGTTGGAAGAAGTAACGACGCTGAATAAACACGTTAAGGCGAATGAGAAAAAACGGTGCGAGGGAAAATCGGGCGAATGAGGAACGAAGGGAGAGAGCGACAACGCCGCAGAGCAGCTCGACACTCGCACAGAGTGGCGCGCGATGATGAGATAGGCCTATGAAAAATTGTAGGCGAATAGGGCGAGAAGAGGAAGGGAAAAAAAAACGAAGAAAAATCCGCGCTCAAGAGTCGTGAGAATATCGGTCGAGTGTTTCTCGCGTGACCTGAATCTCGTCTTTTTCCAGATTTTTTTTTGTATCACAAAACACTTTGGTTCGTAGCAACGCGCGGTGACATTACCGAAACAAAAGAAAGAAAAAAAAAGAGGAAATCGCGACTGCCTTCTATGCGTGAACTCGTATGAATCAAGGTAAAAAAATTCCCAAACCCCCACGTCCTGATGCTCCCATTTCCACAACAACAACAAAAAACACGTTCCGATAGAGCGAGAAATTTTGCAAACATAACCAAACATTCGAGGATTCCGACGTCGAAAAACGAAAAAACGCGAGAACAAAGAAGACGCGAAGAAAAAAGTATGAATTCGTTTAGTTTTTTTAGCTTTCGCTCACAAGGTCTCGTAATAAAGGCGAGCAGTCTGTAATTTCTCCGTTCGTATTATTGTGATAAGAAGCATTTTGCGGTGCATCGTTGCATACACGATGTCCGACACCTGCCGGACTTGTTGGCGCGCGAGGCAAGCACCTGCTGCGACGGTTTATTCACGACGCGTGCCACGCGAATCGATCCCGAACTTTTTGCTTCGTAACAATAATCATAAAAATAATAACAATAACAACAATAACTTGGCATGGAAACAAAAAATCCACCGCATGTTGGTCCTTATGAAGAAAATACGTGAGCATTTTTTTTCGAAGGCACGACACGTAACCGTTTCTTAGGAAGAGAAGCTACGTGACCATTTAAACAAATGTACCACGTGACGTGTTTTTGTAAAACGGTCACGTGGTACATTCGTCATTTTCGACAACGAAAAAATCAATTCCATTGATATTTTGAAGCACGAAGACGAAAAAATTCGTTGGTAAAAATAAAGAAGGAAAAGAATTCACTGTCGTAGTAAAAATCGCGTAATCGTGTGAATCGGGAAAGAAAACGAAAGATTCGAAACAAAAGAAAAAAAAAATCAACGAGGCGAGAAACGCATCGAGAGATTCGCTCATGTGGACAAATTTTAGGGCGCCGAGTGCGGGGTTCGTGTTGTGTACTTAATATTTCAGCCTGTACACACAAATCGATACAGTATTTCTCTGCTGATCCCCGTGTCGAGAACAGTCGTTTTTTTTTCTCTCCGAATTGAAACAAAAATCCTACAAATAATTCGATCGATTAAAAATAAAATCTCTTCGATCTGTAAAGAATTTTTCGTGTGTTCTTACGCAGGAGGACGAGGGGAAACAAAGCAGAATGGAGAAGCGTGCATCGTTACGTGAATAAATCGAGAAGATCGATGAATTTTATACTCGCAACTGCAACGAAATGATTTTCGAGTACTAAACCGTTTGACGAGCCAAAGAACGAAGAAAAAACGAAAAATTACTCTGTCGCGGACAATTTGAACCGAGCGAAGATCACGATCGTGTACAAAAAAGAAAAAAAACGAATAGAGACAGAAGAAAGGAGCAAGAAATCGCCAAAGAAATCGTAGTAAGGCGCGTGTCCATCCATACTCGAGAGACGTTGAAATATTCAAGAGGATAATTGAGTTTAACGTTTGCGAAGCCTACATATGAGCTGCTGCCCGTTTATGTAAGTATTATTAATTTTTACCAACCAATACCTCGATCTGTCGATTTATCAACAATTCTTCAATTTTTAACAACAAATCTTCAGTCTTTCTCAATTATTAAGAATATGTGATTTGAGCCTTCGTCTGGGGTATGAATTTTTTTTACTCCTACGGTACTTTGGGGAAAAAAGCGTCAAAAAATTTGGAGAAGTCCGGAAATACTTTCTCCAATTCTTTTTTTAATCCAATCATTTATTCAGCTATTCATAGTTAAAAAAAAAAGTGGAGCTGGAGTTGGCAACGGGGGAATGCAACGATTTTTTTTTATTGACAATTTAAAAAATTTTGATAATCATGCGAATTTTGTGAGTCGATATTCTGTTTGGTTCGGAAAAATCGATCGTTTTCTCATTGTGATTACATTTTGCATATAAATGATGAGCGCTGTCGAATGAAAGACAAAAATTTCATTGATTTCCAAATCCTTGAAACACTGCATTTAAAAATTTGGGTCTAAAAGACCCATAGTTCAGATGAAGGGTTAACCCTTCGAGTGCACGACTCCTGTAAGTGCATATTGGGTCAATTTGACCCAGGCCGTTTTTCAAATCGCTGCATTCCACTAAATATGCATTTTTTGTTTTTTTTTTGTAGAGAAGTTTTTTGTAGTAAATTTTCCATATTTTATAAATTTATTTTTCGACGAAAACGGAAATTACATGCCAAACGATCGGTGACAGGAAATTTTTGGGGTCAAAACGACCCAGTATGTACTCGAAGGGTCAACATTCGTATAATTTTTATTTCTACAATTTTTAAATTCATTCCTCCATTTATTTATGCAACCAATTATCTAAATGGTGTAAAAAAAAACACACGTAAAAAGTTCCACTCGATCCTCAGTAATGACTTTGCCCTAATTATTATTTCCAGTATAATTAGCAGCGAAGCAGGGAGACATTTTGTAAATGAATTTTTTTTCACTATTTCCTGCCATTTGATAAACAAATTTGCATAAAATTGATGAATAAATATAAAATGTATAGCAAATGGTTGTATCTTTGAGGCTATCGCCAGAACGAGATATCGATCGTGCTTGGTGCGAGCATATAAACATCTCCACGAGCGTACAACTGTTGGCAACAAAATGCTATTAAGCTCTAAATGCGATAAAAGACTTAAGCTCTCTGATAAAGGACACTTTTGCGTGTTCTCTTTTCTTTTATTATTATTATCGTAGTTGTTGTTATTATTATGAGTTTATACGTGTTTGTCGATCTATATATGCTCGTGCCCAACCCCCGAACCAATTAAAAGGTTGTGAACCCGTCTCACAAAGTCTGATAGACTATTAAACGCGAGTCGGACGCGTGGACGGTACCGATATAGCACACTACCTCGTGAAACGTTACAAACAAGTCTGCACACATGGATACTGGTACTCCATGAAAAAAAAACAAGTTTATAAATGTAGATTTATTAAAAAATCACGAGATTACCGAAAAATGGATAATAATACACAAATTTGTGTTTTAAAGTGTGGGGGAAGATTCCATGGGTTTGGGAGAAGAGGGAAAGGAAGAGAAAACGACGAAGAGAGGACCCGTAGATCGTATTTATTTTGGGAAATACGTCTTTGGGAAAAGTGTCTCCCTTTTCGATGAGGTTCGGTGAGAGGGAGAGAGAGATACGAGTTTCTATTTAATGGCCCGCAGTGTTTGTAAACCTCCACCGAAATAAATTCGTGCTCCTCCACGTCGTGTGCGTTTGGGCCTCTTTTTTATCACGTATTCCTGGAGTTAATGGATTCTCAAAAAAGAAAGAGATAACGTTGAGAATAAATGAAACACGCGGTTTCCTATGCCTTCGACCTGCACAGCGTATTGTACGTTTTTTTATTCTTTCGACGCGAACGACATGACGAAGAAAGTGGAGGAAGGACAGAGCACAGAGAGAGAGGGAGAGAGAATGAACTGCAAAGTGTAGGGTCGCTGCTTCCTTATGGGACTTGAAGCACGAGGGACGAAAACGCGGAGGGAGGATCTTGAGAAGGTTTGCATTTGTGCAAGGTCTCTTCAGGCTCTTGCACCTTTCCTCAAGCAAATTGTATTCTCTTTCTCTTTCTTTCGTTATTCTTCGCTCTCTCTCTCTTTGGCGTGTTTGCGGGTGGACGAACGAGCCTCACATGCTATATTCCTCGCTCGGAGGACGCACAAATATATTTCTATACGTACACGAAAGCGATAAGGCGTGTATTATGTATTCTCCATATACACGATGCAATTTATATGATTTTCATTCGTCCCAGAACTCGCGTGTTTCCCCTGCGGAAAATTGCACGTGGACATGCATCGTCGAGGGATATTCTCGTACGAACACTTCGCCATGCAAACTCTTTTTTTCTCGATCTTTCAAACACTTTTTCACAAACGAGAATGTTCCGGATTTTAGAAAATAAAAGGGGCTAGGTTCTCTAAATAACACTTTGTCGTTTTCGGATAAAACTCTACAAACACTCGTTGAATTTCGATCGACACGGACTCGACTGTAAAACGGAATTTTTCTATTTTGGCGAAAGAGATATTTTGCACGACAAATACGAGGGAATCAGCTGATCGCCCACGACGCACGGCTCCCGGCATTTTGCCCTTGTGCGCAGTTGACGGTTGAAATTCTGCGCAATGCCCATTGGTCAAGAGAGTTTTTGTAACTCACCGTGGTAATTTTTGGAAGGCTTTGAGGACACCGCGTCGTTAGATCGACGCTTTTTAGAACATTGTGAAAAAACTTGCGGAAAGTTTATACATAAAAAAACTGTGGGCGATTGATTGGCTTTTTCGAGTCACAATCAATATCAACATGCACACAGGATTATTCTGGAAAGTTCGAAAGAAAAAGAGAGAGAGATCTTGGGGGTCATCGGTGTAGAAACTTAGGGAAGTTTTCACAGAGGCTTGAGCTTATTCATTCGATAATGCCTGTCATCTCTGTCTGTACGACTGTCTGGCGACTTGCAGAGAGACCAAGTTCGTAGAACTTGCGAAGAGAGACAGTGCGAGAGACGAAGGAACGAAGGAGTAAAATAGAAATACAACGGGAGGAAGAATAAGAGAAGAAGCAGCGAGGATAAAAGGACAGAGAGAGAGAGTAGAAAGAATGGGGTAGGAAGAGAGAAGAAGATAGAACAGCGGGATAAAAAGAAAAGAGTGGGGAGGAGGGGAAGAGAGAAGGGAAAACGTGCGCAGCTGTGAAACGTGAGACGACGAGAGCGCCTCGTTGTTTCTTCGTTCCACCGCCACGAGCGTTGCTCCCGGGCAGCTAAAACATTTCACCAACACAGATTCAGGGAAAAAATACACGAAAACATGTGCGATCTGTGTAGCTAATTTTTTTCTAATGACATTACAAAACCCTCGTGTATCGATAAGCCCACGTAAATACATGCGAAAGCTATCGAATGTTTATAGACGCGAAATATATAAATCCACATGCAGCTTTTGTAAACGTATGTGGTTAGAAAAATGTATATACACGTCGAAATGCTCGTCGAGGTGCCAGGAAGAAAGTGGGGGAAATACGTGTGCGCAGCGAATGAAAAGAGAGAAAGAGAGAGAGCGCGCAAGAAAGAAGAGGGGAAAGAATCGAGAGAGTCTCGAAGCCGAAGCGGCAGTGCAGTGCGGACGTCGCCACTGTCGTCAGCAGCATCGCGCTCTCCCCCCTCCTCGGAGTTGTCTCGTATTCAATCCATTGTCTTCTCCCACTTGGACCGTGCTCCCAAAAAATAAAAAACAAATAAACAAATATTGGGCAACCGCGTTGTAACGGCGGAATGAAAAAAAACTACAATAACAAGAAGTTTAGCGTGAAACAATTCTGTTAAAAATATTGACACGAGTGCGAGAAGTAATGAAACGAAAAAAATGTTTAAGATGAAATATCGTACCGGCTGAGTCCTAACGAAAAAAGCAAACGTTCGCGTGCTTTTGTGGCTCTATCGTGCTCACGAATACTCGTGCTCTCTCGTACGTCTCCGATCGACCACATCGCATGTGAGAATCGAGAATAATAAACCAGAAAATAAACTCGCAGGAACGAAGAGATAAAAGAAAACAAAAAATAGAAACTTGCTCCGAAGGAGAGAGTAATCTGTGCGCGGTTAATAAATTATATAATTTCAAAGAAAATCGATTGACAACGAGAAAATTGCAGGAAAAGTTGAGATGTGGGTGATTCGATTTCGTATTTATTCTCCCAACATGAACGCCGTATCTCTCGATCAAAAATTCGTTAAACAATTGTTTAATTAATCAAAACAAAAGTCAAAATAATAAAAATAATGATAATGCAGAGTCTCGAGATTCCTCTCGAGAGCTTATCGACGAGGAGCATCTCGTCGCGAGTTTTCACGATGTTTTTGAACCAAGAGCCTGGCAACAGTGACCCGAGAAATTCCACGCTTCCCTCGGACGTTATCTCTAATTTTGCATAATATCAAAACCGACTGTAAACTCAAATTCGACAAAAATAATCCACAAAAAAAAAAACAATGCACAATTTTTTTTTTTCAACTGAAATAAATACGCAGCGGAAAATTGTGCTGAATTTTTTCTACGGAATCGATCGATCGCTCGAGATATAATCATGATTCAGACTCAATGGAAATGAATAATATTTTTTTCTAAAATCGTTTTTGAAGAAAAAACTACGGCGACTGGGAGGGGGAAAACATCGAGAGTGAGAGTCGAAAGATCGGTTCGTAACGATCTCGTATGGATAATCTCGGGACAGCTGATAAAACTCGAACGAGTACGTGTGACAGTGGGAAAAAAAAGTAGAAAATCAATGAGCGTCGTGGTGTTTACGCGAGAAAGTTTCACCGAATTTTCAATTTGACAATTTAGCCTACAAACTCAATCTCTCGATTTCGTAATGGAGGCGTTACGACTAGCTATTCAGTGAGTGTAACGAAAATTATTTGTCCCTTTAGAAAAACAAAGTTCGACGTGATAAAAATGAAGAAAAGAGAAAAATTGTATTTTTTTTCTCTTTTTTTGAGAAACGGTCGAACATTTAATTAACGCTTCGAGTGCATACTGGGTCGTTTTGACCCCACAGAATTTTCTGTCCCCGATTGTTTGGCGTTTAATGACAACTAATGTTTTCGCATTTAATTTTTGTTTTCGTACAAAAAAAAAATTTCGGCTCATAAAATATGGATAATTTACTACAAGAAACGTCTCTACGAAAAAAAAAAACATAAAATGCATATTTACCGGAATAGAACGGTTTGAAAAACGCCTTGGGTCAGATTGACCCAATATGCACTTATATGTGTGCACTCGAAGGGTTAATTATCGAATCCGATCCAAGTCGTTGCTCGTAATACAAAAAATAATGTTAATTTTTCCAATCGAACGATTTACCAAGTCGATCGAAACTTTAAATGAATTAGCTCATTAAAAAAATCATCCCGTACCGTTAAAAATACGAATCTCGATCAAATTCCGATCGAACCGCGCATTAGCGTTTATTCATCGTTTTCTCGAGATAAAAAAAAGTTGAATGACATTGATAAACAAAGGAATCCAAATCGAACGAATAAACAAATCGATGTTGCATTTTTATCATTTTTTTTTCGTCCAGCTCGATAATTTCAATGTTGCAGACGATTGTTCAACCGGCAAATTGAATATGTTTTAAACAAATTGCCATTTCCTCAAAATTCACGAATAAAGAACGAGTCGACGTCGTAAATTTTTTGAAAATGTCTCCAGGAACAAAATCGCTGAAAAATTTCAAAGCCCACTTCGAAAAGTGTTGATAAAATTCGACACCGTTGACTTTCTCATTCCCCGCTCAAAGGCTCTGCGAAATCCGTCATTGTTGAGGTTTTTCAAGGTCGATAAGACGTTCCGTCGTAAAGATCGAGTGCGCCAATTTTTTTTTTACCAACGATCGTAAAACTTGCAAACAATGAAAATCATTGGAAAGTGATTCCTGGATTTTTGATGATCAATTCGACGCTGTGAAAAATACGATTTTTTTTTGTCCCTAGGACGAGGCTCGGGGAGAGGATGGTCAGCATGAGCTCAATGCTCGTCGAGACAGTGAGCATTAATTATGAGGATTTCAACGAGAGTTTCCTCACGTGCGGGACGTGTCTTTGCGTTTACGACGGTAGCGAGCACACCCCGAAACTTTTGCCATGTTCCCATACAGTGAGTCCGAACCGAATGCCAACAAAATCACAAAAAAATTCCACTTGACCGAAATATCAAAAAAATCTCGTGGAGTTTCAATTTTTCGTCTTTTATCAACAAATCACTGGATTTTCAAATCTCCTAATTCTCTAATTTTCCATCAGGTGTGTCTACACTGTTTGACGAGGATAGCGGCGTCGCAGACTCGCGAAGCCGGTGCGTTTCGTTGCCCGATATGCCGGGAATTGATAACAATACCACGCGGTGGCGTTCCGGCATTGCCACCGAGTTTTCTCGTCAACCAACTTCTGGATTTGATGTCACGACAGCGTCGCGAAGTGAGTCATTACAATCAGCGCATTCGATCAAGCAAACGTTACGAAAATCGTTGCGTTTTTATTAAAAATTTAACAATAACAACTAAAAACGGAAACAAAACGAAAAAAAGGATAAAAAAAGAAAAACTAACGGAAATAATTTAAAAAAAAAAGGATAAAAAAAGAAAAAAGAGGAAACAAAGCAGCGACAACAAAAAAAACGACAATATTACTAATTGCAATGACTGTTCAGATCAAGCAAACGTCACGAAAATCGTTGCGGTTCTATTAAAAATTGAAAAATAATAAAAAAGAAAAAAAAATAATTAAAAAAAAAGAAAAGGGAAAAGGAAGCAACAAAAAAAACGACAATATAATAATAAATTGCAATAACAATAATCGTTGTTCAATTAGCCACAATAACGTAACGATGATTTTTTTCTATTCAGGTAATTCCAAAATGTTCGGTTCACAACAACCAAGAATTGTTGTTTTGCGAGACGTGCGACACGGTGTTTTGTACAGTTTGCACGGGCGGAAGTCACGCGGGCACATCGCCTGGCTGCACCGAGCACACCATCATCCCATTCAGCATCGCCATAAAACGCATGTCCGAGATATTGTTGTACAAAGCGAACGAATGCATTTCCAAGGTAATTAAAAATCGATGAAACGAAAGAAATTGAGAAATTTTTTATTAGAATGAGAAAAAAATATTGGCACGGAAATTGTAATCGAAAAATTGGTGGACAGTTGACGCAAGCTCAAGAATCCGTTACGACGGAACTCCGACGTCTCGACACCGCCATGGAAAGATGTCTGACCGTCGTTGACGCTGAATTCGCCGAAATCATCAGCAAAGTCGAAAAACGACGAGCCGAGCTTCAAGCCGCTGTCACTGCCGCGGCTAGAGACAAAAAACACGTTCTCGAAGAACAGCACGCACTCATCGAGGCCGAGAAGAACAAAGTTCAACGAGAGTGCGAAGGTTTGCAGTATCAGGTGAGGCCGATTATCGAACGCGAAATTAAACAACCGGACAGCAAAGTCGTTGATTTTATTTTACAGGGAAATTCGAGATTCTGACGTTTTTTTTTTTCAATATTATGATTTTTTTTTTTCAAGGTCGAGGTGCGAAATATTACACAAAGAATCGGGAGTTTGACGGACCAGCTGGACGCCGCAGTCGCGTTGAGCGAACCCCGCGAAAATGCCTTTATTACTGCCGAATTTGGTCACAACGAGGCGATGACGGAATTGGAGCGTGCCCTCGGTTCGTTCGGCCGCGTCAGATCGAGCACCACATTGCCAGGTAACCGAATATTCCTTTTATTTTCGTTGCTTTCGTGCCTCATTGCCCAGGCGTTCTTTTTCCATCGAATTTGCCATTTTCCTTTTATTTTGTTCACTTTTTCATCGAATTTATTCGCATTTATCGTTGGTCTCGCTTGTTCTTCACCTGAAGAGATCCAGTGGGGACGCGAATGCTTGGTTAACCTTTCTTTGACTATCGCAGAAAATTTAATCAAGAAAAATTTGAATCGCTGTTTCGTCAAAATTGAATTAATAACGAATTTCCGAAACGATGAATTTTCCAGGCTTGTGTCGTGCGAGTCTGAAAGACCCGGCGATAGCGAAATTGCAAGCCACCGTGTTAGTCGAAACAGTCGATTATCACGGGCACCCGAGGAACGCCGGCGGCGACCCGATCGGTGCCGAACTCGCTCTCGCCGATCCAATCAACCCGAACGACACAAATTCCACTACGATCGAAACCCAAGTTCGTGACCTTGAGAACGGAACTTACGAGGTTTTGTTTCGACCCCCATCGGCCAGTCGTTACGTTCTCAAATTGTCCGTTTTCGAGAGACCGATCAAGGATTATCCGCTGTTTTTTAACGCCACCGAACACAATGAGCCCATCAAGACTTACGGGCGACGAGGCAGCGGCAAAGACGAATTCCATCAACCGGTCGCCGTCGCCGTCGACGATGACGGTCTCGTCTACGTGGTCGATACCGGAAATTCACGGATTAAGGTATTCGCTCATTTTTTTCTCTTTTTATAAATTTTATCGTCGTCCAAAAATTCAAGAAATTCAATTTTCCGTAAAGAAAGAAATTTCTCGATAAAAAAAATGGCATTTTCTGGTTCAGGTTCTCGACGAAAATCTCGAATTCCAAAGACACATTACCAACGAGGGTTTGGAGGGACGAAGTTGCACCGGAATTGCCGTTTCTGAACAAGGCCTCGTAGTTGTTAATTGGCGGACGCGAACCATCACCGAAATGAGCACGTTGGGCGATACCATACGCTCCTTTTCCCACAATGCATTTCAGGTATGTTCAGCCTTCATTTTCTATAACTCTGTGCCTATTTATTTTGAACAAAATGTCGAAGAAAAAATCGAGAAACAGTCGAACATTTAATTATCGAATCCGATCCAAGTCGTTGCTCGTATTACGAAAAGTAATGGTAATTTTTCAACTGGAACGATTTGCCAAGTTGAACGGAACTCTAATTGTATTAGCTCATTTAAAAAATCCTCCCGTACCGTTAAAAATACGAATCTCGATTAAATTCCGATCGAACCGCGCATTAGTGTTTATTCATCGTTTTCTCGAGACAAAAAATTTAAATGACATTGATAAACAAAGGCAACAAAATCCAACAAATTAACGAAACGGTGCTGCATTTTTATCATTTTTCCTCGTCCAGCTCGATAATTCCAATGTTGCCGACGATTATTTAACCGGCAAATTTTATAACTCGGTGCCCAATTATTTCTCAAAAATGTCGAAGAAAAAATCGAGGTTTTCAATTTTGGCTCATTTTTCTCGTTCAATTTTAAATTCTTAGAAAAAAAAGAGAGAATTCTGTCAGTTATTGACATTTTCGGAGTAACAATTTTGGTGGTTGATGTCAAAACAGGAACCGATCGACGTGGCAGTGGACAGAAGCTACGGCCACGTTCTTGTTGCCGACAACGGTCAAAGCTGCGTCTTCGTTTTCGACTCCGATGGAAAGATTCTCTTCCAGGTGAGAGTGCGTATTGTTAACATTTTTTTTCTACATTTTCACGTCGATATTGTTCAAAAAACCTCAGCATGTGTCAATAACTCGGAAAAAATGTTGTTTTTTCATTTTTTTAAATGCCTCACTGATTTTTTTCTTTTTTCGACACTGCAGGTCGGAAAACGGAGCATGTTCAAATTAATAAGCGCAGTCACCGTTGGCCCAGCCGGAGAAATACTGCTCGCCGATTCTCGGATTCAAGTTTTTTCGGCAAAGGGCGACTTTTCGGAGGAGATTTACGGCGAGGGACGACGTACGTTCGATTTCCTTAAATAAACTATTTCTAGAATATTCGAAAAAGAAAAATTCCATCTAAATAATAAAAATTAAAAAATCCATCGCATTTTTGTTGCTTCGTGGCAAATATTCAGATTTTTTCGTTTTTCATGAAAATTAGAAATTCTTCTTGAAAATAATTGGTAGAGAATGATTTTTAATGATAACATTTGATGGAAAAACAGGGAAAGGAAAATACGGAGGGATCGCCGTTGACGTGGAAGGAAAAATCGTCGCGTCGAGGAGTGACAAGGGTCGGAGTATAATTCAAGTATTAAAACTCGGAGGTGGCAATTTATTGACGGAGATCGATTCGCACAGCTCAAAACTTCGTCGACCAACAGGGATTGCGATACTTCCAGGGAATTACTTGGTCGTGGTCGACTTGGGCAACGACTGTATCAAAAAGTACAGATATTGGTAAAAATGCGAAAAAAAAAAGTAGAAAAGGAAAAACGTCGAATTTGCACGGACTTTAGATCGAGGAAAAATTATATTTAATTAATCCAGTTCACTGCCCATCTCTGAGAAGAAAACGAGAAGCAAAGCGATAGATTTCCCTTTTATAAACTACGAAAATAATCCTAAGAAAAGATTTTTGAGCCAAGACAAAAGGAAAGAATTCCAAAAATCGAGATCCAGGCTGATTTGCAATTTCGAAAATTTCACAGACGATGAAATTTTCTTGTACAATTATTGTACAGAGACAAAGGAAAGATTAGAAAGGCTTGTACATATATTTTTTCAGTATTAATAATTAGCAGAACGTATGACAAGGGAAAAGGAAGGGTTGTTCGAATTTTTCGGTTTTTTTTTCTTCAATTTTCGCATTTGTTTCGGCTCTGCGGTTTTTTTTATAGATTTTTATTCTTAAGAAGCGCCGAATCGGTCGGCAAAACAGTCGATTTTCGATATTTTTTTATCGACATTTGAAGTTCTTTCGTTCGATTGACTATTGGTCTGTTTTAACCACACGAACCTCCTTAAAGTTCCCATTTTATTTCCGCTATTCCGATGCGAAAAAATGGCGAACTAAAAAATTGGTTCCTTTTTATGCCGCGACGTTTCATAAGCCATGCTTTGCCAGTCAGTCTGTGTATTTTTCTCAAACTTACACACGAAGAGCTAGTCTTTGAAACATCGAGAGATTTCTTCGATTCGTCGACGAAACCGAAAAATTGAAAGAAAATGAAACGTCAATGAATTCGTCACTGGCACGCGCAATTTTTCGATGGACATCGTTCCTACGAATTGATCGGTGTCAGTTTTGACCTTTTTTCGTTCCACTGGGCAAAGTTTTACTTAAAGAATCTCAGCATATTATTTGTACACGTACATACTTCCCTGTCCTAATTTTTTACGTGCGTTTCGCAGATTTCATCCCATGGCAACGTTTTTTTTCAAACGCGACTATTTAGTGGTGAAAATTTTGTTTCTCGAATGATTTTCAATTCTTTTTAGAGTTGTGATGATTTTTTTTTTTTACACGTATGAATTGAATGTAAGGGAAGCACTAGGGAATTCAAGAAAATCATCATGCGACAGGCCACGCGTTGTGAAGATTTTTCAGATCGCGGAATCGATTTATTTTTGCCAAGTTGCTCTTTCGACTTGGACCTGTCGTCGCTTTGATTTTTCCTTATTTTTTTTTTTATAACTTGAGGGATGACCGAGGAAAAAACTTGTACGATGAATGGCCAGAGATGTTTGTAAATATATTATCAAAGAGGACGCATTTACAAGACGCTTATAACAATTAATCGAAAAATCGAATCACAATTTTATTTTTTGTCACATGAGGAAATGAAAGAGCGACGTATCTTTTTCTCGGAATATTTTTCGTCGACCTGAAGGTTTCGCGTCCCTCGCTACAGTCCGAAAAACGTCCTGCGCGAATGTAGTTCTAAAAAAAAATCATAAACAGACGTTCGCCGTAGACTGGGCGAGAATCCGACTCATTTATTCGATCCACACGTTTTTTTTAATTTTTGTAGTTTTTCTCTCGTCGTTTTATCTTTTCGTAACGGTATTTTTTATAATCTAGTCACGAACGCATACAATCACGATATATTCAATAATGTACTCGATGGACTGTTCAATTGTAATGTTGAGGGAGTATGGAATGGGAGAAGCAAACAAAACAAACATACATCACGTAATCCTTGCAGTGTTTTATCGTTAAGTACTGCTGCTGCGTTTGAAATAGTACTCTGTCCTGTAAATAAAACCGAGCTTCGTTCTATAACCTGAGCATTTCATTTTTCTCAAAAATAAACACGTTTTATTATTTTAAATTGGTTCTTCGAGATTTCTATAACGATCCTCGCTGGGACAGCATTTTATCTCCGTGTTCAAAGTGAACTCGATCTGAATTTTACCACTGAATTGGCTTTATTCAGCGATGAAATACTCGGGTAAGTCTCGGGCCGGGAGACGACGGGGCGGTCAAATGTACTCGCCCCGAGACTACAGAGTCTGTAAATTGGAACAAGGGGTTTAATACATCAAATGTAGAACTTTTTTCTTTTTTTTTCCTCAGGAATTTTTTGTTCATAGGGGTTTATACGTCAAATGGAGAACCTTTTTTCTTCTTTACGTCAGAAATTGTTTTTTTTTAAAGCGGTTTATACGTAAGATGGAGAACTTTTTTTTCTTTTCATTGGGGTTTGATAGTCAAAAAGAAATTTTTTTTTTTTTTCATGCAAATTCATGCAAAGCTGGTCCAGTTTCTCAAAATTTAACAACCCTCAAATTTCCGAAAACCTCAAAGAAGCGCCACCGTTCTAAATTCCATAATTAAAACGTTTGTCGAATATTTGTGTATTGGGAAGTGTTGGTCGTTTTTTTTTTTAAACACTGGATCCTTCTATTTTTCGGAGCTCAATCGAAGCGCATTCGTTTGTCGGTTAAAAGTTTCACAATTAACACGTTTTTCGGATATTTGTTCATTAGAAAAATGAAAAACAAAAATCCATGGAAAGATGGTTTTTTTTTTTTAATGCATAAGATCCTTCAATTGTGCCAAGATCAATCGAAGCTCATTTGTCGTCGGTTCCAATCTTCTCAATTATAACGTTTGTCGGATGTTTGTCTACTGAGAAAATTAAGTTGCACAGAAGCGTGACGAGAAGAGAAAAGTCATTGGTTCGAAATTCGGCCATTTTTTGTAAAAAAGCGTGGGAAAGTAGCATCGAGAATTTTGCGTATTCTTCGATGGAGGAACGGGTAAGTAAAAAAACACAAATTTATAGATAATTTTGTAATAATCAATTTAATGCGAATAATAACATTTGGATAACAGCTAAGAAGAAAATCTCGATGATAATTATGATACATAATGTACAAAAAAACGTCACGTTGCTGTGATTTTTTAGCTACAACTTTCTGTTCATATATATTTATATATAGATATATATATATATATTTCGATTAAAAAAAATATATCTGTATTGCTTCATATAGCTCTCGCGCGATACATTCGTAAATTTCATGGTAGATCATAAACGTTATGTGTTTAAGTGAACAAATTACGTAGGTACGTCGTTGGCTTAAAAAAGCAAAAGGAAGAAACAAAAAAAAAAACAATTTGTCGTTCATACTCTTTTTCCCCCAGAATTGAGTACATCGAAGGTCACTTGGTTCGGCGATAAAACTAATATCTATATATATAGATACACATGTATATTTTTTCGAAAATATCTAAAAACTCATTTTTTACCCTTTCTTTCACACTGCACGTATTTATTTTAAACTCTGGACTCCAAAATAAAACATGGCACTTGCGTGCTCGGCGCCATTTTGAATATTTTCGATCCGTTGCTTCGTTTTTGCTATTTTTGCTGTTCTTTTCTGTATCGAATCGATGTTTTTTTTTTTTTTTAGCTTCTATGGCACATTCGACATTTTATCGTGTTTCACGATATTTCGAAAAAATATTCCGTAAGAAATTTCATTGTGGATATTTTTTTGGCGGCTAATTGTAACTTTTTCTTTTTTTTTTTTTGAGTGCCGAATTGTATGGAATGATTCGTTCTACGTGATTCGGTGGCGAAACAAGATAAAAATAAAAAGAAACAAGAAAACAATTATTACAGACGAAGACATAAATGTTGTTGTTTTTTTCAACAAGGAAAAAAAGAAAAACAGTAATTAAAAATCCTTTTTCCACGGGTCAATGATTAATTGTAAATTCAACTCGCGTAGATTCTAATAAAAAAAAAGGTTAAAATTGTAAAGAACAATGGACCAAGATTTTTCACGGTCGATGTAAAAAAGAAAATTGCACTTGGATTTTTAGTTCTGCGAAACTAATTCCCTCTCGCTTTTTTCTCCGACTATTTTCGTTGCGCTATTTATTTACGCCACGAGATAATTGCTGCGATTGGGTTTTCAAAGTTTTGGTGTTTTTTCTTATTCGCGAAACGGTTTTTCGTTCTCGAGCGACTCGGAGGGTAACGAAATGACGAATAACACGTTTCGCTTTTGGCTTTCATCACTGCGTTGAACGACGACGTTCCGTGTGATTCACCGCAGCCATTGCCTCTTCTGGTAATCTCAGTGGATCCGACAATATGTCGGTCGCCGTGCACAAATGCCTCAGAGAATTCAACACCGCTGGAAACAAACGAAACGACCAAATTGTCAGATTCTTAATTTTTTCATAATTAAGACAACAAAATCGATGGAAAAAAATGGATTTTAGAAATGACTGAATTTTCCCAAACTCTCCAAAACACCGACCATACGAAATCCATTGAAATAAAGCACAAACTTTTTTTTTCAAATTCCATTAGTGCATCACAGCGAAAAAATCTCAAAAAAGATAAAAAAATATCTATATTTTTTTCAGCAATTTTAAAAAAGTAGTATTTTTCCCAATTTTCCCCATTTCTTCATAATTTATACGATAAAATCGATTCAAAAAAATGGATTTTGGAAAGGAATGTATTTTTCCAAACTCCCCGAAACATCGACCATACGAAATTCATTGAAATCAACCATACATTTTTTTTTCTCAAACTGATTTAAAAAATGTCTATTTTTTTTTTCGAAGAACTCAAAAAGTTGTATTTTTTGCAAAAAAATCCACTGCGAAGTAGCCTCTCACCTGGCCTGAGATCGACGAGAGAGCAATGTTGCTCGACCCAGAGTATCGTGCTCCTGTACAAATCCTCTATACTGGCCGTAGAGACCGAGGCGTTGAACGATATCATCAAAGGCTCGAGCAATATGCTGAACTGTTTGATAATGATTAAGGAAAACAATAACAATTTAAAAACAAAACTGAATCGAAGAAAATGGTGAAAAACAAACGAAATAAATAGAGGGGCGTGAAAAGGATACGATCCAAAACTTCCAGTTCTCTCGTGTACGTTTGCGAACGTATTCGTCGAACATTTCCTTCATTTTGTTGGTCCTCTGTCGGGATATCGGAGCTCCAGTCGCTGGGAGCATCGATTGGCAATTACTGGAAGAAAAAAAATGGTCATTACAGTATCTGAATTTGGCATTTCTATCAACAACGATTTTGCCGAAATATTGAGAACGATAATGGTAAAAAAATAATAAACGCGGCATTAAGGGAATTGAAAATAATTAAAAAATGTACGTCGTGGATTTGAAACTTGGGGATCGTAAGAAATTTACCTAATCGACGTATTAAGGCACTCGATTTGATTTTTGAGACTGTCCATTTCTTCTTTCAATTGATGCCTCTCAGCCCTCAATTGTTTGATATAATCGGCGCCTTTTTGTAGCATGGCCGCTTTGCTAAGTTTGGTGTTTGGATTTTGGTTCAATTGAGGTATGAGACTGTGAAGCATGTCAAAGCCATTCTTAATGTTGTAACGACGTTTCTGTTCGGCGTGAATATGACCGACGCGTCGTTGTTCCTTGTACTGTCCCCTCTCCGGTTGTTGTCCATCACTTTTGCCAACGTAGTTGGTCCGTGATGGAGATAAGGGACTTCCCAGACTCATGGGACTGTGCAGTGGACTGAGGCTCGGAGCCTGAGGACTGTGAGCCTTCGATGAATCCTTCGGCGAGCTCGGATTACTGCTTCCTTGATGCTGCTGCTGCTGCTGCTGCTGCGATCCTTGACTTTTCGATGATAAAAGTACTTGACCGGATGGATTCTTCGAGGGAAAGAAAAAAAATTAATTATTCGAGTCAAATAATCGTTTTGGCGATGGGTTTTCACTTTTTCGTGATAAAATAATGTCTCGGGGTCAGGAATTCTTCTTGAAAACTGAATCACGACGCTGGTCCATAAATTTCAAGAATTCCCACTATGATTTTTGTGACTTTTAAGATTTTTCGTTTGTTTGTGAAATATTTGATGTTTTTTCAATTATCACCTGTTGCTGTTGTTGGTTCTGAGAAATACTCGACGAACTCGCTATCGTCTGTATCGTTATCGGTGTTCCTATATGGTGAGTCGTATTGTTTGAAATTTGTTGCTGCTGTGACTGCGATGTTTGTTGTTGAACGGAAGAGGCTGGACTTGGTGATAACATGGGCAATATGTGCTTCACCGAGTTTGATTGACTCGAGTTTGGCATCACTTTGTGCTCGGGCCCGGAACTCACTGTGTAAAGCCCCGTGGTATCTTGATATAAAAAAAAAGCAACAAACTTCGTTATGGTACGATATTGCGATGATTTTTCAATGAAAAAAAAAGTTCGGAAACTGATAAAATCATTAAATGTCACATCGTAAATAAAAGTTTCGAATTATTGAGGATTCGAGAAATATTTACTTTATCAAAAGTCGTGGGAATTTTTTTGTTATTCGTATTTTTTTGTACTCACTGTTGGTAAGTAAATGGGCGAGTAAGACATTGTTGTTTATGTTCAATGCGGGATCACTGACCGCAGAGACGAGAGGTGGAGGTTGGAGTCTCGGTTGCCCGAGGGAAGAACTGCTCCGTGAACGATTTCTGGCTTTCATTTGATACTGGAACGAATAAAAATCAATCGAATGGTGATTTATTGATATTTTTGCCATATCCGTATCATACGGTTTTGTGGGATCTTGATAGTTGTCAATTGTCAAACTTTCGTGTCGTACAGTCAATATTTTTTCGAAGGGAAAGGCGAGCAAAGGATTTGGGATTCTTGGCACGCAAGGAACATTTTCCGAACTTGGTGGAAACTTCCTTGTGTCTTCTTATTTGTTGGAATTTATTTGGCATCGTTTCCCTGGCTGTCGTAAAATTAAACTAGTATTTTTTTTTCCTCGTCGCTCGAAAAGTTTCAGTAAATTGTTTGTTTTGATGGAAGGACGCGAAATTCTGAAGGACTGTGAGGAAAATGGTTTCTTCGACGAAAGATTTCCGATGCTCACTAACCTTGGGTACAGCAAAGACTTCTTCCTTCTCACTCGTGGAATTAGTTTGTGAGGGTCTTGGTAAAAGTTTAGTAGGGTGTAGCGCAGGTGCGGTAAGATCGAGACCGGAAGGTCGGCATTGCAACAGAATGTGGGATTGGTTTGGCTGGTTCGTTGAAACAGTGACGACTGGTTGACCAGCGAGAGTCTGTGACAAACAAAATGATATGTTTGGTGCTTCTGTAAAGAAATGAAAAAAACCTGGTGCATAGAAATGATGGATTTGCAATAATAAATTACCTTGAAGCCACTGTTGCGAAATTTGCATTGTTGAGCATTGAAATTTGGTCCAGGAGCTGTAAATTTATATCCTTGCGGCGATTGTTGAACGATTTTGAAAGACTCGGTAATCGGTTGCTGCTGCTGCTGTTGCGGTTGTGATTGTTGCGAAACGACAGAAGGCAACGGTCTTATTGCTCGGGGCTGTGGACTCGTTTGTCCATAATTTCCAGCCCCGGTCATATGACCAGTCATTTGACTCGTATCACCGAGAGAATTTAACTCGACCTGATTTACACTCGAATTTAATTGCACCGTTTGCAAATCTATTGAAAATGATTGCTGCTGCTGTTGTTGTTGCTGCTGCTGCTGATAAGCCACGACTTGGGCATTTTGACTATACGAATTTTGCTGCTGTTGAGCTTGCTGAATAACTCGATTTGCCCGAGACGTCGACCTTCCATTTCGAGACTTTTCTCGCACTATTTGCTGACTCGAAATTCCTGCTGACTCGAAATTTGGCCTTCCCGCGCTGTAATTATTATCACTTAAATTTCTGAAAGTAAAAATTTCAAAAAATTCAAAAACTCGATTTTATTGAAAAGTGGTCGATCGAATGGATTGTTATTGACCCAGGAGAGTGTGTTCTGGGTCTGTGAGACCCGGTCAACTTACGATCGTAATAGTTTCTGCAAAACTGCGTCTATTTACATTTTTCTTTTAAATCGAGGACCTCACTTGAGTTCACGAGCCGTGTAACATTCAACCGGGTCTCTCAGACCCAAGAGTGTACTTCTGGACCACGAGTGAATGTTTTTGCTTTTTTTCGTTGGTAAAAATTGAATATTGATGTTGATTTTTTGAAGATTTGAAAGTTATTGATTCCTTCGTATAGTTCTGGCGACCAGGAGGCTGTTTACTGGGTCTGTGAGACCCGGTCGACTTACGATCGTAATAGTTTCTGCAAAACTGCGTCTATTTACATTTTTCTTTTAAATCGAGGACCTCACTTGAGTTCACGAGCCGTGTAACATTCAACCGGGTCTCTCAGACCCAAGAGTGTACTTCTGGACCACGAGTGAATGTTTTTGCTTTTTTTCGTTGGTAAAAATTGAATATTGATGTTGATTTTTTGAAGATTTGAAAGTTATTGATTCCTTCGTATAGTTCTGGCGACCAGGAGGCTGTTTACTGGGTCTGTGAGACCCGGTCGACTTGCGATCGTAATAGTTTCCGCAAAACTGCGTCTATTTACATTTTTCTTTCAAATCGAGGACCTCACTCGAGTTCACGAGCCGTTTAACATTCAACCGGGTTTCTCAGACCCAAGAGTGTACTTCCAGTAATTTTTGATTAAAATTGAATATTAATTTCCGGTTTTTAAAAACTCACAAGTTATTTCTATAGATCGATGAATTTTCCGGCTGCGTATAAATTTTGGCGGTGTATTGAAGATTTTGTAAATCTGCGCTTTCCTGTTGCCTCTGTCGGTTCTGTTCGTCGCGTTGACTCTGTTGGCTTGTCTGATTGCTCGACTGATTAGAGACTACGGTGCTCTCGTTCATTTGGCCGACCTGGTTCGTCCTGTTGTTAGTGCTGTTGTGACTGTTGATCGGTTGCATGAGCTCGAGTTCCGAATAATTACTACTGTTCAAACCGCCCTGTCTAAACATATCCTCTTCCTCGGGTACCGAGGGTAATTTCGAGTTTAAAAATTCTTGGAGAGGCTCCAGGGTGTCCATGAAGTCGTCCAAGTTTGGCTGCAACGGCCCGAGACTCGGTTGTATAAAATCTGCGAGACTCGCACCTCGAGCTGGTCAAAACGATCGCAATTTTTGATTAATCCAAATTTTCTTCCTTCTATTGAAAAAGTTTTTGACTGATTTTCCAAAAAAATACACAAAAAATACCAATTTCACGTGGATCCGGAAAATACAAGGGCTGATTGGAACTTATGGTTGAAAATAACGTGTCCGTCATCAATTCCATGTAATCCTCATCGACCATCATGCTGTGAAGGCTCTCCGAACCAGAAAAACCGCTCGAACCCCCATAACAGTTTCCAAGACCTGTACCGAAGCCCCCTGACGAGCACATACCGCTGCCCCAATCCAGCATGTCCATCGATTCCAACTGTTATTTCAATCACAAAAATATACTCGGTAAAAAAAAAAATAAAACTCTCAAACTTCCAGAAAATATCAAAAACGTTTAAAAAACCCCAAAAAAAAAAAATAAAACAACTAAAAATCCGTTGAAGCATTTAATTCTCCATTGCCACTAGACTGGGTCAATTTGACCCGGCGGCTCTCGTCCAAAAAATCGTGAATACGTTTCAGCCATTCCTCAACAAACGTGCATCACAGAATTTCGGAAAATATCAAATTTAATTGATTGAAAAATTTGGAAATGATTAATTTTTGGAAAAATGAGCGTTTCGTCAAAAAAAATCGCAACTTTTTCATTTCCAACGTTTTTTACACCCATGATCGGGCATCGGGAACTGCGAGAAATACAGAAAAGATCAGTCACTCACCATATCCGTACCATCCTTGTTCGTCCAACCAAGGATCTTGTTCCTGTAGAACATCCGCCATTTCTTATACTCCGCAGTAACCGCAGCGAGTTTTCTCTTCCAGTATTTACCTTCAAGTACAACCGCCTGTTGAAATGAAATTTCATCAAATTAAAAAAAAAAACCAAAATTTCGAAAAAAAAAGCACAGACACACATCGGAATTATTATCAATTCTTCAAACGCTGGAGATACGCGATAAGAAAGTAAACCTGGATTTGAGAAATGTATCTTCTTATCTTCGGACTCGAACATTTATCTAATCGTCAGAATTTATGGAAAGTTCCGCTACGAGTTCTTATATTTTTTGTCCTCGATATACTAAAAATTTGTTTACTGCTTTTGGTAAAAAAGAAAATTGAAAAATCGAGTAAAACGAGAGGGTGGAAAATTGAGGGAAAATAAAAAAGTATGCGAGAAAATTGCAGAGCCAAACGAGAGAAAATAAAATGTTGGGTTAACGAAATATTGTAAAATCTCACCTCGGGCTTGTTGTGGGTATCGACGTCGAGTGGCGAAGCGAATTGGCACACGAGAGTATTCTGCTTCAAAATGACTAAAAAAAAAACCGAGAAAAAATAGCAGCAATGAAAAAAATAATAATGAAAAGAAATAGCGGTAACGAAATGTTGTGATCTGGAAAGAAAAATCTCACCCGTTCGGAAAGAATAACAAGAAAAAAGGGGGAGGGGAGAGTGAAAGAATAAGTGGAAGCGGAGAAGGAATCGTCCAGTACGAAAGGGACTACCTCGCGGTCACAGTGTCGCGGTCAATCGTGACCGAAAACTCGCACGACGACAACACGAACGAGCTCGTTCCGATCCCAACTTTCCGACGTCCCATCTTGCCAAGAAATGGCGAAATTTTGAAAGAAATAATCAAGCAACCCTCCCTGATCCCTGCTGCTTGGTTTGCGGAAATAAAACCCCGAAAAACCGAACAAAGCCCGCGAGGAAACTCGAAGAATTGAACAAATCCGAGAAACCGCAAAATCAACGATTTCAACGAATATTTTCAGTGTCTCGAACGAACTCGCGTCCCTCGTTGCTTCCTCGTCGAACTTTAAACTCCCGCGACACAAATCGATGTCCAATTTATTTGAATTATCCACGAAAATGCCAGAGGATTCGAAATTCTTTATAAAAATTCACGATAATTTCGATAATTTTTTTTAAGCAACGGAAAAAATGAATAAAAATACGTTTGGACGTGATCGAACGAGCTGTCAAGCTGAATCCGAATGCGCGAACGTTTCGTACGGAGTCTTGGACGGGGACTGAGGTGTTTCAGTATCGACGGTATCGCTGCTGCTTCTCTTTTCGCGTTTTTTTTTCTCGCACATAATAGTCATCAACGGTCAACCAACACATACACTAAATACAAATATGGCTGCGGTATATACGTAAGTAATAATCTGGAGAATGAAATAAAAGTGCGGCGAGTACGAGGGAAACGAGTATGGCGATAAAATGGAAGGGGCAAATGCGAGAATTAATAAAAAATTATATACATGTATAGACATTTGTATAAATATGTCTTTATGTATTAAAATTCACGTGTGGATCACGTGCACGTTATTCGTGTTTGCAAATCTATCATTCTTATCAGTTATAACTCGAAGCACGATCAAATCCCTTCCCTCCTTCCCTTTCCTTCCTCCTTCAACTTCTAGACTCCTCGTGTCGATATTCTCTAGTTTTCTCGACCATTCATCGGCGATAAATTTTTTTCTGCCTCCACAAAAAACGAGCCAAATTATGAAGAAAATAAAAACGAACTGGTCGACTCGTTTGTCCCGAATTAATAGATTTGGTGGAACGCCATGATTTTTTTTTCTTTTTTTTTCAAGATGAAAAACGTTATGGGGATTTTGAGGGGATTTTTCTTGTCGTAAAACTTACACTGCATGTGCCAACATCGCCATATCACGTTGTTCAACCTTATCTTGTCTTTCCATCTTAGTCTTATGCCCTTGAAACGGTTCCATTTTGGCGACGTCAACTTCTGTCTGGAACAAATTTACCATTTCGTCATATCTCGACTGATGCATCATGAATTTTGGAAAATGGACCAGTTTTTTGTTTTTTTTCATTTCCAACGAGGCATTATTTTTTCTTTTTATTCAGTTTTTTTTTCTGTCGTGTTTTTTCGTCGTTTTTTCGGGGTTCGAGATTTTTCGGGACTCGATTTTTCTTGTAAATATGAAAACTACAAAGATATTTTATTGGCGCGAACACAAACACTCGGGTGACTCATTTCTACGCTCAATCACACATTTCCCGATAAATAATGAGACGCAGTCAGCAGACGCGATAATCCCGAGAGCCCCTAATATGAGAATTTTTTTTTTAAACTGCATCCGTGATTTTCCATCGTTTTTCGTCGAACCGGTTTTCATCTTTCTCTCTCCTTTTTCATATTTTTCGTCTCGATCGTCGAAAAAATGTTTGGGGCTTTGTAGAAAAGGAAAATTAAAGAGGTTTTTTCATTTTTTCTCTCGGAAGGAATTGATTATATTTTAGAAATAATTTCGAAATGATCAAAATACTGAAAAAAAATCTTTACGATGTTGTTCCTGTTTGCTTAGGGTTTCGTAGGAATTGGCGAACAATATCTTCTTCCTTTTCCCTCGCCCGACATTTTCGCATCCGTAAGATCGGCCGCCATCAGCATTGCCCGTTGAAAATAAACATTTAAAACTCAACATCTTCCTCTGTTTCTTATCATCGGAGAATTTTCTCTCGAGCAGACATAAAAGTCAACATATCGTTCTCCGTAGTGACTGGAAGATTTCCAAGCTTCTCTTTACAGCGTCAATGCACAATCAAACGCTTGTGCCACTTGATACTTTTGTCTCGAACAGTTTTTTTGTTTACCGGTGGATTTCGAAGGATATTTTATCCAAAAAAAAAGATGATAATATTTTCCCGATTTATTAATTTCGATGTGAAATTTTTCGAGAGATTCGATCAGACGCTCGATTGTTTCTGTTTTTGTGGTCATTGACGTTCTTAATTTTTCCATCATTATTTTTTTTGATTAATCTTTCCCGGCGATCTTTCTTACCGCCCGAAAAATTCGCGATAATCTCGAGATACGAACAAAGTTGAAAAAAATTTCGTTCAATCGTTATTGGGATGGAAATTCGATCGAAAATTATAAAAAAATCGAATTAATGCGAATGGAATAATTGCTGAAGATAAAATTGAGTAAAAAATCGATTATTCTTCATTTTTTATTTTTTTTTTTTAATGCGCGACGAGAAGAATCGCGGGTTTCCGTTTATTGTGACCCCCGGACCTCGAGGCTGTGCACTCGGTAAATTGCGTCAGGCGAATAGGAATATTTACTACGATTCGTCGTCGTCGACGTCGTCGTCAGTCCGTTCAGTCGTTACGGATTCGCGAGAACCGAAAAACTCTAATTCAGCAAATAATCACAAAATCCTGCATGCACGTTGATTCCATAAATAAATTGAAAAACAATGGAAAATTGACGTTTTCGCAGATTTTTATGATTGTAATAATTTCGAGAATGTCAATCTGCCCAGAATCGTGATTATCGGGTTGAAATAGTTTAACAGAGTCAGAAAGATGAAGCGGGGAGTCTGTCGGTGGCGAGATCTTCAAGGCGATACAAACACGCCAATTCAAGTGGTTATCAGATAAGCCATTATTTTTTCTCGAACTCGATTGCCTCTGATAATCGTAAGAACATGTCAGTAAAGATGTGCAAATCGCTTCGATATAGGATCGTAAAATAAATTCCCAGAGCACCGCAGAGCTTTCGAATTTTTAAATTATCGTTGCGAAGCTTCGATCGTATTTTTCTTCAATCTTTTAAAATGTGAGACAAAAATTACAGACGTCGCATGATTAATGGAGAAGAAACGAAAAATGTGATTGAACAATTTAATGAACGATGAAAAAATTGTATGGATTAGCTCGAGGAGAGAAAAACTTAAATTTTTGAACTTTTCGTTCTGGCTCGATGGAGCGATTGCAAAAAAATAGGAAAAGAGAGATCGAACGAATGACTTTTCCTGATAATTCTTATCTGGCGATCGCGTACGAGCCTCTTCGTTAAAATAAATTGTATAGTCGTCGTTGAGGAGAGGGCTCGAGTGTGTATTTGTCACGATATTCGCGTCATCAATAAAGATTATTCAGGCGTTGAAATATCGTTTCCCTCGATCGTTTCGTAAGATTTTTATTTTCTTTTTCATGTGATTGGTCGATCAGTTCAAACGATCAAGGGCGTATGTTCCAAGATAATGAAAATCTTCCGTCATTAGGCTTCGTTTTCCTTCCGAAACTTTGTGCTTAGACGAAAATCTGTCAAAGTTTTTTTTTTTTGTTTTCAACTTTTTCGTAATCGACTGCGATGGCGGTCGAAAAATCGTACAAATTTAAACACGACGATTATTTAATCGTTCCGTTACGATCAAAGGGCGTCCGTGCCGATAACGTGTCCCGGACTTTGAACTCGTAGATATTCCTAAAAAAAAAGAAAACGCATCACCGAACGAGAAACATTGTGAAATAAAAAAAAAGTCTCGCATAGTTTACGGAAAAATGAATGAAACCGTAAACAAATCGTCATAGCCAATGGCATTGACTAAACATTGACTTCCTTCTACGTCCAGTACTCGTTACGAAACAATTCCAAAGATAATCGCATTTTATCGCTGCTATTTTTCATTCATTTGGACGCACGAAATACGAGCCTCGAGAAAATGCCATTTCGAGACGAAAAATTGGTCGAACGATCTTGTTGCACGCCCCCGCGCGATCATTATCTTTGCAATCTTGATTTACGATCCCAACATTAACGCTTGTACAACATAACTCGGCGCTAAATCAAGCAGCAAATATTCACCAGAATGGTTTTTTTGTAACACGCGATTATTCGAGACTAAAAAAATCTTAAAAAACGATAAAAACGATTTTTTTTTAATTTCGTAAAGTTTCGTTATTTGTGAAACAATAACTTGACAAAAATGAGGACACGAGAGATTTTTCGAACGGTTTCTACGGTCCGTAAGAATTCAGCTCGTACACCTCGTCGAATATTCCGCGTCGCACGTGCTCCCATCGTCGCTTTTTTTTTATCTCCATTATTATTATTATTCCCTTTTCATTCTTACGTTTTCGCAGTGGTTCGTGACGTCATAGGCGATCGACCGTGAGCACGTGGTTTCGTGGTTCGTCGCAAGTTTGGTGAATATTCACGAGTTCGTGGACTGGGTAAAATTTTACGAACGATTTAGGAAAAATGAAGAATCCTGAGCCATTTTTTTTTTCAAATTTTACGAAAAAAAAAAATTGTGTTCCTTTTGAATAAAAATTGTGGGAATTTTTCGCGAAAATTCATGACTACTGGGCGATTGAAAATTCTTCATCAGCGAATGAAGAAACGACTGGCTGTTTGGATAATCAAAGAAACTACGAAGAATGGGAGGAAAGAATATAAAAAGGCCGGACTTTGCGAGGCTGCATTTAATTGTGTGATCTCGATTCACGTTGTTTGTTATTATTCCGTTTCGTTCGAAGCGAGCCTCGCTCGTACGCAACTTGCCCACATTCTCATTCAATTAATTCAATCGCTCGATCCAACGGGTCTCTCTTGGTCTCTTCCAAATACTCGCGCGCACGCACGCGATACAAAGAAGAAAAACAAACACGAAATAAAGAAATGGAACGCGGACGAAAAATCAGGGAATCAAATGAAAAAAAAAAAAAACATCAAGCAAACAAACTTTCCCGATAAAATAATCGATTCTTTTCCAGTTTCTTTTTTTTTTACTCGTCGTAAACTATTCGTAATCCCCTTGAGTCGTTTCGCACTCATCTGCTTCATAAAACGATAAAACGTCGATGCTCCATCGATAAAAATTTATTGTCAAACAATCGTAGAAGTTTTATTACGATTTTTCCACGAAACACTGCATTTTTATGGAAAAAACGTTTCAAAAGATTTCGTGAGGATTTGCGTTTGAGAATCGAACTCGAAAAACCCCGAAAATTATCGATTTTTATGACGCTGAAACTTGCAACGATAATTTATCAAATTTTTGCAATTTTTCCTGCTGATTTTTAGTTTTAAGATCGCGAAAAAAAAAAACAGGATTTTGTTGCATTGCAAACGTCAAGGCGTTGATTTTTTCAGCCTCGTTGGATCGTTGTCAAAGAAAAAATCTCAGTCGAAATTATTGACCCTTCGAGTACACACCTCCTGTAAGTACACACTGGGTCAATTTGACCCGAGGCGCTTTTCAAATCGTTGTTTTCCGATAAATATGCTTTTTTTTATTTTTTTATATTTTTTTATTTTATTTTATTTTTTTCAAAGTAAATCTTCCATATTTGATGGCCCTGAATTTATTTTTTGACGAAAACGAAAATTTAATGCCAAAGCATTCGTTGCCACAAAGTGCAAAACAATCGGTGACAAAAAATTGTTGGGGTCAAAATGACCCAGTGTGCACTCGAAGGGTTAATTCGAGTGAATAATTGGATAATTGTAGAAAATTGTCGCGTATTAATTGTATCAACATATATCCTCACCTGTACGCGAGCGACATGCACTGAAAGAGTTTGTTGAGCGAAGTCTCGATGCTGAGTTGTTGCGAAGTTTTGTCAACGGAAGAATTGGAGACGAAATTTTCGAGGGAAAAGCCGATTGGTGCAATGATGGCCAATCGCGCGGCTTCCTCTTCGGGAACAGGGACGGCTAGTTCGTCTTCGTCGTCCTGGGCCTCAGCCTCGAAATCCGAAACCATGAAATGTCCCGAATGTATAGTTTCTCGAGAATCACGATTTTCTATTTTATTGCCTCGATGCCCACTGGCTCCTTGATGCAGTTGTTGCTGTTGCTGCGTCATTTGCACGTTTTGCGATGACGTCATAATCGGAGGTTTACGATACAACAATTCAGCCTGCATTGTTTTACCAATTTTTCAAATCCAGATCCAAGATTTTTCCACTTTTCCTGGCCACCTGATTTTCAAGAATCAATTTTGTATTTTCTCTCACAATCCAGAGTCACACGTTTCTAATGACATTGAAGTTTCTATCGTTGCAGGACGACGAAAAAAAATGTTTCGTCGTTATTCAACAGTTTTCTCGAGTGCTCTTAATTTTTTTCTGCTCATTTAATTTCAATATCGAAAAAAATAATTCGTAGAATTATCAAAGACAATCAGTGCGTATGAATTTCTGGTCGGACCACAAAAAAAAGTACGACGTTTCATCATGTACGAACGATGTGAACTTCAACGTCATTGAAATATCGAAAATGATTTCATTTCTCTAATTGTTTTTTTTTTCCCCCCAGATATCTACGAGAAACTTTCTCTTCCTTCCTCGTATAAATCCCATAAGCAATGGTTTATGGGATTTATCGATAATTGGTCGATGAATGGGAAAACGATTTTTTTTTGCATGGAAAATTATTGAATTTTTTTGACAAACGTCCGACGTTGACGCGTCCGAATCGTTGAAATGCAACGAAAACTGATTATTTTTTCGAGCAGAGCACAAAATTTTCATACCCTATTTGTCAAAAATAGTGAAACAGATTTTTTTTCCATCGAAAAATCGAATTTACTATTAAAAAATGGAAAAAGTTTATTAATTATCAGAATAATGAATAAAAAATGAATTTTTCGTTGATTTGCAACGATGCAAACTTCAGTATCGTCGGGATTTTGGTGCATGGAGAAAATTTGTTTTCTTATAGGATTGGAGACATTGTTCGGTTGATGAGAGTTGACGAGAGATGAAAGTGATATTCTCATTAATTATTCGCCGGATTGTGCTATGAAACAGCAGACGCAGTCTCAACGAACGACCTCGCTTTTTTTATCACTAAACGTCTGGACGAAATATTTCTCTCGTGGATCTCGCCCGCAACCCCCGCCACACCATGCACTTTGTACTCTTGGAATGAATTAATTTCATTTCCATCGAGTATAAAACCGTTCACGACCGATTTTATCGACAATTAATATTTATTATTACGAGTAATTCGTTTTTAAAGTAAAAAAAAATCTTCAGCCATTATTTTACCAAACAGAAACACATTTTCGAAAAAAAATCATTGTTTTTTCTTCTCCTCAAGTTTAAAACGAACGACAACAACGTGGCACAAACAAAAATAATAGTGTGAACTGAGCTTGGAGATTCGCGTTTGTTTTCAACATTTCGATGGACGTGTGTCCGTGTAACTGCTAAATTTAAATTCGTCCCGAGCATTTTCTCGACCCAACGATAAAAACACGAGCCATCCGTTTTTTTCTCTCGCTATGGTTTTACGAACATCGCGTAATTTTTAATTCCCATTTTTCGCGTTAAACGGAAAATAAAAATGAATTATAATCGAGAAAGGAATAAAAAATGATTTGGAATGAAAAAAATAAGCGAACAAAATATTTTTCGTCCATTCATCATTTTTTTACACTTTTCTTAAATTTTCCCAATTTTACAACGATTTAAATTTCCAGTCGGAAGAAAATCCTCGATTTTTTGTGAAGTTTCGGAAAAAAAAAAAAAAAATTATTTCGCTGCATTTTTAGGAAGTAAAACCATCGAGAGAAAATAGAAAAATTTTGGTTCGTTCAATTTCGTTCGAAAGTCCGTTCGCCTATGGCGTAACTGCAATAAACGTGCGTGTCCCATTAGAAATTGTCCCTAATCGTTGACCAGAGCAGAAACCTCGATCTAACAACCTCGGACGAACGTGAGAGATGGAAATGAAGAAAATAGAAGGGAGCCATTCACTCTCTCTCTGGCGAGTAGTCGCTCAAGGTATACATTACGAATTCTCGTAGACAATGTGATAGAAACATCAAAGTCTGCTTCTACATTTAGACTCACTCGTTTCTTCAATTTTGTTCGATTTTTTGAAGATTTTTCGAGATCAAAATTCGTCATAGACAAAAATTGTCAAAAAAAGTTGGAATTCGAACAGTGGACTCGAGGAAATTGGCTGTTTTGGAAATTTTGATTTTGATTGTTCACTGAGGCTGCGAATTGCATGAAAAAACAGTTGCGACTGGCACGTGGATTGCTTGGCTCTCCGAAAATGATGGAGCGATGGAAAAAGTGGACAAAAGAGTGGATGGATCGGTGTGATATATAAAAACACGAAACACTCACCTCGTCTTATGAGCAAACGGAAACAAGGCACTCGCGAACGAAAAACAACATGCTCGCACATGTGTAAAATAATATTCAGAATAAAAACAAGAGACGCACACACAGGCGAAGACGGGGGCACAAAAATACACAAAAACAGAGAGGAACTTGAACGCAATCTGGCGCCTGAATCTCTCGATTTCTTCTGCCCTCACGTTTCTGCCCCTTCGCGGGCCTACCCCACTCTCGATCTCACTTTGGGACGAAAAAGTTGCGCATAACTTGTTTATCCCGTTGTTCTTTGCTCCATCAAATATTCCATTGGTTTTGTAAGAGCGCGGAAGACTCGAGCTTCGTCTCGGAGCCAGCCGAGAGAAGGAACTCGAAGGCTCGACTCCACCGAGAAGAAACACTCCCGTCGTTAGACAAACACGTTTCGAGTGTCACGTAGAAAAGGAAAAAACTATACGTAGCGATAAGCACACTGAACGACGAGTTCAAACGATTCGATTTCTTTCATTTCGTTTTTAAACGCAACTCATTTTTTTTTCAACACGCACACGACAATTAAGGAATTTTACAAATGGCGGACAGTCTATTTTTCGTTCCTGGTTATTGTTCCGATTTACGGTAATCACGATTTAAAGTCACTCCATATTTATGATAGCCGCGCACACACGTACACTTATTATCGACACCGCCATTTACGAAACTCAACACGATCTCTTTTATACATATATTTTCGTTTTTTTATATGTACATTTTTTCATTTCGTATTTTTGTCACTTTTTTATTTTAAAGCCCCGATTCTTTTGACTCTTTTCTTTGTCCTCTCCAATTGTTTTCTATTCCTCTTTCTTCTCAACTTTCTCGCGTGAATTTCGCTTTTTTTATTGCTCGCTGTTAAGCGCGTACACGTTGTGTGCGCGATCTATAACGGGGAACTACGAGACACACAGCTGACCGTGTGTGCGCGCCTTCCTGCGGCCACACCACGAGATCCTCCTCGTTGTCTAATCTCTCTTCTCCTCCTCGTTCCTCACTTTCTCTTTCTCGCTCAAACTCATTTATCTTTCTCTCTCTTTCTCACCAAGGTAACTAACTCCCTCTTCAGCCCTTTTCAAGTCAAGCATCCGTCTCATTTTAAACAACGAAAAAAATGGAACACTTTTGGGAAGGGGAAATGAGAGCAAAACTGTGTGTGTTTGGTGACACTCACGACTGACGCGCCAGCTGCGGCGATTCTTCGGACTATCAAGCAGTGTCGATCGAGCATACGTTATCGACCGGAAACGACGACGATCCCAATTATCAATCGCATTTCCGCGGTGCATTTTATTTTCATATGAATAATCAAAACATGGCGTAGTTGACTCTCGTGATGTCATTGCTTTTCCAAATAAATCGCTCAACATCATGCAGAAAAATCTGGACGTATGAGGATAATAACGGAATCGTAATTATCGACCGGACCTATACCGTTTCGTCAATATTTTCCATCGCGAAGCTTCGAAACATGACTATCCGACGTTTTTTTCTTTATGTTTTTCATAATTTAGCAAAACTATTTGTATTGCGAAAGCTATAGACAAAACGTAGAGTCTTATGATGTTTTTAGAGACGCGATTACACAAATCCAAATTATTACCGCAATGAATAATTCTTTTTGGCCCACATTCGCATATATGTAGAGACTTTTATATTTTAGGGGACTAAAATCTAACTGGCGGCTTATTGAATAAATTTTGGTACAGCGAAGTTATTCGCAAATGAAACGAGAATTGAGAGCCTGATTTCATTTTTCTTCGTATTGAAAATTGGACAATTGCGAGTAAATTTACTCGATGGAGTCCGTTTGGTTTGTTTACGTTCCACGCGGTCGCGGGTGCTCAGCTCGGTTGCGCGCTCTCCGTGGTGGGGGAATGTTGACTTGCGACGAGGCTGGTACGACGCAGGGACGAGGCGTAACTGTCGCGGCGGGCGGGCAGTGGTGGGGAGAGCCGTGAGTCGCGTGAGCATGTGAGCAGTGCATCAGCGTTGAGCGTATTCAGTCTGGCGCCAGCCGGCAAGGCCAAGAGATCTGAGTGTCGGTCGGCCAACCCAACGTTTCGCCCGATCCTTTGTCGATGCTGATAACATCATCCGAACAAAATATGCAGTGAGGTTTGCGGAGAATTCTATTTTATCTTCAACCGATAAGAAAATCTATATTTTCGTTCGATCCATTTTTTTTCAAGTTTTCAATCTCCTCAAAAATTACTTTCTATAGCTGCGATCGTAGCCAAACTTTTTTTTACCTTCTCTTCAACCCAAACGTGTCGTAATTTAAATTCGCGATATCGTTTGAACGTTTTTCTTTCATACACTTTGCGGCTAATCGTTGCCGCGTCTCTAGATTACGAGGAAAATGAAGAATTCGTCGAAGTAATTGGCTTATTCGCGAACTGTCGCCTCAAATCAACTTTATTTTCGATTCAGCTTCATAACATTTCTTTTCACAATCGCTCTTACGAAATTTCTCCAACATTCTCTCTCAAATAAATCTCCGGACATTCGGAGCTCATAATAAAAAGATCGATCATATTTTCGAGATTTTTAAAAATCAGCGTCCCATCCTGAAAAATCGTTTGGCGCAGGCTCGCGGTCTGGCGAACATAGTTCGAAATTTCTCGTGTCCAAATGATTTTGGATCTGCGTAGTGAAAAATCATTAAATTCGTTTTCATTGAAATTTGGTAAAAAAAACGTCAAGAAAAAAAATCGAAACGTGTACCTTTGGCTTCAGGGGCGATGTCATTGACAAATTTCTCAGAGATTTCCAATCGAAAGATTTGAACCACCTGAAAATATAATTGCAGCAACAAAAATATTTCGCAGCATCGTCGTTTTTCATGAATTCAATTTTTATAAAATAAATTTCAATTACTTGTGACTGTAAATCCCATCGATGCCATCACGAAGATATCCCAAACGTTCGGTGGGCTTAACTCTGAGCAATCTTCGAATTATATTCGCCGCAGAGTTTTTGAAATATTCAGGGAACGTCCGGTCCTCCAAACCCTTAACAATTTTGTTGTACAATTTCAAATTGTCTTCGTCGTAAAACGGTGGTCGTCCCGCTATCAATTCGTGGATGACAATTCCAAACGACCAGTAATCAGCCGCCCTGTCGTCATGTCACAAAATGTTTTCAACATTTTTTTCCAAAGACGAAATATTTTTGCAATTTTTTCACCTCACCTGTCGTGATTTTCTGTCAATATTATTTCCGGGGCCATGTATTCGGGAGTTCCAGCAAAACTCGATGTTTTGTACGGTCCGATCCTTTTGCTCGAACCAAAATCAGTCTAAAACATCGTTCGAGAAAATTATAATTCGTTGCTTCAACGAAAATGGCGGTCCATCGCGAAAAATTGAGAAAAAAAAAATGGGTTGGACGAGAAAATTGAGTAAAAAAATAATTCTACCGCAGAATGAAAAAAAAAACAGAGTTTTGATGAAATTAAGCCTTCGAGTACACACTGGGTCAAATTGACCCCAAAAATTTTTTCGTTTTCGTCAAAAAATAAATTCAGGGCCATGAAATATGGACAATTTACTACAAAAAACGTCTCGAGAAAAAATAAAACAAAAATGGCATGTTTACTGGAATAAAACGGTTTGAAAAACGCCTCGGGTCAGATTGACCCAATGTGCACTCCCAGGAGGCACTCGAAGGGACAAAAGAATGAATACAATTTCGATAATTGGATTTTTAATGATCGAACCAATTTGACGTAGCCTTTCGCATCGATCAAAATGTTGTCAGGCTTGAGGTCCCTGCAAACAATGTCCTTCGAGTGTAAATGATCGAGAGCCTCGAGAATACAGGCAGAGATAAATTTCGAAGTGGAATTGTCGAATCTTCCTATTCTGTGTAGAGCTGTTCTCAAATCTCCACCCAGACAAATTTCCATCACAAAGTAAACGTATCTGCTGTCCTTGAATGTGTCATAGAGCCTGCAAATAATTGCCAGTCATTAAGGGAAGCGAAAAATTCATTTTTGTTTCCATTAGTTTGGTTCGTTTTCTCACTTGCAAATGAAATTCGATTTGTAACACGCCTGCATTATCGTTTTCTCATTGTAAACGTGCTTCTCATAATGGATCGACGTTATCATCGCTTTTTTGATTTTTTTTCGAGCGAAACTTTTGCCCGGATATTTTTTCGTCGTTACGAGCTCGACGCGTCCATAACTTCCTTTTCCTATCGTACACTCCACCGTTAAATCTTCCAGTTTTATGTCCGGATAATCGCTCGTCCAGTCGAGCTTCAATGAACGTTTTCGAATCTCGTATTCCGACAGCCAATCTTTGTTTTTTATCGATTCCAGACTACCGAGATAATTCAGAAAAGAACTGTCGAAATGCATGAAAAAATAAAACCGAAAAATGTCGGATTATTAAATTTTCAGTAATTCACGACGTTGAGTCATTTTCGAAAGTTCTTTTTTTTTATTGTTTTAGCGAAAATCTTGTATAGGTTTTTTGAAAAATTAAAATATGTTTCATCAATTACGTTCGATCGATTGCAAAACATTCGCAAGCAGGTGGCATCGCAACGGCGTTGGCTTGTCGCAAATTTTCTTCCTCGTCGTAAAGAGCTTTTTCTCCGAAATATTCGCCCTTGCCAAGCACCGCCAGTTCCATTTCTTCACCGTCGCTCGTTGTTTTCGTTATTCTCACGTTTCCACAATTTATTATGTAAAATTTGTCGCCTGGTTCGCCTTGTCGTAAAATGTACGAATTGGCTGGGAAAAATTCCTAAAATAATGGAATAGCATAATTGAAAAGAGAGTATTCAAAGTTTTTTTTTCGGGAACATTGCTTTTTCGATTTGCACAAATTTTTGGAATAAAATTCACTCACGATGTATATCAAATCGGAAATTTTTGCCAGCACGTGCTGTGGTAAGTTTTCCAATGCGGAAATTTGACGCAATAACTTGATATTGTGCGCCAACTTGTCCTGGATTATTATTTTCATCGCTGCCACGAATGACCTTCGATCCAATACCCAAACCTTGCCGCCTTTGATCACTGAATGTAAACAAAATATTATTCGCATTTATTCTCGCATCCTGAGCGTTCGGTGACCCAAGAAGTCGGGAAATAAAATATTACCGTCTATCGAACACAATCTTTTGACGTTGTACAACAACGCAAGTTCACCGAATGCTACACCGGCTCCAAAATTTCCATGATTTTCCGAACCTTCGTAAACGTCGAATTGTCCTTCCTCGGAAACGTATAAATGCTGACCTGCTCATGAATTATTTAATTAATGCGCGTAGCCCTCACTATTTGATGCTTTATTGACACACTGGGTCAAATTGACCCGAACTAAAAATTTCACGGTTATTATCTAGAGCAATTCGCAAACTTTACTTGCTCAAATACGAATACCATTTTTTTTTTATCTCGTCTTATAAAAAATTAAGAAAAATATTGACAGTTTTGAGAATTATTTGATTATTTGAATAAATTTTTAATTGCTGAGAACAATTTATTCATCAGTGATGTTTAAATTTCAGTTCCTCAATTTTTTATGCAACTTTTTAATGAAATTAATTAACTCAATTTAATCGAATTCATTATTGACAAGCAGGTCCAGATTTTATTTCGAATAATTGATTAACCCTTCGCGTACACACATCCTGTGAGTGCATATTGGGTCAATCTGACCCAAGGCATTTTTCACGACGTTATATTCCGGTGAAAATGCATTCTTTTGTTTTTTTTTTTTTGTAGAAACGTTTCTTGTAGTTAATTATCAATATTTATGGCTCTAAATTTATTTTTTGAAAGATGTTGGGGTAAAATTGACCCAGTGTGTACTGGAAGGGTTAATCGCGTGCTTAGGGTTTTTGGAGAAGAATAATTGAATAGAAAGACTAGAAAAATTTTGGTTTTCTTGAGGTTGACGATATTTTTGATAAATTAATGATTCACCAATGTCGCCTTCGCGAATGAGGCGCGTTTTGGGTGCAATGTCCTGGAGATACATGGCCGAAATCATGGCCTCGATTTGCGAGACATGGAGATTTCCTAAAAATTCATTGCTCGTTATTGCTTCTCTGATTCGATTTCGTGTGCTGTCGTTAAAAGAGAAAAATCATCGATGAATTGCAGTCGAAAAAAAAAAAATGGCGAAACAGCGAAGAAAAAAATTTTTTGGACAGTCGAATAAATATTTATTTATGGAAATACTAACGCCTCGTCTTTTTCGTGATTGGGCAGACTCTCCTTCGTAACCGTAGGAATTTCCCCTTCCCCAATAATCGCATCTTTTCTCCGAGGATTTGACAATCTTCGATAAATTTGTTGGGAATTCTCAACCGTCGAACTTCCTGTGATTTTGATGCTTTGACGACGATAAGAAATACTGTGACAGCACCGAAATTTCATTTTTCATTCAATTATTTCCTCGTCATAACAAAAACGATATTTTAACGTCTCCATCAACCCAATCCAATTATTTTCGATGCCCTGCAATCGGGGAATCAATTTTTATTCTCACGATCGTACAACACTTTTTTATTCAATTCTCATGCAACAATAATTTGCTTAGATTTTTGTTTGCACCGGTTTTCGATTTTTTCGATTTTTTAACGAGACCTTTTGGCCATTTGCTCATAACTACGCAATCGGTCGAACGACTGACCATCGTCATCGCATCACACCGTGTATTTCGTTTTACTATAAAATCGTTTACTTGCGATACACGAGCTCTTATCTCCTCCGGATAACGAAAAACCTTCCCAGCAAATCTCCACTCTCCTCTCTATATCTCTATGTGCCTTTATAAATTGATAGTGTTTGTCATCGACAAGAAAAATCACTATAAATCGATCCATCCACATTTCCCTAATTACCAGCACAAATTCCGAAAGTCGCCAACGATTGCCGAAAGTTTACGATTCAAAAATGGTCCGACAACGATTTTTTTAAATCTGCTCTCGTAAATAAATCGTAAAAGATTTTTATTTTTTTTTCGACATTGAACGAAATTTTAATTTTTTTTTTCAATATTTCGTTCGATTTTTAGTGAGTTTTTAATAATTGCTTAGATTTTAATTGCCATTGGAACAAAGTAGTCGATTCGACCTCGTCCTTGTCACGATAACGTGTGAATCTGAAGATAAGTCGAACGAGAAAAAATTTTGCGAGGATTGGAAGAGACGAAGAGACTGTCTCCTTTGTCCCGATGTCGCTTTGGTATCATTGGCTTCAAAGGGTTTTATCCGCAATATTGATATCTCTGATTAAACAATGTTGAACCCCAATGACAACGATTTTCACTCAATCTTCCTGCGTTGCCTTTTTTTTTCTTTATCTGCACACAACGGCGTGTAGAATCGTCGATAAATACTCGATTTTTTTAAGCGGAACTCGTGCTCAAGGTCGACCAGTGGTACGTGACAAATGGGGGGAAATTTGATCGAGTCTTTTGTCATTAATTAAAAAAATTTTATTCGACAAAACTTGACGTTTATTAAATTACAATTTTTTTTTGGCGTACCGTGATTTTTCAATGGAAACGTTTCACTTTTATTTGATTACGTCGAAAATCGCTCGATTTTGTTCGTCGAGAATATTTTTTTGTCTACAAACTTTCGATTGTTCATTATGCCATTTTTTTTTGCTTCAAATTTTTTTTTGCACACTCGATTATTGCTTCGGTTGAAAATTAATGAAATTTTGATTTTTCATTTTTCAAAAATCCATATCCCAGCCGGAAAACTCGTCCGGGGGGATCGTACGGTCCGGAGGATATCTCTCGAAATTTCTCGTGTCCGTTTGACTCCGAACCTGCGAATATTCATCAAATTTTCGTTACATTGAAATTTTTTTATTCACACGAACTTTATTTACGAGAAGTAGTTTCTCTGCGTAACAGAATCGTTTCTCACCGTTGGTACAATGGGCGCGGGCAAGGATAATCGGTGCAAGGCTGGCCAGTTGAATGTAGCGAACCATCTGAAATTATTTTCATTTTTTTTCAATCGTTTTCTGCAGTTTTTATCGTTCGTACATTTTTTCGCTTCGCAATGACAAAATAAACGAATTCTAGTGAAAATTTGGTTCGTTCACATGAAAATGTCGATATGCCTCTCAAGGGAAAATATCTTCAGCACTAATTCACGATCCCATAGTCTCCTCAACTCCTGATCTTTTAATTACGACTTAATCAACGAATCGGAGTTTCGAATTCATTAAAAAATGACAGTCGTACAAATAAACATTTTATTTGTTAAAAATTTTTTTTCCTTTATGAAGAAAAATTTCTACTATTGTGTGCATTGGTGTGTTTACTAATCATCGTCGCTTTTCTTAATCAGTTTTTATTGATGATTACCAAAGTTCGGAAAGTTTTGACTCTGTATCATTGATGGAAATTCTTGCGGCCACATAAACACGTAACGTGCTAATGGGGTCTATTATTATTGATTATCGATTTTCTTCTGTAATCGCGAAGCCAACACCATTATTACGGTTTATCACAATTCATTTCCGAACCTCGAGATCGATACGTTTATAATGACTCGATTAGGAATTCTTGAAATTTCAGAGATATGGAAATTCTTTGAAATTTTTGACTCGTTGTCGGTTCTGTTGGAATTTTGATAATGAGATAAACTCAAAATGGCTCTGGGGGGTCCAAAAGATATGGAAAATTTTTGCTTTTCCGAGAGGTTTACTGAGGAAAGTCCGAGTCAGTTCTTGAAAATCAAAATATCGAAGTTTTTCGAAATTTTCATCTCGTTTTCGGTTTCGTTAGAATTTTGACATCGAGACAAACTCTCAATGGTTTTTGGGAGTCAAAAAAATATCGAAAATTCCGGTTTTTTCTTGAGGTTTGTTGAGAAAAGTGCGAGTCAGTTCAAAAAGTTGATTTTGAAATTCGAAATATCCAAAAATTTTCCGAAATATTTAACGTATTGTCGTTTTTTTTTTTTTTTTTTAATTTTGATATCGAGATAAACTCTTAATGGTTTTTGGGAGTCGAAAAAGTATCGAAAATTCTGGTTTTTTTTTCTTAAGGTTTGTTGAGGAAAGTTCGAGTCAGTTAAAAAAGTTGATTTTGAAATTCTGTGTTTTCTGAATTCTCGGCTGGTTTTTTGTTTTTTTTTTGTTTTTTTGTAATTTGGTCCTTGTATATGAATATTGATAGGCACTTACTTATGGTCTCTGATATCTTGGATACCGCCTCTCTGATAACCCAACCGTTCGGACGGACTGAGACGCAACAATTTTTTGATCAAATTATTGGCGTTTTTATTGACACTGCCGGGTATCCCGACCATTTCGATTCCTTTGAGTATTTTGTTGTAAGTGGTCATGTGATCAGCGCCTCGGAAAGGTGGCTTTCCAACGAGGAGCTCGTGAGTCAATATTCCGAGAGCCCAGTAATCCACAGCTCTGTTGATTAATTCAAACGTTTTTATTCATTCAAAAGCAAATATTTTTGGCATTTTTGTGATTAAAAAAAAAAACGAGCTTTGATTCACCTGTCGTGACCTTTGTTGAGGATTATTTCCGGTGCAACGTATTCCGGTGTTCCGGCAAACGTCCAAGTCTTAGCTGGACCGATTTTTTTACTAAATCCAAAATCGACCTAAAATTTTTTCGGATTAGTCACGAAATTTTGAACGTTTTTGTACTTTTTATTTTTTCATTTATTTATTTCTCACCAATTTGAGGTATCCTCGGGAATCCAGCATCAAATTTTCGGGCTTGAGGTCCCGGTAAACAATATTTAGGGAATGCAAATGATCGAGAGCCTCGACTACACAGCCGACCATAAATTGGGCGGTGTGGTCGTCGAAGTATCGACGTCTTTGTAACGTCGTCCACACGTCTCCACCGAGACAAACTTCCATTAAAAAATACACGTATTTACTGTCCTTGTACGTCTGATAAAGTCTGAATATGGGAAAAACAGGTTTTTCATTTAATTAATTGAATATACTCATTGGCTAATTAATTGCTAATCAATCGATTCGTATCACAAATATTTCTCTATCGTTTCAGTCAATTATTTTATCGATTATTACGATTCGGACTCTTTGAACTTTACGTACTTGCAGATGAAGGGTGAATCGCAGGCTTGCATAATGCATTTCTCATTGAGCACGTGCTCCTGCTGCTGTTGATCGACCATCGTCTTTTTTTTCAATTTTTTCAAAGCGAAACTCTTTTCTGAGTCTGATCTCAAGGTGACGAGCTCGACTCTGCCGAAACCACCGACTCCGAGGGTTCCTCTTGTTTCGAGATCGTACAGCGTCAACTCCGAGTACTCGTTCGTCCATAGCTTTGGGGTCAACGACCTTTTTTGCTTCTCGTATTCCTCCAGCCAATCCTTGTTTTTTATTTCCTCCAGACCACCCAGGTAATTTAGGAACGTGCTGTTCCATGGGAAAACGTGACGAAAATGAAAAAAACGACACTCGATTAATTAAGGACAATATAATTAATTAATTAATTAATTAAATTACAATAAATTCATTAATTTAATTAATTAAAATTAATTAATATTAAATTAATCAATTAATTAATTAAAAAATTTCTACTCACGTGCCATCGAGTGTCAAACATTCGACTCCAGGAGCCAGAGCAATTGCGTTTGCTTGTCTCTTGTTGTCCTCTTTGTCGTAAAGAGCCTTTTCCCCAAAATATTGTCCCTTGCCAAGCACCACGAGCTCATCCTCGTCCCCGCGTTCCGTGTCCTTCGTTATTCTCACATTTCCACCACTGATTATGAAAAACTTGTCCCCGATCTCACCCTGACGAACGATTCTTGCTCCAGCTGGGAAGAATTCCTTGAAAAAATAAAAAACCATAGATATTTATTTTTCCTTTGCGGTACGTCTTTGCTCTTCGCTTTTTTTTTTTGAGCACATTTTTTTTTCCAACTCACGACTCGAATCAGATCAGATATCTTTGCTAAAACGTGTTCCTTGGGGTCGGGGAGCTTTTTCAAAACTGAGACTTGGCGCAAAAATCGAATGTTTCCTTCCATACGTTCCTGGGCTGTTCTCATCATCACAGTCAGGAACACTGACCTGTCCAGCACCCATACTTTTCCGCCTTTTTTCACTAAAAAAAAAATCATCAAATTTTCGTCGATCATTCGTTAAAATTATTCAATATTCGATCCATCGAATCTTCTTCTTGACTCACCACTTATCGAACGAAGTCTCTTCGTGTTGTACAACAAGGCGAGCTCTCCAAATGCGACTCCAGGCCCGAAACTCCTTTGGAATTTGTTGCCCTCGTAAATGTCAAACTCACCCTCAGCAGAAACGTACAAATGAGAGCCTGCAGATCAATTTTTTTTGTTCAGCAACGAGAAACTGAATTTACAGAGTCTGGAGAATGAGGCGGTGAATGTGAGGTGCATCTTGGGTCAATCTGACCCAAAGCGTTTTTTCAATCGTCTTGTTCCAGTAAATATGCATTTTTTTTTTGCTGTTTTTTGTAGAGACGTTTTTTGTAGTAAATTGTCCATAGTTTATGGCTCGAAATTTATTATTTGACGAAAAGGCAAATTAATCAATCGGTGACAAAAAAATTTTGGGGTCAAAATGACCCCACTCGAAGGGTTAATTCAATCATAATTTTGATAATCATTGCAGCCAGCAATTTGTGTGAATAATGGAACAAAGTTTTGTTCGTTTTACAAAAATTTAGGTTTGCAGTGTGACAAGATTTTTTTTTTTTTTTTTGGAGTGTTGATTACCTATGTCTCCTTCTTTGATGACGAGGGTCGAGGGTGGTATTTGTTTGGGATACATTGCAGAAACGAGGGCCTCGACTTGTACATCTTCGAGATTTCCAAGGAATTCGTTTTCCTCGATTGCTCGTTTGATCAAATCTCTCGAACTAATCAAAAAAAAAAATAGATGAACGTTGATTATTCGTTAAGGGATTTGTTATGGTACGAAAAATGTGGTAATTTCGAAATTGAAATGGTACTTTGAGTCTTTGTCGTAAACGGGGGTAGGTGCGGATGGTGGCGTTGGCGTTCTTCCGATAACTCCTCCTCTCGGTATTTTCGATTGTGAAAGATTTGATTCCGAGGATTCGGATCGTTCGAGCTTGCCATTTTCGTTCTTTTGCACCGACGACGTTCTGTGGTTGTCCAGTGTGGCCGAATAAGTCGGCGGACCTGTTCCATTCGTTCTTGTCGGGCTTTGGCTTATCTGGACATGAAATTTTATTAGAAATCTCGATTTAGTCGATTCGTAATTAATTCATTCATTAATTAATTACGAATCTTAATCTCTAATTAATCTCTAATTAATTAATTACGAATCTTAATCTCTAATTAATCTCTAATTAATTAATTACGAAAGTAATTATCAATTAATGAATGAATGAATTATTATTATTAATTAATTAATTAATCAATCAATTAATCAATTGTGGGAATAATTAATCCCAATAATTAATTAATTAATTAATTATTTAATTAATGGGATTTTCATTGTGGCAAACACTCACCACGGTTCCATATTCACTGGCACGCTTGTAGCTCATCGCCACGGGCTCCATCGAGTTTCCATTCTACGTGAAAATGATTCATTAGCGTTTCTCAATTACAATTATTTCTCCATCAACCCTTCGAGTGCTGACATATTCTCTAAGTGCAGACTGGGTCAATCTGACCCAACGCGTTTTTCGTTTTTTTTTGTTTTGTTTGGTCGAGACGTATTTCCTAGTAAATTGTCCATATTTCATGGCCCTGAATTTATTTTTTGACGAAAGTCAATATTGAATGCCAAAACATTCGTTGCCATCAAATTCCGAACGATCGGCGACAAAAAAATGTTTGGGGTCAAATTGACCCAAGTGTGTACTCCAAGGGTTAATTTCATCAAAAGTCTTTTTTTTTCGTTCTAAGGTAAATTATTATTAAAAAGAAGCTTACGCTCGTTATCCGGAGTCCCGTAATCCCCTGAGTATCGTCGTGTCCTGGGACAGGGCTCAGATTTATACTACCCCTTTGCCCCAGGATACTCGCCCTCGGAAAACACGAGAATCTCATCCTGATGTCGTTGCACTTGCAAGTTTCCTCGATCTCGACATTTCCCCCATCAGAGAATATTCTCGACCCTGAAAAAAACGAGGAATTTTCAATGGATTTCGAAAGAAGAGAAAAAAAAACTGATTTTTGTAACAATTACAAATTTATTATACGAGTTTTGCCAAACATCGGCCTCGGACTCGTTATCGTTTACGAATGTTGAACAAATGACGCTGGCGCCTTAACGCCACTGACTATAGATTATTCACTCAGGATCAATAATGAGATAAAAAGTAAAAAGATATTAGAACGCTAATGAGTCTGTGTGTGGGCGCGGGGAGTCACGACGATGGGCACGTGTTTTTGTTGGTAGAAACAAGTGGCGAGAAAAAAATTGCTCAATCGTTGTACAAACTCGCGCAGTCACATGCTCCCTGCTCTCTTTACCAATATATACTTAATGTTTGATGCACATAACTTTGCCTCGTTTTTTTCTTTTCAACCTTTTTTTTTCCGCTTACGTCGAGCTCTCGCGTCATTCTCGCGAATTAGCACACTCTAAACACATATATGGAAATAAAAAGATGGAATCTCGAGGATCCGATAAAAGGTCCTCGACGAGACCGGGAGTCCGTGCAAATCCATCGCGATCGAAATAGTTCGACAGAAATGATGAAAAATTCGAGTCAAACGTTCATCTGACGTTTTTTTTTTTATTTTATTTTACCACGTGCTGCGAAAAATCGACAACTGTCTCGGACGTTCGCGACTTGATTTCGTGGAGGATGCATGGAAAATGGTGAAAACGAGGATGAGGCCGGGCGGTGGGGACTTCGGAAAGAATTTATGTTTCTCGTCGTCGCGACCTCGTACGAAACAAGCTACTTCGGTAGCTTGGAATATGACGTCATACCGCGACTCTGATAAACGATATTGTTCGCAAACAGTGCACGCCTCATGGCGGCATTTTGTTCACACTCTATATATATGTACGAAATAACACGGTGTCTCGGTGTCTCGTCCGCACAAGAATCGAAACACACACTCGATTCTGTGCTCCGCGTTGAAATTTTGTTTTTTTTTTTTTTTTTTCATCGTCTTCCGAACGAAAGGGATGAATGTTTTTGCGAATTATTTATTTTCAGCTTCTTGCTTGATCGAAGTCTTCAGAGGCCTCAGTTCCTGGTCGCTGACGATGATTTAGTTTATCGACTTTTAGTCCATGAAACGTGTACCGTCTGTTTTAATTATTTATCAACATTTTTTCTTCACTAATTGCTCCTATTTTTGGAGCTTCATTACCGCCTGTTTTTTTTTTTTTTTTGGAACGCTTTACATCTCTCGTATCTTTTCTTTACACTGATTGCTAAATCGGGGTCAGGAATTCTTCGTCTCTCTATTTGATGTTTGGGAGGGCAAAGAAATGAGCGCGTATGTACGCGAAGAGTTTCAGGAGCCTGGGGAAGGCATTCGGGAATGTTTGACTTGGGCTGGAATTTAGAGTTTCTTCTTTTTCGCCTCGGAGACTCGACGATTGCAAAATTTCTATAAAGTTTTGCTTTTTTGCTTGATTTTTTTTTTTTTTTTGCCATTTGGTTTTTTTTTTCTCGTCAAAATTGGACGTGGATGGAAACGATTGGGAAACATTTTGATTGCATTCTTTCGTTTCAGTGACTTTCGTAACGATCATTTTGGGGATTAGCGCGAACATAGAGGAACAGGCTAAAGGGAAACTCGTCACTACTATCGGGGGCTTTAATGGATCAGGTCCAATGAGTTTCGATAGGAATATAAACACTCGTCGTTCAAAAGCATTTCTCATTATCTTTCAACTGCAATAAAAGTCACGTGACCAAAAATGAGAGAATACAAAAAAGATAGCCTTTTCGAAACGACTCGTGATCGCTCAGGTGCGAAACGTAATTTCGTCTGTTGCCCTGTTCCCCGCCCAGGCTCTCGATAAATTTATCTCGTTGTCATACTTTCGTGTGACCCTCGGTGAGAGGTAAAAAAAAAAAAACGTTGTGTCCGAACGTGCGAGAGAATTATTTCGAAACGAAATTGTTGGAGAATTTTCAGTTTGAAAAAAAAAAATTGTGGCTTTTTGTTTTTTTCTTTGTATCTTCGTCCGTTTTCGTTTTTCTTTCATTTTTCTCGCGCTTCCGTTGGGATTTTCTCGATCAATGAATTTTTATGAATTCTTTTGCATTTTTGCGCTTGGGAAAAATTTAATTTTCACACTTCGGACATCTATCGAGGATGAAAATATTCCGGTGCTCGTTCCGGGTACAACAAAGTGTCCGAGCAACGAGCTGCTAAGTGCGATGTTATTAAAAGTGAAGAGAAAAAAAAAAAACAACACAAGGAACAAAAAAATACACGCGATAATCTCGTTGGCGAAACGGATCACGTGAGGTGTTTCCGTTCACAACTGAGATTCGTCATCCCGAGCAATACGACTTCGCGCAATGAATATCATTTTTTTTTTCAATTTATTTGAAATATTTTTCAAGCTCGTTTTGGAAATATTTTTATCGCATTCCTAAGCTTTCGATAATCAGTCAATGCGTTAACTATGTTCTTCGTGATTCATGGGAAAAATTCTTTCTCATTGCGTCGAGCTTTTCCTATTTTACAGAAATATTCAACGCGCAGACAGCTGCATCGATAAATTATTATTTATCGGCTTGATAATCGTGCCGTTTTCATTGCCGCGATAATCGATTGCATCGATCGAGTATCACACGACGCTCGAACTATTTTTCTTTTCTCCTTCAACAAAATGGCTTTTTGAAATTTTTTATTTTCATCAGAAATCGAAATAATCGTTTTTCTCTGAATCGTTGAATTGTCTCGATCGTATAAGGAAGACATTACGCACGTATATTCTTGACGACGACCAACGCTTGTTATTTCAAGCCTATCGAGCTTAATTATTTTGGAGCTCGAAATAAAAATTCGCACCTTCAATCGCGCGTACCCAATGTGCTGCCTTTTTTTTCTGCCTCTATTTTTTCCTCTCTCTCTCTCTCTCTCTCGCGTTCTCTCTTTTTCTCTCTCCAGACAAAAGAAGCACGGAATCTTATCAAGACGATAACGCCACGACGACATATAAAAACGATCCTATAGAACGACGCGCAGTGTCAACAGGTCTAATGTACAGCTATACCATAACTTTATTCACGTTATCTTGCACAGAAGACGATCGAAGAAAAAATCTCTCGTCGTGAATTGGAAAAAAAAAAAAACAAATTAAAATGCTACGAAATTTCGTAGTTAATTTTCTGAATATAGTTCATGAGTGAGTACGTCGACGGTGCGTGCATTTTTCGCTGTAAATAATTCAGGAATTAATCGTTTTGAGATAAAAAAATGTTGAAACTTTTAGATAAACAATATTTTAATGGATTTGCAGGTTTTTTTGTTGAACAACGTTCTCGTGACTAATGCAACGAGCTTTGGCAAGCTTTCCAGCGTAGTGTCGTTGAAACAGGTGCTGGAAACGGTTCGCATCGAAATTCAGGAATTTTATTAACATTCGAATTGACTCAAGTGTTTTTTTTTGCTCTATCGACGTTTCGGTATTAAAAAAAATAGGAAATCGTTTAACTTCAGGAACTTTTGGAGACGGTCGTTTCGTGAAAGTCAAAAAATTTTGCAGGCCAAGTTTCAGTTTCGTTGGAAATAATGTTGGCCTGGATTTTTCGAGCGATAACGAAATAATTAAGAATTAATAATTATCGTTCCCGATCCGGACGCACTTGATTCTCAATATCTCGTCGGTTGACACAATAAAAATAAATCCGGGGAAACCCAAAATGGATCGTGTTACAATTCTTTGGAAATATGCTAATTAGGTTAATGCTTGATTGCACAGCTTTACGATGCACTCGAGAATGCAACTGTGTGAAGATCTCCGGATATTTGCACGTCGCGATTAAAATCAGAGTTTTATCGCAGAATTTCCCTTTTTTTCGCGTCTCGCAATATTTCGATCGAAAGGAAATGAAATAGAAAAATAATTCAAAATTAAATAATTCATTATTTAGTTAAATTCTTCTCGGAAACTATGAATCGTAAATCCACGGAATTTCGGTCGTTCTCTTTACTCCAAAAGACACGAGCACTATTTACTCACCTCATCGTTGGCTCACGTGACGAGGTCACACTGAAAAAAAAAGCGCTTAGCTGTTTTTTTTTCTTCTTTCAAAACGAAATTCGAGTATCGGCGATCGTTACGAGTCCGTCAAATTTTAGTCTCAATAAATTATTTCCTGGTAAAAAAAAAACACACACACACAAACACACACACACACCCGCAGAGTTGTTGGAGAAATTCGGAAAATATGAAAAAAATAACGATAAGATCGACACTTAAAAAACAACAATTATTTCGTGGATTATTTTTCGATTTATTTTTTATCGTCCTGTGAGATTTTTTTTACGAACTTTATGCTTTTTCGTGAATTCTTTTGAGCAACAAATATTGCTTTTTTATTTTTATAAATGTTGTTAGTCACTCATTCGGTCCTTCGAATCACGACACAACGATAAAAAACATTTTTTCTCAATGGAAAGAAAAAAAAAGAGAAAGATTTTGAAAATGTTGGAAAAATCTTGACAAATCGTTCGTCCTATCGCTCAGCCGGCTCTAACGCCACTAGCCCGCGTTTTGCTCGAGTCTCGAAAAAAAAAAAAAAAAAGAAAAAAACGAAAAGAAACTCCGAGGAGCAGGGGAGAGTAACGCATGCAGGCCGTGATATACTGACACTTTGAAAATGTGTGAGTTACCTTTGTAATGAGTGCCTGCTTTTGTATGTGTCACTGGCTCCGTCTGTGCGTGTCTGTGTGTGTGTTTGTGAATTATTGAGTCACAGTAGCTCTCGCGGTAAGCGATAGCAGCTCGTAGTCATTCTTCTCGCTCCTTTTGCCTCACGCGCTCTCACCCTTCTCAACTGTATGTTGTGTATCGTTTATTATTATCATTTATCACCTCATGCGCAAACAGCTATTCGACCAGAGTCCTCACCTTTTTTAATGCCGACGTTTTTCCATATTTCTCTCACAATTTTCGAATTTTTCATTCCGTTTATGAGTTTTTGCATTTTTTACCTTTTTTTTTTTTCATATTACCGGAAATCGATCATTTTTTACGTGAATTTTTTTAGTTTTTTTTTTTTTTCGTTTATGAATTTGATTTTTTTTTTTGGAGAATAAACAAGAGCAGCTCGTTTGGGTCACAATGTTTTATTTCTATTTACAATTGGACATAAAGAGGATTTAAAAAAAAAAACTGAAAGCTCGTAAGTTTTTACGACGAAGCTCACGCAGTTTTCTCGTCGCTCATGTCACCCGCACGCAGCATCGCTGTGAAAAATCCCATTGGCCTTTGCACCAACTCTCTCGGCGAACCTTCCTCCACGATTTTTCCTTCATCGAAAACTATTACTCTGTCGCAATCCATAAGGGATGCGACTCTATGCTGTAGCGAGAAAAATAAAAAATAATCGATTTGGAATAATTTTTGTGTGTGGAGGAAAAAAATTGGGCCACTCGTCTATCGTAATTTTCTGTCAATAATTCTTATCGATGTAAAATTTATTTATATCGATAAGATAATACGACAGTGTTAATAAATTTTTGAAAATTCAGCTTTTATTTTTTAATATTTCGATCCGTGCGAAGGAAAATATTTTGAAGATTTTAATTTCTTGGATTTTCATGCTTCTTTGACCACACGCTGTTCAGGAAACATTTTCGACGAACAATTCACGTCGATGACAATGAAAATTACGTTTTGTCATTGAATGCTGAGTAAAATGAAAAAACTCGTTGGCTGGTGACACGAAACGACCAAATAAATTTTTTCCTTTGGCTCAATTGTCGATACTAAAAAAACAATGTTAAAAAAAAAAATTTTCTCACCGCAATTGTGATGAGCGTTTTGTCCTTGAAAGCGTTCGTCACTGCGGCCAGGAGTTCCTTCTCCGTAGACAGATCCAAAGCACTAGTGGCCTCGTCGAGAATCACGATCGACGATCGCCTTAATATCGCTCGAGCCATACTCAATAATTGCAATTGTCCTGATGAAAAATTCTCGCCTCCTTCTCTGACTTCGAATCCTTTGAAGAAACAAGAATTCAAATCGTTTTTGAATTTTCGAATTTTTAATCGAATAATCGCTCCAATTTTTTTGTACGATCGCGTTCAAACGTTTTTTTCTTTTTGTAACGTTAAAAAAAATTTAGAGTTTATCGTACGTCGAGGAAAATGCATCGATCGACTCACCAAGTCCTTCGGGATGCGATGCAATTGTTTCTTTCATTTGGGCGAGCTCCAACGCTCTCCACAACTCTTCGTCCTTGTGCTCGTCCAGAGGATCGAGATTTTCTCTTGACAAAAAAAAAACAATTTATGGAAATTTTTAATCGCGGCGAAATTATCGAGCCTGGAAAATCGATTATTTCTTGTTCTGCATCGATCTGTTATCGGTGTAATTAATGAATTAATCGTTTCGTACCTTATGCTGCCACTGAACATTATCACATCTTGGGGAATCGCCGACAGCCTTGATCGCAATGTCACAAGCGATATCTCCCGGAGATCAACGCCGTCGACGATTATACGACCATGCGATACTTCCAACAATTGAAAAAGTGCCATCAAAGTTGAAGATTTGCCGCTCCCTGTCCTTCCGCAAACTCCCAACTTTTTCCAGAGAAAAACAAAAAAAAGATTAACTTTTTAATGTCGAAAATGAACGAAGCGATTTTTTCACAAATTTTCAATTGTACCTTCTGGCCAGACGGAATTCGGAGATTGAGATTTTGGACGACGGGCTCCGTTTGAGATTCGTAACGTAGGGAAACGTTCTCGAATGTTATTTCCCCCTTTTCCGGCCAATTTTCATCGACGGAAATACCTGGAGAGCAGAGAGAAAAATTGGGTCGAAAATTTTCGGGCGTTTGATCGACACATCAATTTTTTTCGTGATTTGGTTTTTTTTTTTTTTTTAATACCATTTTCGCGATAATTTTCTTGAGTCGTTTTCGCGTATGACGTGAGTCTCGCGACACTTCCCATGTACATCTCAATTTCCGAAACAAACTTGACCACCCAATTGAGATAAATTGGAACGAGCAACGTGTAATTAACTGCCAATCCAACGAGCGCAGGACTAACACGATCTGGATAAGTCTCGGCTGTAAAGAGAGCAGCGTACGTCGCTGTTACGACGACAGCAGCCCCCAGATAGTCCTGGATGAAGGGAGAACACAAATGTGAATGGAAAAACGACTCTGAGAGATTTTTTTCGAAATAAAAAACGACAACTCACTAAAGCAATGCCCAGCCACCTGCTGCTTGTATTTAAAACAAGAAAAGAGTTTGTATTTGCATCCAAATGCTCGATCATTTCTCTCATGAAACGTGGCTGCTGTTTCGAGACTCTGAGGATTGGCAAACCTGCCAAAGTTTCGGAAAAATGAGCAGCTACTGGTCCACGAGTACTGCGTCGTTTCACAAAAATCACATTTCGTTATTTTTCGTTCTGGCTAGTCGATAATCAACATTTCCAAATAACCTCGAATTCCTTTTTGTTTTTATTTCTCAGGGAGGATCACGTGTTACTTGTGAGCCAAAAAAGCAACTGAACTTTTTTGCTTTTTTCATCATCAAAGAAATTATTACAATTTCTTTTTTTTTATTGTTGAAATTATGTGGAACTTATTTGTTGGGCTTAATTAGTGTTTGACGTAATAACAATCTTTAAAAAACGATATTTTCAACCAGCTAGTGCATGCAGCGTTGTCAAATCTTCAAATGTTTATGTCGTTATTACTCGTTAACCTGAAATAAGTTTGTTTCAATTTTAATTGCCAGGTCAGCTTCAACGGTAACAAGGGTTTTTAAAGACAACGTTGATTTCTGTGAACATAATATTTTCTCGTTTTCTTTTTTGGTTTGTTAAAGTTGGAAAGATCGATCTTGAAAAAATACAAATAGTTGCAAAGGGAGTGTGTCTGCCATAAGAGCCTGTGTATGAGGATTCAAAAAATGTGACTTTTATGTATCGTTCTCTTGACAACTAGACGGTGGATTGAAAAATAATTCCAGTGACAGATGCACGCTATATTTTTTTATGTTATTTCCAAATTTCAAGCTTAAAAATTCAAATTTTCGTTTCTCATCAAATACGCGTGATCCTCCTCAATGAAAATGATCGAGATTCGATTTTTTAGATTTTTACCTTCCCTCCAAACGTTGCAATTCCCTTGCACTTCGTCGATAAAATCTCTGCAGTGCATAATACACGATACAAGTAGGAAATGCAGCAGCTAAGAACCAAGGGGATATGAACACGTTGACGAGGATCGCCGAAGCACACAGTAGGACGAACGACGTGAGCCTTTGCAAGGCTGTCGAAAGTTTCTAATTGCAGAAAAATGAATTGTTTTGTATTATCGATAAAAAAAAAACGAGGAAAACGAGGATTATGGATTTCTAGAGTATCGAAATAATTGAGGAATTGTTTGGAACCAGCTCACTTTGTCCACGACTCCCATGTCTGCGCTAAACCTATTTAAGATTCGGCCTATCGGCGTTTTCTCAAAAAAAGAAAGTGGCGCGCCCAGAAGTCCCGAAATTGATTCCTCGTGGATTTTTTTTCGAGCTTTCGCTCCTGCCCACTGGCCAGCTGCGCTGTTCAAAGCTGCCAATGCAATTAAGCTGAGCGAGAGGACGACGTACATCTTGAAGTAGAAAACTGTCTGGGTCATAAACAAAAAATCAACAATAATTCACAGATTGATTATTGTTTTTTTTTTTTTTTAATCATTTCGTGACGTACGTAATTTTAAGGATAATGGGAAAAAATTATTTTCTCACCTCCTCGTGCACGTGGATCGATTTTTTGGACTTTATGCCCAAGTCTGTCCATTGGCTGAGCCATAAATCCGTGTAAATACGCAGAGCTTGCCATCCTAACGCTGCCCCAAAATAACCAAGACTCGGAGCAAGGCCGCCTGCTCTCAAGTAATCCATCCAAACATTTTTCGTCACTGAACCGTCGCTACTCTCGCTGGTATCGGAGCTCGTCGACTCCTGATAATCGACGATTTCTATAAGCCCCAAAAAAAAAAAACATTGGATGAAATAAATAATCCCCAATAATAAAAGGAATTTTATCGTTGGGACGAAAACGCTCACTGTCCGTTTCCTCGTCAATGTCTTCGATGGTCGTCGTCGATTCAGCGGAGATCAGTCTCTTCAGAGGCCGGTGATCGGATTCTTTGTTTTCTTGATTGATTCTGCAATTTCGATTCAAACGATTCGATCGTCGCTATTCACTCTTGAAAGTATTTTTTTTTCCTTTTTTAAGACTCACTTGTTCGTGGAGTTCGACGACGATATTAAGCGACGGAGTACACTTCTCTCCCGGCTTATCGTCGCTTCCTCCGACGTCACGCTTACGATCCTAATAATCGCGGAATTTTATTCGTTCAATCAATTTTATTAATTCTCTGTTTTTTTTTTCATTGAAATTTTTGTACCTTCCAGAAAATAGTTGCTTCAACATGCTGTTGTTTTGTCCATTCTCCAGAGCACTGTGACGTTTGTTCCTGACAATTGAAACGGTCGATCGTATAATTGTTAATTAGGAAATACGTTTTCTTAATTGAAATCGATATTTAATCGATCTTCGGAATATTTAATTAATCTTCGGATTAATTAATTAATTTCTGGATTAATTAATTAATTTCTGGATTAATTCATTAATTTTTTAATCAATTTGGATTGATTAATTAATTAATCTTTGGATTAATTAATTGGAGAAAAATCGTCAGTCTATTTTATTTTTGATAATTATTTGAAAAAATGGAAAACAGTTTGGTGGATATTAACCTGGGGACGGTGTAACGACTTTCAAGAATGGTCGGAGTGCTGCTTCTCCGTAGAAACGGTGGGGGATTCTTAGGTGGCTGGAGACTCGTTGATCTTACCGCGATTTGATGTTTTTTCGATTTTCTACGTAAAGCTCCCCATTCCTCAGCTGGCACAGGTAGATCCGTTAGATCGTGAGCGAGATAACGCGATCCCGACAATGTTGATCTACGTAAACGTAGTGGCACGAAACTCGGAGGAGTCTTTTGAGAGAAAAAAAATGACATCGAATCTAGTAATCGCTGTAGACATTAATTTCTCAGGCAAAAAATTGATTTTTTTCTGTATTTTTCGACCTCGTTTTATTTTTATCGATCGTGCATACGATTTCAGGATTTTTTCGAGCCCTTCTCGTCCTTATTCTCATTTTTTTTTCAAATTTATTATAACCAAAATTTTCCCATGGGACCCCATGAGGCTTGCCCACCCCCCCTCTTTTCGAAAACTGCGTCCCATTTGCACGAGACCGAGGCAGACTTCGTTGTTAATTATTTATTTTAATTAATTTAATTTATTTGAAGAAATTCGTCCGATGATAATTATGGGAATTGCCATTTTTTTTCATGATTATAATAATTAATGGTATTGGTATTAATTGTTTGAAAAATGGGAATGATTTTGAGGACAAAAATGAGTTTCAATAAAACAGGAAATTTAGCACCTATTCCTTTGAGTAACGATGACAATAATTTCAAGATATTATGATGCTAAAGATAATATAAAATATGAAAAATAAATGAGCTTACAACGTAGGCATCTTGATCCGTTGACCACGAGCCGTCATTAGCATTTCTGTGTTTAACTGATATACCGATTCTCGAGATAAGTCTCACAAGGGACCACCGATCTTTAGCCGTTTTGTGAATTTCCGTATTAACGACGTTACGCCTTTGTGACGATTGCCGCCATTCCTCTGCCAGAATAGGATCGGAATTTTCGATGTTGGATTTCGTTCCAACTTCGCGTACTCCGCAACAATCCATCGCTACGATCTGCACGGATTAAAAATTCAATAACAGAATCTTTCCTTTTTTTCTTCTTGCAATCGCTCTTTCGGAATTCCAGTTATTTTTCATTCAGCTTTATGGGAATCTTTAACTTTATTCGTTTCTTTTTTTTTTTTTTTTGTAACTTACGTGATCAGCTGCTGACAAAAATTCCAATCTGTGAGTGACCATTATTACTGTCCTGCCTTTACGCAGAAGCAACCTTTGGATTCCGCACTCGAATATTTGTTGACCGACCTGCTGGTCCAGTGCCGATAATGGATCGTCCTGAAAGATTTATTCATTCTTTTCTATCGAGCAAATTATTTCCTCTGTCATAACTTTTGACACAATCAATTAAATCCAAAAAAAAAAAAAATTGAGCGAATGAAAATTTCATTTTGATCCTTCAACGTTTTACATTTTTCTTTTATTGCAAAAAAGTGATCAATGTTTCTTTGAGAAAAAAAAAAAAAAAATAAACGTCAGAGTTTGATGTCAAGAAATGAAAATAATGTTGAAAACGTTTGATAGAAATTGTTGACCAACCAAAATAACGGTATCGGCGTCGCTGTAAATTGCTCGGGCGATCGTGATCCGTTGTTTTTGTCCCCCGCTCAAATTAATTCCCTTTTCACCGATTCTCGTGAGATCCCGACCTGGGAGTATGTCGACATCCGGTTGGAGGGCGCAGGCGCGAAGAACGCTTCGATAGCGACGAGGACGATAAGACGAACCGAACAGTATATTATCTCTCAGGGTGGCGTTGAGTAACCAGGGCTTTTGAGACACGTACGTTACTTTTGCATTTCTGTGGAAAATTTTGCAATTTGATTAATTAATTGAATGGAAAATTGATTAATTAATAAAGTAATTAATTTTCTACTTGGCCCATTCGACTCGTCCTTGAAGTTCTTGCATCTCGCCGAGCATCGCCGAGATTAGGGACGTTTTTCCACTTCCTGTCCGGCCCACCACGAGAGTCAATTTTCCTTAAAAAAAATAAAAATAATTTTTTTTTTTATTTTTGTTCGACGAATTGATCGAAATAATTATTCAATTGTACAATTTTTACCACGCGGTATATGAATCTCTCGCACAGTCAAATAATTGTCATCTCCCCAAGAAAAAATGCCTGCGACCTTCACCAACGGAGCTTCGTGCAGGGAATTACACAACTCGGAATCTTTGAGGCAAATAGTGTCGGTCGAAGAGTTCATTATACCGGAATCACGTTTTGCTAACAAATGAAAATTCGCTTCTTCCTCATCTTCGTTGATGTTGCCGAGTGTTCCAAACGTTGAAACACTCTGCGCACTTTTCTGATCGGATTGTGAATTGTTACTCTCGGTCGTTGGATTTGTACGATCGTCTTCTGGAGATGAAACTTCGGAATTTATTTCTGGTAAGACGTCCACGATTTCTGGCAACGATAAGAAATCCTCCAGCCTTTTCGTCGATATCTGAAATAATTTATTTCTCGGTGTTTCAATTTCAAAGTTTCTCGTTTACGAAAATACTAATACAAACAATAGTTTCGCTCACCTTTGCATTTATTATTATCGGTACGATTACTGGAAAGATAAAAAGTGGAACAGTCAGCTGAGAAAAAAGGGCCAGACTCGCGAAAACGTTGCCAGCATCCAAATGACGCTCCTCGATCCAAAAGTACACTCCGAAAGTGAACAATGTCGTTAACACTGACGAGGCGTGAGTCAGAAAAGCTGGAATTAATGAAATAAAAAAAAAAAAAAAAAACAACCGAACATTTAATTTGGATGAAAAATCAATTTATTGATTTTATTAATAAATTTGCGTATGAAGAGCTTTACTTATGAGAGCCCAATACAGTGAATCCTTGTCCAACAACGAGAGCTCTTCGTTTCGTGTATTTTTAACTCGAGTCTCGAATAATTTTTCCCAAGCTCGTAGCTTCACTAATCGCATTCCCTGCAATATTTCATTCACTAATCGCAGCCGAGCGTCACTTTTTTCCTGCAAAACATTCACTCCAATTTGCAGTCACGAATTTTCAAAATTTGTCACATTGCTAAATATAAAAATCGAGATAATGTTTAAAATTGCAAGAATTTTCTTTTTCCCATATTTTTATCGGAATATTAATTATTATTGATGAAAAAATCGTTTCATTAAATTTTTCATTATTATTGATGATGAAACGTCTGAATTTTCAAAAAATGTCACATTGCTAAATATAAAAATCGAAATAATGTTAAAAATAGCAACAAATTTTTTTTTTTTAATTTTTTTTATTGCATTGGTAATTATTAATGATGATGAAAAAATGATTTTATCGAATTTTTAATTATTATTGATGATGAATTATTTAATGATTAATGATTAATGATGAAAAAATTACCGCGACCGTCTTCAAGTTCGACGACATCTTTTTGCCAAGATAAAGCTGCATCGGAGTGACAATAATAATGCAACAGATCGCTCCGATTATTGCACTGATGCCGAGCTTCAGATACAGCAAGAAAATAATTGCAGCGATCTGGAAAGTGAATGTTTCATTTAAAAACTGAAAATGTTGATCAAATCAACCAGCAGGCTTCCAAATTACCTTTAAGGGGATAGCCCAAGTGTAATGTCCGATCCAGAAAAAGCTCATTACGTTGTAAACGTCCTCGGCCATCAGATTGGTCAGTGTCCCGATGTCAGCCACTTGGCCACTCTTGGGCTTTTCCTTTTCTTTGAGACTCTTGCTCGAGGAATCTTCTTCTTCGGTTATAGTCCACGAATACAGACGAAGAGATTTGTCGTAAATGAGAGCCTGGTTGAAAAGAATTAATCAAACAATAATGATCGAAATTTAAATTTAACGAAACGAACGTCGTGTTGAATTTTTAGGGATTTTTGAAAAATACCTGCAGGGCTGTTCGCAATCGAATTCCTTCCACGTTCAAAAAATGAGTGGAAGCTTGACTGAGTGTGCTTTGAAATATCGCTGCGAAAAACATGAGGAGACCAACGAAATAACCATTTTCCATTAATCGTCCAAAAGTGACGAATCCCTTGAAAAAAATAATCATCAAATCGTAATCACTTTTTTCCCATTTTTTTTTTTAAGCAAGTTTTCTCATTCAAAATTACCTCGAACTGGAGACTTCTGGAAATTCTTACTGTTGAGTTTTGTCTCGACGAGACATAATTAACGATTCGTGAAATAGCCATCGGGCCAACGAGGGTCATCGCGTCTCCCAGAAGTTTCAATATTCCACCGATTGCAAAAAAAAAACCCACTCGGTCCCAGTAACATGGCCATAGCTTTATTTTGCCATGCAAACTATTTTTGGTCTGTTAAATTAACAAAAATACGTTGGAACGTTTAATTTTTGAAAATAGGAATTAAAAATTTATGAGCCTTTTTGGAAAATCGTAGATTTAGACTCGAAATTTGAGTTTCGTGAGAGGAAATTTGATTGTTTGAGAGCTTACCCTTTTTTCGAAAATTTGACGAAACTTTTGAAACTGCACGCTGGTGGATTCTTCTTCGGGAAGTTCACCCAAATCGTTGAGGTCAAGTGGAGTTCTGTATCCTCGTCTTAAGAGATCGACGACCCAATGAAACGTAAGTTTACCAATGAACGTCGAGTACTTGTGTCTGTACGAAATTCTTCGGTATCCTGTTCCACGAATCTCGTAACGTTTGCTCTTCTGCATCTGCATCGTCGAGTACCCAAATTTTTATTTTTATTTTTTTTTTTTATGACTCTGAGAGACTTGGCAATTTTATTTTCGAAAGATCGCACTCGAAATTGAGAGAAAAGTGTATACACGCGAAAGGAAAGACTGCGATACCGATTATTTATTTATAAATCTGCGTACGCATAAAAAAGCCGAGGCCACAATTTCGTTGCGTCGTTACGATCGTTTCGGATCTGCAGTTATTTTTGATTTTACGTTTTGAGGGAAAAAAGCCAACGATGATGAAATTTTCTATTGCAAGCGATCATCGCAGCTGCTTTTCGTGGCTGTTTATTATTTCGTGAAAATCGGAGCAGGAAATGGCCAGCTGTGTTCCTAGCAAAGAGTCTTTAGCGTAAGAAAATTTTCATAGAAACAAACAAACAAGGAATTCGAGGTCGAAATAATATTTAGACGTTTCTTCGACATGCATTATTTTCCTATGACGTTTTCAAGGTTCTCGAGCTCAAAAACGCCGCAGATTTTCCTTCGAATTTCAAAATCAATTCATTTTTTTTTTTTTTACCATTCGGTACAGAACGTAAGAGTCAATGAGCGATAGAAACCCACTCATGAGTGCTGTTCCACACGTGCTTATGGTTCGAACATGAATCGTCGTCAGGCCGTATCTAAAAGAAAAAAAAAAAAAACTTGATAATTTTCTGATAAAAATGATAAAATCGATTTTTTTCATCGTCGAATGTGATTTACTTCGGTGGCAACCTTTGCAAATGATACAGTCGCCATGCCCTTGCAATCGCAACTATGGCGAACGATCCACCTGTCCCAGCCAAACCCAGACCATCGTTCCTTTCAGTCTCTCGATGAAGAAACCAGCAGGACGATATTGCCAGCAATGAAACTATCTGGGACAATGGGGCCAGCTCTATCATGGATTCTGACAGTTCCAGAATGAGAAACAGCAACAAAATTATGCACAGGACACTCCGAAGTGTGTGAAGTGGCAGAAGAGGCTCGGAGAGTCTGCAACGAAAAATATTTTCCCATAACTTTCTTGCTTCTCTCCTTTATGGGACTTTTGACGAAGTGAAAAAAAAATCGTGTAAAAAAAAAAGCTTTTTAATGTCGATTCGCTTCTCTGAAAAATTCCATCACGAACCGATCGATCGACATTTCCAGATTTTTTTTTCTTCGCAGTCCAAAAGTTCAAAGACCGGGAATTCTTGTTTCAATTTCGATTGAAACGTAAAACGGCACCACGTAATTAAATAGACGATTAAGAACTGGACAGCCCGTGTGTAAAATGAGTCTCTGGCATGAATTAATTAATCTCAATGATCATTGACGGTGAAATTGAATTTGATGAATGAGTGTGACGAACGGGAATTCCCGTATGTAAAACCTCCTCAGTGGCTGCATCTGGTTTCATTCATTCTCCAATTTCACACGAGCCTTTCGTTCAAATATTCCGAGAACGTCCGATGACGTAAGTTTGCGTGTCTCCTGGAGAAACTTGGTTAGTGAATTTCGATCGATTTTGTGACTCGAAAGTTTGCAACGTTGCGAATCAACGAAATAGATTTTTTAAATCCTTCCTTATTTATTGAATTTTCAAAATCATGACATTTTTTCGTTTCGATTGAGTTTTTGGGACGCAAGAGAAAATCGTTTTATTGTCCCGACCAAATATTTCATTTAATTTAATAATTTACGTTTATTTTTAATTAATTAATAATTATTCATTAATTGATTAATAAACTTAATAAAATTAATAATTAATAATTTAATCAACTCTGCTAAAGAAAAAACAGAATTTCGTTGCATTCCAACGACCATGCGAACTTCAACATATCTTTCGATTTTCAACACTCGCGTCAAATTACTTTGACACTGTGTGTTGGGAATCTTATCGACAATGGTGCATGTACTGAAAAATTTCAAGTACTCACTACTTTGAACTAATCAGTTCTCATTTTTTCCTAAACTCAATATCTCGAAGTCAATTCCAGGCAAGCAGGTGATTGAATTTTTTTTAATCGACGATCTTCCCCGCGATGTGAACTATGAAAAAATTCGACATTGGAAGATAAAATTTATTTCGTTATCTTTGGCCAATGCGAATTTTTGCGATATTTTCATCGCACTTTTCGTATTTATTGTTGTTCACATTTTTCTCAACTATAAATTATCGAGCCCCGTGAATTCTGCACATGGAACATTTCAAAATTAGAGTTTAGATTTCGAGACTATATTTAACTCTTCGCTTGGGCATTACTGCGTGAGCTTGGAATCGCACTTGCCGGTAATATCCTTCGTAAATCAACAACGTTCTCCAGTAGCCACGTGCGCCATTTTTTCTTCATCGTTTGTAACGCACTCACGTTAGCACACGGTTCTCGCTGAATCCGAACGATAATGAATCATTTTTTCTTGTCTGTTCGCTTGTTTCCTTTGGCCTGAACTTTTCCAGCTTGGTGCGAAATTTTTAAATTAAAATTGAAAGTCATGCTGGAAGCGAATTTTTTGGATTGTCCAGTCATCCTGACGTTCTGTTGGAGTTTCATTGGTTTCGATTTTGCGAAAAATAATAATGGAGTTTTTCACTACAAACTTTTGGGAGCGACAATCGGTTATAAATTTTTTCAACTCACCTTCGTCGCTGGTCCTTGCATTTGTATTTAATTATCATGATGATCGTGACGAGGAGAACGATATTCATAATCGAAAAATTGACAAGCTCGACGAAACAATCGGATCTGGGCGATGCACTGCCGATTTTTTTGACAGTGGTGCCATTTCCGGTTTCCCACGACCAGATCAAATGCCAACCGGAAGTTGGCAGCAGACGGAGGAATGCACTGTCCTCGCAAAGGCCCATCGTTCGTTTGGATTTTCGAATTTCTCTCAATTTTGTTTCTTAACACTTTTTCGCTTTTATCGCAATTTTTTTTCGATCACGAAAATCCGATTTTTCTTGCCGTCACATTTTTTGTTTTTTTTTTTTACTTTCTCGATTTTGCCTCGACGCGTTTAATCTCTGGCTCAGGATCGATTTAATTCGTTGATTATTTTAATGACGATTTTTTTTTTAATCTTTTCTCACAGTCTTGCTGGTCCATGGCTGCAACGATGCCTTTTTTTTAACGAGTCTCAATCTCGTTCCGTTCTTCGTCTCTATCGCTCTATGACACAAAGTGACCCCAACGAACTCGTTATTAATTTTATAGTCTCGTGGAGTATAACTCGCTCGTTATCCACACGTGTTTCACAATTCCTCGCAAATTTATGTGTGTGTACAGTTCTAATCATATTTTTCGCACGGTTTACCTGTCAAGCAAGTCGTTATTGACTTTATTTTCTTTTTTCCAGATTAACACATGTTTTCGACTTGTTTCGATTTCATTGAAATCTCGATTAATCTCAAATGTAGCAATATTTTTATTCGGTGATTAAAAATCAATTAACCGTGTCGATTATCCTGCGGAATTAATGGAATTTATTGTTTCCTTATTATTTCGCAAATGTTTATTGTTTCATAAAAAATTTGATTTAAATTTAGACTCTCGATGCAAATATCAAATTTAAATTCTCAAATACTTTGACAACGATACACCAGGACTCTGAACTCTAAATCTCGATCAACTCTCCGCCTCCATAATTCATTCATGGTGGACGTTGTGTCCGGATCCCTCCGAAACGTCCCTGCGTGCTTAACGTGTTAATTGTTTCGATTAAATACCTCGCTCTTTTTTTTTTTTTTCTATGCACGAGTTAAAATTCGCGCCATTCTGTCAGCGAAAAATTGCACAAACTTGAGTCAAAAACTGGATCGAAATTCGGATCGTATAAATTTTCAGTTTTCACAAATATCGTTCAATTTGTTAGGATTTTTTTTTTCACTCAGTTGCATCCTGTGAAACGTTTTTTTAAAAAATAAATTATGGAAAAATCGAATTTGACGAATTTTGTCGATTTTTCGCCTCTGCAAAATAAACCAAGTTTTTTTTTCTTGTTTTATCTTTAAGCACGTGTCATTTAACACTGATCCGTCAACAAATTACGTCCGCACTCGATCGTCAATCGCACTCTACTGAAAGAACGAAAGATCTCCCTTCGCATTCATTATATATATATTTTATATGTGTATGCAAAGCGACGTTGGAAATATAAACGTGTGTGTGAGTACGAAGAGTTTTCTGTAGAGCAGCGGAGCAAATTTATTCGAAACGAGAGGGAGAAATTCCCAAGTTGTTATGTATAGTGACTCACAGCAGTTTAGTTTAAAAAAAAGCATGAGATCGAGAAGCATAGAGAGAGAGAGAGAGAGAGAGAGAGGGACCGAGAGAATGAGAAAGAGGAACGAGAGGGTTATGAGAAATTCCGGGCAACTGAAGCAGGTGAATCGTCTTAAGAACAATTCAAAGTTGATCAATAATTCTTGCGTTTATTCTGCTTCGCCATTTTTTCAAAAATTTTCATACAAGTCATTGTGACATAGTGAGTAAAAGTTTTTACAAATTTCTAGTAATTGGAATATTTTTATTGCAGTAAATATTGAATAAGAGTTTAAAAAATAAATTCGATTCGTTTGTTTTTTGTTTTCTCGTTTGGGGGGAAAGAGTCAAACGTAAATTTCCTTCTTCTTCGCCACTTCCAACTCGATTGGCTCGTTCGTCAACACTAGGATAGCCTGTGGAGGAATTAATGAATTTTTTGTTTTCACTTCCATTTTAATTATCATTTTAATTAGGATGATTTTTTTTTTAATTTACCTCGTCCACATTTTTATCGAGATCTGCGACTTGCTTCTCGTGTGTCACTTTGAGCTTTTCCTTCTCTCTTCCCTGCTTTATTTGGATGTTTTTTCTTTCGTCCATAAACTTTTTGATATTGTTTTGTTTCTTCTCTCGCAATCGACGCTCCTTGTCACCTTTCGTTTTTAACGCTTTGTCGTTCATCACTTCCTTCGCTGTTTCTGCCGAACATTTCGCCTGGTTCGTGTTCATTTCTTTGATGTCTCTGGAAACGTTTTTCAAATTGGCTTACTCGCAATTTGGAAAATACAATTTTTAATTATTTTCTTACTCACTTGTCCTGCTTTATTTGCAATTGTTTGTTCTGATTCGTTTGGACAATTTCAATGACTTTTTTGAACTCTTCTCGTCCCGCAGCTATTTGTTTTTTATTCATTTCCCATTCTTCCTTCTGATGCTTCTCCACCATCGCTGACCATTGTGTGATTTGTTCGCTTATCAATTTCTTCAGATTTGCATCACTCTTCAATGCTGCTTTGCTGAATGGGAAAAAAATATTTAAAATATTGCATTTTTATGCGAATTTTTTTGAGGCGATTCCATTTTTTCTTCTTACTCTTTTCCCTTGGCTGCTTTTTCGAAAGCAGTCACGTGATTCTTCTGCATCGTTTGTCGTTCCTTCAAATGTTTCTTTTTCAGAGTTTCCAATTCTTTGAGTGCTTTCTTTCCGGCCTTGTAAGCTTTGTCTCGTCTCAATACGTCCAGCGTTATTGGCTCCAGTTTCCATTCGTCTTCCCATCGAAAAATCAACAAAAATATTGCAATAATGCGAAAAACATTAATAATCGGAAATAAATTTGGAAAATTGAGGAAAAGTGTGTTTTTTCAACCTTTTTTCTTTTGCTCTTCCTCTTTTTTCTTCGCCTCTGCTTTCGAGTCCGTTTGCTCGATTCCCATGCCTTTCATCGTCTCTGCTTGCTTCTCATTCCCTTTGCTGAAAGCTCCCGGGTCCGACAACATTGCCATGAAATCTACGAGACGAAAGAAGAAAAATGATTTCGTATCTTTGAAAAGTGGAGCAACAAAAAACTTTAATTACAATTTTTAAAAAATTGTCCAATTTTGATGAGAACTTTTTGACGAATACCTTCGAATCCATCGGGAACGTAAATTTTCAGTTCTATGTTGCAAAACAGCATGGGCAATGCCATGGGGAAATTAGCTTCAGTTTTTAGAGAAATGTGTCTGTAGCCGGCCTGCAAACCATCCAACGGCAAAATTCTCTGTCCGAGTAGTTTTCCACTTTCTTCGTAAACTCCTTCGATTTTTATCCGCAGAAAAAAAAACAAAGAAACTCAATTAGTCGTAATTCGTGGATAAAAGTTTCATTGGACAACGAATTACCTAATCTCAAGACAGCCAGATCCGGAAGCACAACTTTACGGAAGAGAAATGGATCTTCATTGTAAACAGGATTCAAACCGTTTCCGGGCACCATTCGCGTTCGAAATTCTTTCTTTATAGTGTCTGCTGGCAAACCGTACATGTCCACCTCCACGTACGTTCCAACTTTTTTGTCCGATAGAAACTGTCCAGCAATTACCTTTTCGAATCAATCAAAAGAGTCAAAAATCATCGAAATACTGACGGAAATTCAGTTTTTTTTAAATATTTTGTTCGTGTTCGCCACCAATGGGACAAACATTTCGAAAATATGATTCGAGACCGCGAGAAAATTTTCTTTTTTTGCTTCCTCATAGAGTGATGTGATGGTGAATTTTTTTTTTTTTTCACTTTTCAATGTCAATGTGCTTAAAATATCCCAAAACATCGAAAAATCATATCTAGACAAAATGTCCGGATGTGTGTGTGTGTGTATGTTCTGGCACTGTGAAATTCAAACGTTCATAACTCGAGAACGGTTCGAGCTACAGGGTTCCCGTTTTTCGCAGATGTTAATCTATACAAGCTCTTCATTCTCTGAGAATTTTGTTGGAATTGCTAGAAAAATGCGAATTCTACGGTATTTTGAAATTTTCAAAAAAAGGGTGTCGATGCTCTAACTTCCGCAAATTTTAAGATTTATTAGTAATTTTTTTTTTTATAAACAGAGTATCATAATAGGAAGGTTGGTATTGAATTCGGGAAATATCGGCTAAACGGTTTAAATTTTATGATTTTTCGAATTTTACGAAAGAGTTTTTTGAAAAATCGTCCAACCGCTCTAATTTCTGCAAATTTTGTAAAATATTGTGTATAAGTCTGTACTTCCTCTTTACTTTCTAGAAAAGTTGTCGAAATTATATAATTTATATGGAAATACAAAAAACGCTGCAAATTAAAATTTGCAAATTGATTCCTCAAGATTCTCAAGATGCGCGATGACTTCCTCTATGAGGAAGCCAAAATTAAAAATACAGTTCCTCATAGAGAAAGATTTGAGCACGGTGCATCTTGAGCATTTTGAGAAAGCAATTTGCATCATTTTTTGTTTTTTTTTTATTAATTATTCAGCGAAATCCTTTTCGTAGAAACTTTTCGAAAACCTGTTTTTTTCTTTTTTTACCTGAACCGAACATTGGGCGGTAATGACACCGTCCACACCTTCGGCAAAAGGATCAAAAGTCTTGTCCGATCGTCTCATAAATTCAGGTTTTAAAAGATAACCGCCAGTTCCATTGAACTCGAATTTTCCTTGATTGAATTGCATCGATAAATCGGGAGTTTGGAAATTTAGTGCAACCATTTGACAGCCAGCGTTCCAGAAGACCTGCAGATTAAATTTAATGGAATTTTGATAAAACGACGAGCTTCTTCGTAGAAATTGAGAAAAATTTGTGATTTTTATTTTTTGCAACAAACCTGGGGCATGTAATTCGAGGAATCGGCTCTTGTGCCTTTTGGATAAATTCTGCTCATTTGTCGTTTGTTGTAATTGACAAATTCCACACCGGAAGATTTCAAATAATTGATCGCTGCAGTCTCGGAAAACGAGGACATGTTGTGGTGAATATTTTTTTCTGTAAATTTTGTAACACGTGTCATTTTTTTAAACAATTTAAAAAAAAAAATTATTTAGTCAGTTTTTGGAAAATCTCGTAATTACTTTCTGCAGTTTCGAAGCCTTGAAATTTAATGGGTTGGGCATAATTAATCATCGACGATAACCAAGGGTGACAGGCCATCGTACTGCCGGTATGTTGTGGCATGGCTGCAGCATCTCCACCCTCACCTCCTTCCCCAGCAGGAGCCTCGGTTGGAGCTTCTTCCTAGAGGAAAAAGGAAAAAAAATTCCAAAGTAAATTTGGAAAGATTTAAAATTTTTTAAAATAAAAATTTGATGATTTTCGAATCGTGATTTTTTTTCTTTTTTGTACTTTAGGGGGCTCAGCCGGCGGTGCACTGGCGTCTTCGACGACCTCGTCCTTCGCTTCGAACTGTCCGGACATGAACAACTCCAATTCGACTTTTTCTACTTCGGGTTTGAGTCGCTTGTTTTTTATGAGAATTTTTTTTTTCAAAGCGGAAGGTGGTGGCAGGGGCGAGCCTGGTTCTAACTGTAAAAGTTATTCCAGAATTTTTGCAATGATTAACGATCAGCAGCTAATTAATTGGGCAGCGGAATTTAAATGATTCAAAAAAATTCTCACTGGATAATCTTTCAGGGGCTCCTTCAACAACAAATCTCCGAGAATGTCGTCAAAGTACTTGGCCAATTTGTATTGTTGCTTGAGACAACAATGGTTCTCGATACTCAAAATAACTGGATAATCTGACGTCACGAACGCACAATCTCGAAGAGCGACTATCACGTCTTTGAATAATATGTCCGTGCACATTGCCTTTCCGTGAGTTATTATCGGCTCCTCGTCCTCTCCCTTACCATCCCAACAATCCAATTCGACACACCTTTGTATCGAGAGAAAAAAAAACACATAAAAAAATATCGAAATTTTCATTTTTCTTACCAATTGTTGGTTAATTTTTATCAATTTTGAATTTTATTCAGTTGACATACGAGTTTGAATAATTTTTAACTTTTTTTAATTCAAAAATCATTTAAAAAAATAAAGGTTGAAATTTTTTTTACCAATTGTTTGTTAATTTTTATCAATCTTAAATTTGAGTTAATTGAAATACGAATTTAAATAATTTTTAACGTTTTTTATCGAGAGAGAAAAAAAAACACATAAAAAAAGATCGAAATTTTCATTTTTTTTTTACTAATTGTTTGTTAATTTTTATCAATTTTGAATTTAATTCAATTGACATACGAGTTTGAGTAATTTTTAACTTTTGTTAAGTTTGAAAATCATTTAAGAAATAAAAATACATTTTTTTTTTAAACGCAAGATGAAAAAATTAATGACCTGCAACCGGCGAGTAAAGTTTGTCGGTACATTTCGACCGTGCTCTTTCCACCGATTTGTCGTCCACTCAAATACGTATTGTGACTCGAATTGATGTAATAGTGAGCAAGAGGCTGATCCATGTCCATGTATTCGTCCAATCTGTCCAAAAACACAGGCGCATTTTCGTCCGACATTAAATAACGAATGAAACCATCTTTGGTCATTTTTCCTGTGAGAAATTATTTTTCAGTAATTAGTCGTTTTTATTAGAAACGAAAAACTGTTGCACAAATTTTTTTTTACGTACTATCGGCTTTTGCCTTTTCGTCCGGTTCGTAATCGTTTATTATTTCCATACATCGCTTGTCGTCGTACATTGGATACATAATTTCGTTCAAACGTGGATCACGTTGTTTCTCGTTCATGAAACAAACCAATGTTTCCACGGATATGGCTTCGGCTTTTCCTTTCGTACTGAAGAGAAAAAAGTTATTTATTGTCTTTTCGTTCGATGAATATGAAGCGAAAATCTATTTTTTATTTTTTTTTTTTCGTTATAAAATAAAAAAATCTCACAGTGATTGGAAAAGTTCTTCTATGTCGTTACGTGGACACAATTTGTGATAGAGAAAAGTGAATTTATCTAACGTGAAAGCCTCTGGCTCCATTTTGTCACTCTGAAAGGCAGAAAAAAATGTTTTTTTTTTTTTTTTTAATTTTAAACTCATTGAATTTTCCTGTGGACTTTTTTTTAACGAATCTTAATTAACCTTTCCATTGGGCAATCCCAAATCTGCGAGAGCTTGGTAAACGAGCTTTTCCGTTTTTCCTGAAGCGAAAGTTTTCGAAATCACCTTCACCGGAACTTTTCCTTTCGCATCCACCATAAATGTCAATTTCATCCAACTTGAATGTGAAAAAAACACATTTGCACTTTATAAATAAATCATTATTTCATGAAAGTCGAAAAAATGTTGGTTGGATCGAAATTCTAACGAAATTCGTGTTTGGAAATGTTGTGTCGTGTCACTGTCATCATTTTTGGAGCAAACATCGAAATTCAAATCACAGAGGAATGACTAAACTTGGACTCGTGGCTTCGGAAAAAAAAAAAAAAATATATTACTCACTGTTTCATCAGTTGCGTAGTCGGGCAAACATTACTGGCTTTTGTATTGTGCGTGATGAATCGTAAGCCGGCTTGCCATTCCTAAGAAAAATTATTAGAACGGTAAAAAAAAAAAAAACAGTTCTAAAAAAAAAAAAAATCATTTCGATTTTTCACCTTTGCCTGCTGAGCACTCGTCATCACAATGTGCTGATAAGTGATGTTGGTGTAATCGACGCCCGAACATATTGTCAAACTCTTTTCGTCCAATTGTTCGACAGTTCCATGTTTACTGAGCTTATTCAATAATTTTGGATCCTGCGGAATGACCAAAATCATAAAAGCTCGTTTTTTATGGACTTTGATTAAATTTTCGATTATTTTTCAATTAATTGTTTTTTTTTTTACCCTCGGTGTACCGCCGTAACGAATGTCACTGACTTGAGCAAGTTCTATGACATCCCCGTCCTACAAAAACAATTTTTCGATTTTTGTCAAAATTTTATGATAAAATTGAAATTTTCTTTTTTTTTTTTCTGTTTTCGAAGCAAATTTATCGACATTTCACGATTTTCTTGGATTCTTACTTTTCCGTCGCTTTTCCAGTAGAAGAAAAATCCGTATTCGTCACATTTGCACAAGCAGTTTGGCTCGTACTCGGTGTTCTCTTTGTCCTCGAACCATCTGTCGAAAGTGGCACCAGTACGAAATATTTCCGGCGTTTCAATGCGCCAGTTGAATTCAAATTTCTTGGTCATTTTTTTCCAGGACTCGTGGGACTCGAGTGTGTAATTAAAAGTTTGTTTTTTGTTCTTATTCCCAAGGCCTCGGTGAACTGTTTCCCGAGGTTTTTCTCACTGAGGAAAAAACTCGAAAGCCTCGACTCTCAAGTGGGTCGTCGAGGAATAATTCAATTTGTCTAATTCATTTTAGGGGATTATTGCTACGATCCAAAGATATAGAACACGTTGCATAAGTTTTCAGCAATTTTTTTTTTTCGTCGGATTTATCTGGTGGTTTTATCTCATCCATTTTATTTATTTTCAGTTCGATTAAATTTTCGTACAGGTTTTTCGATCAATAAGAAAATATGATTTTTTATATTCTATCGTATTTCTAAGTTCGTATTTACAATTATTTTTTTTAAACCTCTATTCATACGTTTTTATGATTAAAACTCTTGTTCGATAATTATTCGCTTGTGCTTCGTTAAAATTGACTTTTTATTGTCTTAGTTTTTTGGTAATTTCTTCTGTTTCTTTGTCGCTTACTGCGATTTTTCTTTCTGGCGATTAACGACTTTTTGCACGAATGGCAATCGGTAGACGCGGAGCGATAATACCGAACCAGCGATTGCTCCGATCCAATAAACGATCACGTGTTCCATAAACGTCGTTCCGAGACAGCCGTACTTCAGAGACGTTGCCAACGCCGGATTGAAATATCCACCGGAATAATTGAAAGCTGCAAATCGTCGATTTCATCAAATTTATGCGCCAACAACTTTTTCTCTCACTACATTATCGTAAAGAAAAAAAAACGATCGAAGGAGCAGTAAAAATTGGTTAATTAATTAAGTGGATAAAAAAATTTGATAAAAAATTGTAAAATAAAATAAAATACACGATTTCAATCACATTTATGAATTTTAATGACTGGTCATTCAATTTTTATGATTTAAACACTTGAGATGTGCAGCCCATCGTCATTTTTTAAAAATGATTTCTATTTTTTAGGTATTTCTAGTGAATGGAATTTGTCGAATGGACATAATTAGGAAATTACAATTATATAAATCAAATTTATGCGCCAACAACTTTTTCTCTCACTACATTATCGTGAAGAAAAAAAAAACGATCGAAGGAGCAGTAAAAATTGGCTAATTTATTAAGTGGATAAAAAAATTTGATAAAAATTTGTAAAATAGAATAAAATACACGATTTCAATCACATTTATAAATTTTAATGACTGGTCATTCAATTTTTATGATTTAAACACTTGAGATGTGCTCTTAGCAGCACATCCTCATTTTTGAAAAATAATTTCTATTTTTTAGGTATTTCTAGTGAATGGAATTTGTCAAATGGACATAATTAGAAAATTACAATTATATAAACACAATTAAGACATCAATCGGATTTTAATCGCGTCGTCTGACTCACCTGCCACAACGAGGGTCGTTCCAACAAAAGAATCGAGTATACTGCTAAATCGGGGATTCAGCTCGCTCAATCCTCGAGAAACTACTCGGCATATGCAAGTGGCGATGCATTCGATGAATGCACCAAAAATTACTGGAACCTAAAAGAAGTAAAAAAATCATGAATCTTCTCGAAAAATTAAATCATTAAATATTAATTGGGTGATTTTTTTTCTTGTCTGTATAATTTGTCGTTTTTTGTCAGCCCCTGAATAATTATGAGATTGAAATTCAATGGAGCCAAAAAGATCGATACGCAGAAGAGTCGAGAGCAAGAAATGCGTGTGCAAAACTGTAACGTACTTGCAAATCGGTGGTGCAATCCTCGAAAGCACGATTCTTGTGGGTTGAAACAATCTCAATAGCCCAAAGCAATTGAACGTATCGAAAAATGGCAAGACCTCCCACGAGCTCGGCCCAGATCAAAAGAAAAGCGTCTCTCAAGGATTTCGTTCCTTCGACCACATCCTCGATGTGGGTGTAAGGACAAGCCGTCGCGTCCTCCCAAACCATTGACCACCAAATCGTCAAAACGAAAAGATAAATGGCATACATGGAGACGCCCCAATTGTCAGCGACTAAAAAAATCAAATAATTCTTTTTCAAAATGTCGATAATCGATATTGAAAAAATGCGAACCAGAAATTTTTGCATGAAATAAAAAAAATTGTTTTTAATTCGTAAAAATTTATTCATCACCGTCCAAACAAAATGAAATTTTTTAACCAATAATTACCATCATCATTGACTCTTGTAAAAAAAAAAAAAGAAAACAAAATTCAATTAACAATACTTATTTATTAAAAATGAAAAATAATCTTGAATATTCATTTTGTACAAAGTTTTTCGGTTCGTACGAGTGTCGTTTTGGAGAAAAACTGCGATTAAAGTACGAAAAACGTAGGAATCGTTTAGATACACACTTATGATAAGTTCGAAGCATGCTCCGCATAGTTCGGCTGTCGCGATCCCCTCGAGGAAGAGAGCACGCACGAAAGGCTGTCGTATGTAATACTTGGTGTACTTTCGCGACCAGTATGCTATTAGACTGGTCAATACGATGTAGAGCGTCGAGACAGCCAAGGCGAAAACATTTCCGACCATCTTGATGTCCTTCTACATAAACCTTCCACTCCCTTTCTCTCTTATTCACTTCTGAGTATTATCCCTTAATAAAAAAGTAACATTTTCCATCTCAACAATATATAAAAATTAAAATGTTGGAAATTTCGAAAAAAAAGTGAGAATGGAACTGAAAGAAATAATTTTAACATTTTTTTCTCGCAAATTTGCATCGAAATGAGGAAAAAAAAAACACGATTCAATTTTGAAAGTTTTGATAAAAAGGAGGTAATAATTATTTCGAGCTCCGAAGGACAAAAAAGTTTTGAAAAAATAGAATTTTTCACGTGTTTGCAATGCAACGAATTGAATGGATATTTTATGGTTTTTTTTTTACTGTTCAGAACGTTATTCAACTCACTGGCACGTTCAGTGCAGTTCAACAAGTAGAGGAAACTGTCGGAGCACGAAATAACTTTCACGAGCACAAACGAGCTTCCCGCTAGTAATTGTCGTCGACAATATACCAGCGTGCGACGATTTATGTAAAATCGTGTCTTGTGGAAGCTGCGGTTTAGTATCGTCTCTCAAGATCACAAGTTTTCTTAATTTTTTCTTATCGATATTGAGTTTTTTGTAAAGTTTTGTTTAAATGTTTCGAAATTTTCTTCGCAAAGCGTATTTTCGTGGTTCGACTCGGTTTTTCGAGGCCAAGGGAACTGGCGACAGTCCGAGACTCATCGCGAAGGCAGCCCTGCCAAAAAACGAAACATAGACATGTGTGTATATGTGTTTATACACTTTTGAAGATTTTAAGTGTCGCCAGATCGGTCCGGAGCTCAAAATAGCCAGCTTCAAATTAGCTTAATTTATACGCAGAAATAAATGTGATAAAAGACTAAAAAGTCGATATGTTTTTTGTTCGTTTTCTTGTTTAATCTCACTTTTCGTTTTGTTCCACAAAATGATGGTCACAGGTTTCTTCGGCCCGTTCAATATGTTCAGATCTTTTGATTTGTTATTTGCGCCCAAAGAAAAAATAATAAGTATGGAATAAAATATCGAAACGAAACTCGAATAAAATGAAGCAATAAAAAAGTCTTGAGACTCGCGTTTAGATTGTTTTTCATGTGTTTGTTTTTTTTTTGTTTTGTTTTGTTTTTTTTTTTTTTTTTCATTTCGTTATTTTTATTTACCTTACGAAGTATACTAAGTCCTAGATACTTTGTTACATAGGTAAATCATTACTCGGTCTCCGTCGTGTCACGTTTCACAACTCGCCGACGCTTCCAAGTGTTTCTCGTATGCTTCTTCTCTTCCTTATGTTTTTTTGCAAGGAGTACAATTATAAAAAAGGTGGATAAAGGTGGATGATGGGCGGAGAGGAAAATTGGCCGCAAAATCGAAGAGATTGAGGTGAATCGATAGGCATGGCTCTTTTGCTGCTTTGCTTTCTTTTTCCAAGGAGACAGGATATGAGCGAATGGAAATTAAGGAGGGAAGGATCAATTTATTTACAGGAATCATTGTTTGTTGCGATCACGGCTCTTGACGCTGCTGTGCCCCCGGAACTCGCACTTTTCGTCCCGCTCTCGTTCTCACTCTTGTATTTCTTCGCTGACGATGGCTGGCCTTCCTGGCTATCTTGCTCGCGCGTCATTAGCCTCGGTATTCGTTTATTTCTCAAATATGACAGTGTCCCGCTTGAGGTTCTGTAACGACGATTTAAAAAATGTTTTCAAATTGTTTTTTCAACTGAATTTCGTCGGAACGGGCTGAATGATTTTTTCGCGTGGAATTTCGATTCGAATGTTCGGATTTCTTGGGGGAAAATTTTTCAGAATTCTGTAGGGGAAACTTTCGCGGAATAATTTCAGGCGAAACTAGTGGCTGAAAAAATTAGCATCATCCGGCAAATCGAAACGGTGGAAAAATTGTTTTTCACAAATGATAAAATTTGAATTACCTCGGTTTGGAATCGAATAATGTTTCTTGCGAACTTTCCCCGGACGAGATGCTGCACGGCGACGGTTGGCTCATGATTTGATAAACGGTTGTGGTCTTTGTTACGAGTTCTGTTTTTTCACCGGCAGTTTCCGTCGTAGTTAATACGCTGCTGGTGCTAAGGGCGACGATTCTCGTTTTATCGTCGATGTTGGCCGACTGTGACTGCGAAGACGCGGTGCTCGGTCCTTGCGTTATTTTTTTCTTCGTCTCCAACTCATTTTTCTGGGTTTTTGATTCTGGGGGAGTTTCCGGTTTTGGCCTGAGCTTCCCGTCGTGTGTCGGGAACTGTACAACCGGAAGTGTTATCGTTTTATCACCTTTCGTTTGATTCATTAACCTCACGAGCAGTTTGGCCAATTCCTCGCGTTTTCTCGTCACGACTATCTCCTCGAACCAAGTTTTTAACGTTTTTATCGGCAACACGTAACTTCTTATTGGATTCTGCAATATAAACAAAAAAAAACACACTGACTCACATAATTGTCTTTTTTTTTTTTTTTACTAAAAATCAAAGTTCACGAGGTAACGAAGAGGAAAAACTTGCCTGGAAAAAACTCTCGACGTATTGCAAGAGGTAGAGACCGCAATCCGTGAAGTTCGATTGTTGCGGGACTTTTGGGGACGAGCCCTTAATCGTGTCTTTGGAAAAAATCTTTTCCGTGCCTACTTTAGCGACGTGCTCGCAACTTAGATAATCACGGAGGGTCGCAACGACCCGTGATCTACTAGCACCAGCCAGCGAGTCAAATATCAGTATGCAGGGTCTGAAAAGGAAAATCCCAGAGTCATTCGATCTTCGTATTAGCGCAAAAGTGTGCACAAATTAAAAAAAAAAACGTTAAAATACTCACATCTTTACAATAGGTTTTTGCTGTCCTTCTGCAGTTGTTTGCGTGGGAGGATTTTGCGTCGATTTCGCAACATTTTCGTCCTGATTTTCCGTCTCCTCCTAAAAATCAATCAGAAGAAATTTCCATTGCCATATTTGTCGTAGCGAGAATTATTGGTTGCAGGAAAAAGCAAAAAATCTCACGTCTTCGTCGCTGTCCATTTCCATTTCCTCGTCGTCGCCTTCCGCCTCGTCTCTTTCGGAACCCTCGTCCATCTGGTCGATCGTTATCGTTGTTGTTACCGGAGTGATGGTCGTGCTGCCGATCGTCAGAGCTTGAACTTTCATGTCCTTCAATTTCTTACTTTTCGGAGTCTTTTGAGCGGTTTTCTCTTTCGGTGGTTGCGGCGCCGCTATCACTTTGCCAACGAGGCCGGGATAACAAACTATGGCTAAAAACCAATGGGCGCTAAGGAGAGAAAATAAAAACGAATGCATCAATGATCGCTTAGATTTGAATGAAGGAAAAGTTGAAGTTTGAGGAAATTTTTTGCTCACTGCTCGTTAATCGGTATGATGATGAAATCCTTCTCGAAAATGTTCACGTTTTTCGTCCATTTTTGAACTCTCGCGTGTCTCCGTGCGGCCGCTGTCAACGCAGGTGGATTCTCACCGGCCTGAGCGTGAGGACTTGTCAAACGCTTGTAGAAATATGAACTAAATACGTGTGTCCGGTTGTGATCGGTTTCGGAAAGGACTTCCAAGGTCAAATAACGTAGATAAAAGTCTATTATCGCATCGTTCAGGAATTGATCTTCTCCGAGACACACGTAATCTTCGGTGTTGATCGCTATTCCTCCTTTTGCTGGCGGAGGCGGATACACGGTCATTCTGTACATAACGATCACAGGAATTCATCATTTTGCCATTTCACCATGAAAAAATCGCCATGCAAGGATCCAAATAATTCAACAACGATCGTAAAAATTCTTGGAAATATGAATCAGTCAGTTTTTTATCGCGGATTTCTGAGAATCGTCCGTTTAACGAATTAGGGAACTGGTATTGATTTTTTTAAATTTCAACACCGTCGCCGGTGAATAAAAAATCATTTCTAAAAAATTCTGAGACCTCGGAGACCTCACGATCCCTTGGTGTGAAAGATTGATCAAAATGGATTCTCTGAATTAACAAATCTCACGAAATATTTAAAAAAAAAATATATTCGTACGGCTTCTGAACATCTATACGATATTTCTGAGGTTCCGAATAAGAGAATTTGTCTGGATCGAGTTTAGAGTATGGAGACTAACATTGAAAATTCATTGACCGACTAGGATGCTCCAAAAAGTTTCTTTTTAATTCGCTTTTTACTCTTAATCGTTAGTAATGAATAATTAATTGAATAATTCTTAATGGAGATGAGTACGTACATTTGGTACTGCTGGATACCGGCTCCGGTGACGCCAGGAGTAGACGAATTCGAGGATTGACTGGACCTTTTGACCAAATTGCCCAGAGCCGGATTGAGGTTCTGTAAAATTTTACGAATATTAAAAAAAAACGACTAAACGCAGTTGAGGTTTCCGAAGAAAAAGAAAAATCGACTCACGTCTTTTGGAGATGCACGGATCAGGATGTCGTTCGCTTCCTTGGGTGTTAGCTCCAAGAGCAAATTGTCCGGCATGAATAAACCCTTCAAAATTACCTTCGCCTCTGGGGTCAGCAACTCTGGCAGTAAAGTTATTCGTTTGTGGGTGTGATCTGCACGAAGAAACAGAATTTTTCATAATTATTAAAAGCGAAAACAAAAAAGTTTTTGATGGAAAATAATCGAAACGGAATTTTCTGGTTTGCGCGCACATTCTGACTAAATTAACGTCACATCGTTAATTCTTGAGTTTGAAAAGTTGACGTTTTCGAATGTGACACCATAATTGAAGCCTCCGGAAAGATTTTCAAGCGATTTTGAAATTTTCGACTTACCTCTGCCAGCTGGATCGTAATAAGGCCCTTTGGGATCTTGCATTCCTAAAACTTCTCGAATTGAGGCAGCAGAACTCGTCGAAGTATAGAAGAACAGCACCGGCATTAATTTACCAAAGTGTATCAACACCCTAACGATCTCTTTGAACTTTACGTCCAAATTAACAAAACTATTGTCTGGAAAATGAAGCAAAGACGATTTTTAATTGATTCACTTAACTCTCAAACGGGATGGGTCATTTCTGTCGGAGCCAAGTCGCGAAAAATTCTTGCACGTCTTTATATTTTGCATGAAATTGTAATTAAAAATCTTTTTTTTTTCGGTTGCGACAAAGTGTAGCCTTCGCGTACACACTGGGTCGTTTTGACCCCGAGAAATTTCTATCACCGATCGTTCGGGTTTTAATGGCAACGAATTTTTTGGCGTTTAATTTTCGTTTTCGTCAGAAAGTAAATTTAGAGCCACAAAATATGAATAATTTACTACAAAAAACTTGTCTACAAAAAACAAAACAAAAAATGAATATTTACCGGAAAACGACGATTTGAAAAATGCCTTGGGTCAAATTGACCCAGTATGCACCCATATAGGTGATGCGCACTCGAAGAGTTAAAAGTTCATAAAAGCTCATGAAATTTTTCAGATTTTTCGAAAAGTGTAAAAATTGGGAAATTAGCGGAAGATCGTTAAGTGACGAGGGTTAATTGCCAATCGTTTAATATCCGATTTTGGAATAATGTTGGAAAAAATTTACCGTCTTCCAACAATGGCACGGCCAATCTAACGCCATTCTGCGAAATAACGATTCCTTCCCTCGGAATATATTTGTACGATCCTATCCTAACAGTACGACAAATCAGAGAGGTTTGAGGTTTCTGAACTGAACCGTCCTCCGTGTTGTCATCTTCTCGGCCTCCACCTTGAGAAAAATCATAAACGATAAGAATCCTCGAGAAAATTGAGATAAAGAGTGCATGAATTTTTCGTTACCTTTTACGCCACCTTCGGAATCGTCTGTACAATCTGTAGACGTGCTTGTCGAGCTGTTCGTGATAACGGGCTCTTTTTCGAATATCGTGTCCATATCGTCGTTGGCGTGTGTTCCACAGCCCGTCGATGACGAAACGTTGCTCATATTCGAATCGGATTTTCTCATCTTTTCACCGCCGTCTTCCTCGTCCGAGGAGATTGTCAGACACTCTGAAAATAACGAAGGGAATCAAAAGATTAATATTGGTGCTTCATCGGGGGCGATTTTTCACTCCGTTAATTATTTCAATCGAACTTATTGAATGGCGCGGAATTGATTTTGTCAATTTCCTTTTACCTGGTTCCTTGATCGGCCGCGTTTTTGCTACGGGTCGTCGTCCTCCTCGGGTCGCCGGTTTTTTGGCCCTCGGCGATTCAACTTTCGACACTGCTTCCTGCTTCAATGATGCGTTTTGCTCATGTGCTTTTTTATAAAAATTCTAACGGACGGAAATTTCGATTAATCGAATTATTGAGTTTTATTTTGAAAAAAAAATTTCTTCATTATTTTATAATATACAATTATTTATAATAATGATTATCATTTGATTTAATTTTTTGTAATTGAGGAAAAGGGAAAAATTCTTACGTCGATTGAAATCATCGCCTCTTTTTTATTCGCCTGCGTATCCGGCGTCATCGGTATCGATTTAACGTTGTCCGGCAATATCCTTTTACATCGAGAGCACCGATGAAAATCAGGCGAACCTATACCGCAGTTTGGACACACCGCAAGTTTTCCATCCACGAACTTGGGCTCCTGGAAAAAAAATCAATTTTTACCCCATTTTTTTTTTTTTTTTTTTTTTTTTATTGAGATTATTTAATTGTCGAGCGGATTTGAATGAAATTTACCTCGTTCGGGGTGACGGAGGAGTTGCTGTTCTCATCGGCCATTCTAAAGAAAAGACGATCATATTATTGCGGTATTTCTTGATTTCTTCAATTAACGAGCTCTCGTTGTTTTTGCTGGGGAATTGAAAAACTTACGGAAAATTCGGCGAGGAACTGTCGGGCGATGAGACTGCGTTTTCTTGAACCGCAGCACCCTCGCCGGAGTCATTAGTATCCTGGGTGTTGGGGGCCATGTGAGCACCGCCCTCGACGATGTAATTTATTCCGAGGATACGATCGGAAACTAGAGAAACGCAAGTTTTTTCACCGAAGGAAATATTGGCCTGGGAAATAATGAAAATCAGGTTATTGATGGAAAATAAACGGCGTGGCGAAAAGGCGAAAAGATAAATCAAACCTGTTCCAAAAGATCCTGAACGGTGCAGGGTTCATTGGGTATATCGAAAGTGATGAGTCTCTGTTCTCCGTTCTGCAAGACAACAAGCATCTTGACGGTATTGCCAGAAATTTGATTCTGAACTACCGTGTTTTGTGGGTTTTCGATAACTTTTTGTAAATATGCAAAACTGGCAGATGATCCATCAGCATCGTCGGTCGAGGGATCTTGTTCGTGGTTATTGGTGTTGTCGGAATCGGCAGCGCACTCGGAAGCGATACTGTCGACTTCCATCTTCTCGTCGCTTTCGGAGGCTGTTCCGGAAGTCGTGCCGGAAGCTGGACTCGTTGTTGTCGTTTGAGCGGCCTCTCTTTGGTATTTCTGTGGGGAGGACGAGGGCGTTTGTTTTCTAACAATTTCAATTTTGTGTCGGGAATCTTGGAGGACTGATTGTTGCGAAGTTTTCGTCGTTGCTCGACGTTGTTGTTGCTGATTGAGGTTTGGCGTTTCATTGGGTGTTTGTGGATTTGTTCGTTGGTTGAGGACCGCTGGACTCGTGGTCGTTGGCCGTTGTTGTATCGGAGTTGCTTGCTGCACTGGCCTCGCTTGGCCACTGTGCAGCGGCGGACGTGCCGACGGCGTTGTTGGCACGGTTGGCAAGTTAGGCACGTTCATAGTTTGTTGACCGGTGCCCGGAGTCGGTATGACTTTTTGTAACTTGGCTTGCTTTATTCTTTCGCTTAATGAATCCATCGCGGGATAATGCGCGGCGGGAAGATTCTTCATCGTTTGAATCGGCGAGTTGACCGAATTTCTAACGTTGTCAGGATTTTTCGAGACTATTCCGCTCCTGACTGGTGTCGCACCCCGCGAATTGATATTTTGCATCGGAGCGCTCGGCGAGCCGAAACTTTTTCCTCGATAACTCGCTACCAAACTATTGTTTACTCCGCTCGTTCGATTATTCGTATTCAAATTCGTATTGGGACGCTCCAAACCTGGGGAATCCGGGGATAATCCTTGAACTCCGACTAACCCTTGAGACTGTTGACCTCTCGCCACACTTTTTGATCTCTGCTGTCCTCCCACTATTCCTTTCAATATTGGACTCGAATCTGAACCTGACAATGATTGCCGCGGCGGTCCACCCCCCGTGACACAACCTCGCCCTTTGTTTCTGAACAATCTTGGCATCGGCTTCTTGTCCGATGGCCCTGGTCCTACGTATTGCGATACTGGAGTGCCCGAAAAATGATCCTGAGCCTGTAACTGGGCAAAGAGAAAAAATCAGTCGAAACTCATCGAATGTTTTGCCTAAATTATTCATTTTTTCTTTCCCTGACATCCGTGCAACGCTCAACTTACGGATGACGCAATTCTCTGTTGGGGATTTCTCACTACCGGAGCCAACTTAACAGCGGGAGTCGCAGGCTTTATTGTTCCTTCGTAATTAATATTGTTTTCCGGCATACTTATCCACTGTATTTGTTGTTGTGGCTGTTGTTGCACCTCGTGAATACTGTTCAGAGGTAATTTCGGACCTGCGATCACGTATTGATTTCCTGCGTTTACGATTATCAATTTTCTGTAGTCTTTATAATATTCAGCATGGGTTTTAAAACAATATCAATGAGAAATCTCCCAAAAAATGAGAACAAACTGATTTTTTTCTTTCACGATTCTCACCTCTTTCGTCCACGATATTTACGATACCGTCTGTCGACACATTCGCGTGTACCACGTCGGCCTTGAGACTGTTTTGTTGCAGATCGTTCGTAGTAGTGTTGATTATGTACACGTTTTGCCTGCAATCAGACAAACATTTTCCTAAATATTAGTGCTGGATAAAATTCATTCAGGAATTGATCTGCACTGTTCAGCAAATCTGAACAAAAATTCATTGAAATTGATTCTAAGGGAGATACCGAGACAAACTCGAGAAATTATTCATGAAAATTCACCGTCGTGAATTATTTTCAAGTTCTACAATCATTTATCTCGTTAGCTTGGTCGTTTACGAAAATAATGAGTTTCGCTCATCACCGACTTGGAACGGAGATTAAAAAAAATATGCAAACAAAAAAATCTCACGAATGGACAGTTATCAGGGAAATTAAAAACGAAAGAACTCGGCTCAGTATTATTTTTATTTCCTTTTCAACTTTATTGACAAAAAAATAGTTATAATGGGTCTTACATGTCTCACGAATTTTTCCTTCGACTAAATATTCTCAAATTGCTTTCGCACCGAATTTAAAGAATCAAGACGATAATGTCACTTAATTACTTGAGAAATGCAAAAATAGTGCGCCATTTTCAATGTTTTTGTTTTTTTCAGTTTCATGCTCATGTAGATTTACCGTTGATCCATGGGGAGGCCCGTCAGCTGGCTCCCGACAATTGCTCTCTGCGGGATAAAACTGGCGTCATGGTGCGCAGGTCCCGTGGTATACGTCAAATATTGTTGCCCGCCGTTTGTACAATTGTTCAGATCCTCCACGACTAATTGAATGCTCTGTCCGTCGCAAATCTGCTGAACATCCTCGACCATAATAGGAACACTGGTGCCGCCGACAAGATTGTAGTACTGGGCCATATTATAAACGGCTCAATCACCCAAACGAAATTTAAAAAACACTACTCCGGGTTGTTTTAATTAAATCCTATTTCAAGCTTTTCTTCGCCTCACAGAGTGTCTTCACTTTGCATCGTTTCGTTGCCCAAAAATTGAGCGATAGTCACGCCATTTTTTTCACCTAAGAGAGAAACATTATCGTCAAATAATCTAGATTTTTTCATCTTTGCTCTATGCGTCGTTGAATTTTGACCTCCGATTCTCCAAATCTTGGATGGAACTTTTCAAAATTCTCCAACGAGCGAGTTCCATTTATTCTTCGAGTTTTCTGAGAATTGCTGGATCACGGCCTCTTTTCTTTGTCGCGCGATCTACCAACTCGGACTCTCGTCATTCGGCAAGAATGGGCTTTGCCTTGAAAGCAATTAAGTGAAATAATTGTGTTTTTATTGAAAATCATATCGACAGTGAGAATCGAGAATCAATCTCTGCACTTAATTGCTTCAAACGGACACGTCGGTCAATCTTGCGCGACATGAACCGGGACATTGAGGCATTGGTAAACATTGTCGCGAGAGCACAGGCAAAATTTATAATAATGAAACAGAGTGATGCAAAGTTTCGTGCACAAGTTACGTATGCACGTGAAAATGCTGGTGGATCGTTTGGGATTGTTGAAAAATATGGTGGAAGAAACGATTTTTTACGATTGACGTGACTTTGGAACGAGTCAATTTGGCGAAGATAACCTCGTGGAAAATGCTGGGACACGACGTGAAAAAATTACGAAATATACAATTCGGTGTATACACAGAAAAAGAAAGAGATGAAGAGAGAGAGAGAGAGAGCGAGAGTGGGAGACATGAGACACGTACACAGAGACACACACACACGAGGGTACACATGCACAAAAGTTATAGATTATTCGGTATATCGTGAAGCATGCGACGAATCGATGATAGACCGAAAGCATTTTTTCATACACGACGTTTTTTTCGTTCACGAATGGTTTGTAATCTTGAGAAAGTAGACGGTTCGTTGAATCAACGCCCGCTATTGTTATCCGTCGTTGGGAACAATCGAAATGTGTTTTTTTTTGCTTGTAGGTTGGACCCTAACTTCGAGACGCTTCTCAGAGCAACGATTGCCATACTTACGTGTGGGTGTCGTGAAATACTTGGCGTGAGAAGTCTACGCGATTCTCAAACACTCGTCCTTCCTTTTTTTCCTCCTTTTTTCCGTTTCTCTTTCTTCCGATTTATTTCGCACACTCTGTCCACCGTTCACGCGTTTCAACACGAACAGCCCCTTCGGCGATCGTCGGTAAAAGTCTTTTTAAAAAATACGTTTTGCCAAAAGGCTCAAGGGCCAACGATTCGAAAACACTAGGTCCACTAGTAATGATGAGCACGATCCACACCACCTCTCCCTATTCCTAGCCTGCTCTCATCATTTTTTTCTCAACATTCGAATTAATACTATCGATGTACAACAACCGCAATTCGCCATTTTACACAATTTACTACCACCCATATCATCCACCGACACGTATATTACCTCACGGTTTTATATATACGTGGTTTATAGGTTATGTGTGTGTATGGCCAGCCGCTTTCCACACCTAACCGACATTCGTCCACTTTTCCCACGAATCCCGAGCACAAATCCCGGAGAACCAACCAATCGAATAGTTTCGCTGTTCCGAAGCGGTCCCTCCGCCGACGATTATTCCCGACATGCTGCGATGCGGAATTTTGCGGAAGCTTACTTCCGCTTGCGGCGTTCCGATGCCCGCGAATTTCACAGCTTCCTTATTTACTTGTTGTTCAATAACAATTGAAGATTCTTTACCATTCTTGCAATTGTCAATCACGATTGTGAATATTGGACTTTGGTTTGATGAAATTTTTGCACCGCGTTAACTCGTTTCGCGCTCGATAATTCGAGAAAACCAAAATGCCAGGCAATGGTTTATTTTCAAATCTTCCTCAACACGTGTTCATTCCTCTGCAACAATGGAGGAATTTGGCGGAAAATATGTCGGATTTCAGGAAATACTTTTTTTTAGTCCAAAATATAGTTGATGTGCGTGAAATTTTTATTGAAAATGAATGGGGGCATGAAACTTTTATGGGGAACGATCATTTTCTTCGATTCAAACTACCGCATGTCTCGTATATTCAGGACACGACGTCACATGAGAATAATCGTAATATCGCGATGCTCATGAAAACGCATCGTAACAATTACGCCGTACGGTGCAACGCCTGGTGTTTGACTCTTTAAAAAAAGACATGTGCTTCGAGGTTCCTTCGCTGACGCTCCATTCATTATCGAATTTTTTCATATTACGAGAATCTACTGGTCTTGTTTATTTAAGAGCGAAAAACGTTGTACGAGTAGGTGATCCTTGAGGAAACAACAACGAATCGTAAGTTTCTGTTTCGGATTTCGAATTTTTTTCACTTAACCCTATTCTTTCTTGTGCCGCGTGTGTGCGTGAAAAAGGAAAATATTTACAATTGATGCTAAGCATATGCCCTGATTACAAACGTCCAATTATCAATTTACTTTTCGTTCAAGTCTACGCTATCATGTGCGCATACTTTGGCATATCAATCTTCACAAAATTAGAATCATTTTTTAAAGGTTATGTTCGTAATTAATGGACACTTTCATCTACAATTTTCCGAAGCAATTTTTATTTCCGTACACATTTTGAAACACTGTTTATGCAATTTGTCTACGAGTTTTCGAAATCGGAAATCCTCGTCCAACAATTCAAAACCCACTATGAAATATTTCGGATCGTTTGCTCTCAATTATCACAGGAACCATATGTCAGGACATTTCGAATGTTTATCAATACCTCAAGATCAGAATCTCGATCTCTTCGAACTGAAATTCGCTTACGACAACGATTATTTATTTTCAAAGAATTTACGAAAATGAACGAAAATAATCGAAGAATTTCCGAGAATCGGAAATAAATTTAAAAAAATTCAAACAGCTGTGAAATATCGCGTATGAGAATTGTGACTAATTTTTTTTTAGATGTCTGTCATATCCTCTCGATCAGGCAGCATTGCCTCGATCCTCAAAGGACCAGGTGTCAGAGCTAAACTCGTAGGTCAACAGAGGAGCGTTACTTTTAAACTCCCAAAAAATCTCAAATCCATCCTGCTGGATTATGAAAGTGGCTGCAATCGTAAAGTTTACGAGGATCTAGTCTGTATTCTCAGAGACGCCAATATAAAGGTAGGAAATGGGGCAGCCAAGCAAAAAAAATGTCTAAATATTTCTTTGAATTCCTTTTGTAACAAATTCCATTTCTGGGTGAGCAGGACAGCGAGCTCGTTGAACTGATAGTGGAAGTTCGACAATGTATTTGTTTGCTCGGCCCGAGTCACAGACTTTTCGTTCAAGCTTTATTGAACATTAACTGGACGAGCAGATCGTCCGACGCGACGACAGCGTACAAAGGACTTCTGGAGGATCTCGTCTGTCTTCACATTTACCACTGCAAGCTCGTGATGGAAAAATTAATTAGTCAATTCAAGCCGAGTACGTTATAATTTTATTTTTCTGTCGAAATCCTACGATTGTTTAAATTTTCGGTTCCTGAGCATTGCGAATGTTTATTCTAGTTTCTGAGGACGCTACCGAGTGGGAAAATGGAAAACCGAGGCCAGAAGACTCGGAGAGATTCGCTCAAGTTCACGATGTCCTTTGCAGGTTGCTGAAAATCGTGCCCATGTAATTAATTCATTTCGTCTTTTTCGTATCTTTGTTAAAATATGGAAATCCTTCAAGTTTTCTTTTTTTTAAATTATTATCCAGGTGCAGCGCGATGCTCTTACAATCTCTCACCTCGAGGTATCCTTATCACAAAAGCAGCACTCACATCCAGGAAATTTACGTTCATTCCTTGCTGCAGGTTCTGGAGTACGCGCCGCAGTTCCGATCGGATATTTTGTCCCTGATCATTAACAGGTGAATTATTCATAATATACTGAGAATTGTGTCTTTTTTTAATCCTCCGTGGGTCTTTTTGACCCAAGCCGCAACTTTTTGTTCGAAAATCTCGCTTTTTCTAACGTTCCATTTGAAAATAAAACAAATTTATCGACTATGACTATGAAGCCTCAAAGTAGAATCTATGGAAAGTATTCCAGAATTTTTAGAGATTTTTTTCTCTTCAAATACGTAAGATATAAGTGGCAGGACAAAAAGGACTCGTATGATTCTGGGGTCCCATAAAAAATCATATGATTCGCGGGGAGGGTAAAAATACCGAATGTTCGATCCGGAGAAAGTTGCTCTGCATTTTTGTATTTTATAATTTTCCTTAAATCTTCTGAGACATGAAAATACGTAATAAAAATCTACTGTCTGGAGTTAAATTGAGTGGATATTGAATTTTCGCGATTGGGAAATTCTTTTGTTTGTCTTTGAACTCAACTGGGTCGTTTATCGAGATATTTGCCTTAATTATTTTAGTTGTGTGTATTTTTTTTTATTATTATACGAAAATATTTGTTTTCCAGACTGATAATTTTGGACGTGAACGCGCCACGTTCCGAAATCGAGGATTACGGTGACGAGGTGATGGACGAGGACGACGGAGGGGGTGAAGTATTTAAAATCGACGCGATACAGGAAGAAGAGAAAAAAGCACCGGTGAAAGCTCCGTCGCAGCATCCTTTGGCGCACACATTGGACGTCTGCATGGAAAAGCTGTTGGAATACGTTTACGAAGTTTGTCACCCACGCGGGGAGTTGGATATGGAATCCGCAAAAAGTCTTTATTTCGACTTGTTACAAGTTTTCGAAACGACGATATTGCCAACTTGGGCGAGTCATCACGTGCAATTCGTAATGTTTTACATCTGCAGTTTCAAGCCAAACATCGCTGAAGCGTTTCTCAACTGGCTCTGGCTTAAAGTTTCGAACCCAAACGTCGCCCCGGTCATCAGGCAGTCGGCAGTCGCTTATATCGCGAGTCTTCTCGCCCGAGCAAACTTCATACCCATCAGGTAATCAAACTCGAAGATAAAATCATCCAAAAAATTTTTAAAAATTAAAAAAAAAACCTTTTTTCACGACATTTTTGCTTCCATTTTCGTTGCAGCGTTCTAACGAGGATACTCCACGAAATGGTCACCTGGACACACAGTTATATCGCCTCACAAGACAGCCTCGAATGTGCCAACAGCGACGTGCGAGTCCACACAGTTTTCTATGCGATCTGCCAAGCATTGTTCTACATAATTGCCTTCAGACACAAGGATCTTGTCGATTCCAGAAAAAGTACGTTTTTTGTTACTATTTTCAACAACTTAATTGCCAAAAACTTGAAAAACTAGCAACAGCTCAATTTTTGCTTGAAAATGATAAGAAAATAATCGTCGATCTTGAATTTTTCAGATTTGCTGTTCCTGCAAGGATTAAATCTCACGAAAATCGTGACGTGTCGATTAAATCCATTGAGAGTGTGCTTGCCAGTAGTTGTGCAACATTTCGCAACGGTAACGCGGGCTTATCAATTGGCGTATTGTTACACAGTGATCGAGCACAATTCCCGAAGCAACTTGCCGGTGCTACAGACAAGCACGCGTTTCGCGACGTGGCTCGATACATTTTTCCCCTTCGATCCGTACGTTCTCGAACGTAGCGAGCACCGGATATCGCCGATATATTTGCATTATCAAGGCACCTTAACGGCCAATTCCTCGGAGGCTGGATGTTTGAATTCTAAGGAAGAGACTGAGGAGGATGATTTCATGGACACGTCGTTCGGCCAACGACATCAAGACTCCACGAACCTCGTGCACAATTTTTCTTACAGTACATCGCCTGGATTTCTACATTCATAAGTTATGAATCGTTGATAGAAAAATGACACGAAATTCGATAAAGAAACGAGGAAATACATAATTAATCGTGTAATCATGAAAAATCTCGTATGTGCAATTTTTTCCGAGCTGCTTTCGATCAAAGAGTATTTTTTATTTCTTTTCTTCCTTGCAGTACGTTCTGCGTTATTGGAATGATGAAATAGACTGGATATTCTCCGTTTTGGTGAATCGTACGCCCTGGTAATCTGCCCTTATCAGGGGCTTATATTATTAATTATGAATTATCGCGAATCTATTTATTTTATTCGATGCGCTGAATCGTCCGATTAAAAATGATTTATGCTGTTCGTAAAAATCCTCGGATTGCTTTTTTATTCTCCCTTGTAACCCCTTAAGTATGTGTGCACACCTAATCCCACGACTACGCGTGACTGCTGTCATCGAAAATTCGAAACAAATCATTCGCCTGGATTCTTTCCTGCAAACTCGTCGTTTGCTCCTCGAATGTCATTCCATTTTCTTTTTCGTTCGGGAAAAGCAAACAGATTACACTGACTGCGCAAAAGGCCAGCCAGTAGGTTGCCTGAATTCGAGGAAAAGAGGATTTTGATTTATTTGTTTATAAATAACCATTCAGAGTCGTGTGATTTTTTACTTTGATCCCTGTCGACAAATTTATCCAGGATTTCCCATCGCTCTGAATCTTCGATTTACAGACTGCGCATTCTCCTTTTTTTTCAACGTTCGACGTTGGCAAGAATCGCATTATTTTTTGAAGTTTTATTCTTGGGTAATCCATTTTTGAAAAGTTATCTTTGAAATTTGTGACTGATAATTTTGACGTGTGCTCTCGAATAACTCGTGCAATAGGGCATTTCACAGTATGATATTCCGAGTTGCTAAGCCATCGTTGGAGCCGCTCGGCAAAAGTAAATCCAACGCGTTATTTGTATTTTTCTCTAGAGTCTTGAAAACTCAGGAGATGGCGCTGATGGCCCAGCCTGTGGGGCCGCCTGTCAACGTTTTTCGCGACTGTTGAGTAACCAACAGTGTTTCCAGAGTTGATATTTCAGTTTACGACTTTTCGTTAGTCTCGTCCGACTCTTTTGACAGAAAAAAAGCAACAACAATAACGACGAAGATTCAAATATGACAATTACTTTTTAATGTTCTTAATTAATAATTAATTGGCATAGTAATTTTGTTAAAGGCAACAATGCCTACCACGTGTTCAACGAATTGTGGCAAAAATGCAATACTCAAGGTATGCACTCGTGTTTTTCATCGAGAACTGAATAAGAAAAACATACCTGATTGTTTCAAATTAATAATTAAAAACGTGATTTTCATGATCGATTCTCCAGCGTCCAAAAACCGGAGATGCTCTGTGCAAGGAGTGTTTTTTCTGGGCTTTCGAGACAGAGATTCACAATACCATCGTCAATGGGAAATTGTTTACACGTGGTAACAAAGTTGCGATCGGAGCATCAGGCGGAAAAGACTCGACTGTTTTGGCATACGTCTTAAAACTGTTGAACGAAAGATACGATTATGGATTGAGCCTTTTTCTTCTTTCCATAGACGAAGGAATCACAGGTGATGCACTTGCTATTTACTTCGCAATTCCACGTCTTAGAAGCCTTCGATCTTTACTGACCCCAAAACTACAAACTCATTTTTTTTAACCTTGAAACTACAAACCGGGGCAAATATTCACCCCACCGTTTTCTTGCTCGTAAAATCGTTCTGAAAGCAGCAATCTGACTCATAAGTACATGAATCTTTTTGTTTTTTCATGCCCAAGAGAATGGTGAAGAGCAAATTCAATTTCATCAAGGTTTAGTTGGTGAAAATTCGATTTAAATGCCTAAAAGTTCTGAAAAACTTAGAAACGTAGTTCAAAGTTCGTCTGGGATAGATATCTAGCCCGGTTTGTAGTTCCAGGGCTAATTATTACGAAAAACACTCAACGGTTGAATCTGCTAGTATAAAATTAAATTTTCATCGTTTTCAGGCTATCGAGACGACAGTCTCGACACGGTCAAACAAAACAGAGACGACTACGAGATGCCGCTAAAAATTCTGTCCTATAAGGAGCTTTACGGTTGGACGATGGACGCGATTGTCGAGCAAGTAATAAAGAAACTTTACGAAACAGATTCAAGAAATTTCTATAATTTTCTCTTGAGTATTTTGCGTTTTTCAAAATTTTAGATCGGCCGCAAAAACAATTGTACTTTCTGTGGTGTTTTTCGTCGTCAAGCTCTCGACCGAGGGGCAGCTTTGTTGGACGTTGATTGCATAGCCACTGGACACAACGCAGACGACATTGCGGAAACTGTTTTGATGAATATCTTGAGAGGGGACATTGCCAGGCTGCAGAGATGCACTTCGATAATAACCGTATGTCCATTTTTATGATACCGAAGTTTGCATCGTTGAAATACAACGAAAAATTCATTTTTTCTTCATCATTTCGATAATTATTGCACTTTTTCCCATTTTTTTTAGTAATTTTGATTTTCGAATGGCAAAGAAGGCTGTGGCCATAATTGTTGACAAATACTGAATGAAAATTTTGCACTCTGCTTCAAAATCGTAAATTTTTGATTATTTTTAGGAAAAGGAAACAAGGCTCGTCGTTTAAACTCACTAAATGAATAACGTTGTCGTTTTCAGTCTGGACAGGACACGATAATGCGATGCAAGCCCTTAAAATACACTTACGAGAAGGAGATTGTGATGTACGCGTATTTCAAAAAGTTGGTTTACTTTTCGACGGAGTGTATTTTCGCGCCGAATGCTTATCGCGGGCATGCGAGAACATTTTTGAAAGATCTCGAGAAAGTTCGACCATCATCGATCATCGACATTATTCATTCTGGTAAGAAAAGTAGACAAGATTTTTATTCCTTTAACCCTTCGAGTACGCACCTCCATAAGTGAATATTGGGTCAATCTGACCCAAGGCGTTTTTCAAAAGTAAATTATTCATATTTTATGGCGCAAAATTTATTTTTTGACGAAAACAAAAATTAAATGCTAAACAATCGGTGACAGAAAACTGTTCGGGTCAAAACGACCCAGTGTGCACTCGAACGGTTAATTTTTCGTTGTAAATGCAAATGCATGAGGATCGATGAAAATCTTGCGACAGGTGAACGACTCGAGATAAAAGGAAGCGTGAAAATGCCAGAGCGGAGGAATTGCGAAAGATGCGGCTTTGTGTCGAGCCAAGAAATATGCAAAGCTTGCATCTTGCTGGAAGGTCTGAACCGCGGGATGCCGAAACTCGGTATTGGGAAATCTGGGAAAGCGTTGCAAATCGTAAATGATCGTGCAGCCAAAATTTTGAAAGATAAAGCAATTTCGGATTTACGAGTGTGATTGTAAATATAAATTGAATAATTTAATTATAAACATGTGAATTTATGGTTTTGTACAGCATTGAAAAAAAAAGCCAATGTAAATAGATTCTGAAGAAAAAGTTAAATTTTATATTTGTAACAGAGCACTTTTGTTAATTTTCCCAAACCCTCGATAGTTCTTACATGATTTCGAGTAACAACTGAAAATATATTTTTTTTTTTTTTTTACAACCGGAAGTAACGTCGCAATTTGTTGCCACGAGGTCCTAATGGCATGAAATAAAATTTCGTTTCTATTATTCTACAAAGTATCGTTCCGACTCTTTCGTAAAAACGTAACACAAGAACCAGTCGGTTTCACGAAACGCCGAATCGTGATAAAGTCTCTTTAGGCTATGTAGGCAGCGTTTCTTTGCGTAATCGGGCGCCGGCACACCGGGCAATCGGAACTTATGTCGTCGGCGCAATCTTCGCAGAGGCAAACGTGACCACACGGTAAGAGAATTATTTCTCTTGGATTCGTACGACACACCACGCATAATTGTTCTTCCGGAAGATCCTTTTCTCGCACCCTCCGTCTTCGCGATCTCCGGGTCTCTTCCAACGCTCGTTGCAACTCGTCGGCTAATCTTTGTTCTTCTCTGTCCTTTAAATAACGTCTCACGACGATCCCACCGATCAGGACTCCGATGGCGCCGAAAACGAGGCACAGCCATCTAGAAATTTCGAACCAATCGTTCATTTTGTTAGAAAAACTTCCTAGATGATTATTTTCATTCCGCGAGGCTCGGAGATCTTCATTTTACCTGTAAGTCTTACGTCGCTCGTCCAGTTTTCTTAGCAACGATCCAACCGACATTGTTGTAAGATAAAAAGGCGTTCCGTCCGCTGGAGGTTGCAATATTAAGGAATGAGGATTATTCGAGTCTCTTGTCAGTTCCCCGATTCCTGTGATCACTGTGTCCTCGCGGAGCATTTGTTCGGTTGACTGGAGACCTCTCTGTCGGACCCCTTGAGCGATAATTTCAATTGAAAACAACAAGAAAACGATCGTCAAGAAAAAATCACTTTCGTGTCGCATATATAATTTTTGAATATATTCCTTTACCAGTAAAAAATCCCCACAAATAGTCCTTGATGGATGGAACACTCGGAGTAAACTCGTCTTTTATTACATCCATGTCAAGAATTTCAGCGGAAACTGCATCGTGAACCTCCACTTTGTAGTGCCCTTTTCGCAGCGCGAATGGCATACTGTTGTATATTTCTTGCATCGTGTTTTCCTGATCCGACCTGCGATCCAAGCTCTATTGTAAATCAACCAATTACAACTGCACAAATTATGTTTTGATCTCCGAATGTATTTCACTATTGATACAGCTACGAGCGAACGGACTTTGAAATGCAACGAAATTCCCATTTTTTCTTGAGCAGATCTCAATATTTGTTCACGACAATGAAACGATCTTTTTGTGGGATCCAAACCCAAAACCGACCAAATTTCTCGGAGGACCTAGAAAGAACTACGAAGCGTTGTTATAAAAATGTTTTAGTAAAATAATGGAAATACTTGAGTACCAAAAGCCTGCGGTTGTTCTGGCGACGACATGTTCTTTGACGCTGAGTTTTTGTATGACGCCTGTGACACTGTCGTTGTTAATGCTTCGGAAAGGTTTGCCGAGAGGCGTGACCAAGCCCCGAATAACAACGTAGGAAAGTTTTCCATCCGCGTCGTAATTTAAGCTCGAAAACAAGTTGGGTCCGATGTCATGATACTCCGCACCCTGATCAATCAAAAAAAATGTCTGAATTGCCGTTTTTTTTTCTAAATTATCGTTTCTCTACGAAATGCTGCCGAGCCACAATTCGAAAAATCGTAAAATGCGATTTTCCGAAAGGATAAGCATTACAGATTTTTGAACATACAATTACAAATTTTTCGGCGTATTTTATTCACAATTTTCAGTTCGATTTGAGGTTAGAAAGCGTAGCCTTATTTTCGTATCGATTCTAGAGTCAAATTGTTCGGCTTTTACCTTGATCGCTGTGCCAGCATTTTTGCAGTGATAATATTGCTTCAGGCAAATGCCAAAAATGATGCTGTCAATCCCGAGCGCAATGATTTCCCCGAGGTAATCCATTTTTTGTTCGTTAGGTTACGTTTCGAAATTCGCGGTTATAATTCACGACGACGGAGTTTCTTGTCATCATGCAAGTTTTTTTTTGAGACAAAAATAGTTTAACAATACATTTTGGAATAACGTTATTCAACGAGCCGAATTGGTTAATTTGTTTCTTTTTTTTAAATTAATTGACGCCGGAATATCCGATATTTTAGAATTCAATAAAATTCCTCTCCGTGAACTATCTGGACACGGAACCAGTGACGTCACGTGTCTCCGCGAAGTCACGTGATGCATTCAAAAAGCCAAATTTGACAGAATAAGCTATTCCGGTAATTCCAATAGTTGCGATGAAGAAAAATATCTCGTAGAACCGTATAAACGAAAATCTATTCGTATCTCACGTACGGTGCATAAACTTGGGTCTCCCAGACGCAAATTTCGAATTTTGCAATAATAACAGTGAAAGTTCAAAAGGAAGAGGTAAAATTGAAATAATACGATGAATTCGTTTTGTTATTCAGTGTTTTTTCTCTTTATTATGTATAAAATGTATAAAAAATAAATTATCGACGATTTGTCACGCGAAGGATGGTACAATGGGGTTCTCGAAGCCGTGACCTATAATTACAACATCAATCGTTATCATGAGAATAATATTGCTCCTGATTTCGGTAATGATTGGGGTTGCCGCGCATTTTTCGAAAAACTCGCACACTTATTCATTCGCGCAATTAAAACGTAATATGCATAATCCTCGTACGTGTCGTTAATATGGACGATGCTTGCCGATCGGCTAATTCGCCGAATCTCACAATTTAAATATAATGAAAAAAAAATAAAAATCTCAATCATACGCTCCTTCGGTGACTAGCTGAGATCATTAAGTATTTGTTTTCACAATAATTGCAATTGCACGCGGAGCACGAGCACTCTTATTTACATTCGCACTCACAAAAAACGAAATAATATTCGAATATCGTAACGATTACTCTTCCCACTCGTTCGTTCAATCATTCGGAATACAGTCTAGAATACACTATCGTACGTGTGTATGTGTGTGTGTGTGTGTGTGTGTTATACGTTATTAATTAATTTTCAGGTCAAAATCTAAGTAAGCAGTGTCGTTATTTTCGTTGGTTCTCTTTCTCTTTTTCGTCGATCCTTCCTCCCACACGTTTTTGTTTCTTTTTCAACTATACATTCGTATGTACATCCATGTGTAGATATATTTATAAATCTTGATGGCAGTACCGTTTCGTATGTACATAATAATATATCGTAAAGTACAATTGGAACCAATTGACGATGTTGGAACGGTGTAAATGAGGGTCAAACTGACTTTGTTTCCTTCTGTGTCTCTTGAAAGATTTCCAGTCGATTTGGCGTCACTTGATAGAAACTTGCTCGTACGTAACTTTTTTGTTTTTTAATCTTGTTTTGTTTCTTTTCCTCGACTCAACACGTGGGAACGCGATTTACGCGCAACTCTCGTTATCTTATCAACGGGCTACAAACAAGGGAACCGTTTTTTTTTCTCTTGTCGATTCTGTTTTACCAGATGGCAATTTTTCTCATTCACGCTGAATTCCGGGAAGAATGAGTCAGCGTAAGAGCCTTGAAAATTCGTAAAACGTCACTGGACGAATTGTCAAATTATGAAAACTTTTTTTTTTCGTCTTTTCAAACGATTTTTCTTTTTTTTTTTGTTATCGATTGAAGAACTGGGGAAAATCGTTTTATCGATGCATCAGCCAATGGCGCCAGCCTGGTAATCATCTCGCGGGATTTGAATAAAAATTGAAGAAGAAAAAAAGAAGCTGCGAACCGAGAGGTAGCTACGTGCCAGAGCTCCGAGGAATATTTTTCTTCTCATTCAATATTCTAACGATAATTACACGCTATACGGAATTAACGATTTTTTTTTTTTCATTCTTCATTTGCTTCTCGCCCTAGTCTCTTCCTCTTGAAACGGTGTTCTCAGAACACAGCCGGTGACACATCTGCGTACAACGATGTTAAAACTTTGTGTGACACGAAGTATTCTCGAGGAGAATGAAACTCCGCTGAGGGCAAAACCGCATTTCGCGATAACGAAGAAAAAAAATGAAAAAAAAAATAGAGATTTAACGAGTCAATTAAAAATTCTCACCTCCGTTAATCTCGCTACGTTCCGTGATATTTTTTCTTGGATCTGATATCACCGAATGGATTAATGTAAATCCGCTCAGTCGAGTGAGAAGCTTCGCGTGCAATTGAAAAATTCCATCTTGCCCATTCTGTTTTTTCTGGGTTCATTTTTTTTCTTTTTTTTTTATACTCGAGCAATAACTGGCCCTGCAGATTCGAATCCGCGGAAGACTATCGCAACTGCATTCGTTGTTAATTAATTCTAATTTATTTACAATTGATTAATTGGCATTTTTTTGGAAATTCGTGGAGATTCCGCCTCCAAAATAGACTTTTGGATGGAGCCTTCGATGCTTCTCATTCTTCGTCCTCCATTCGCAATATATATGTGCTCGGATACCTACAGATATATTTTCTCGAGTGCGTCGACTCGGACCAAAGACTCCGGTACGTTTTCACTTCTCCTTTTTTGCTTCCGCTCGCCGTGGCTGTTTCTTTATCTTGCCTCGTGTATCCTGAAATGGTCGAAATTTCATAGCGACATCTCGCGATCTTATCGTCCGTTTGCTTTTTTTTTTTCCTTTTTTAATTTTACGCCGGTGCTGGCTGATGCGCTGTACTCTGCACCGGAACCGATATCACAAATATATCGATCTTCTCGCCCGATGTCTTGTCTACGAGATCTCCGTAATTTACCGAATCGTACGGCGGCGGAGCGAACAAATGATAAGGCGGGGGTGGCGTTTCCGTACTAACGTTAACTGCGTTTGTCTGATCGTTCGTCATGTTGCCACGATTAACGTACGACGAGTTCAACTGCCTTGCTCCTCGACGACAACACCACTCGGAGCAACTGACTATCAAGAAAAAAGCCACCAGGCCTCCGAAGGATCCTATGTACCAGACTATGGACCATGGATCCAAGGGACTTTGATTGTCCGAGTCGTCTGTAACTAAAAATCGAATTTTTCTCATTAGTATTTGGAAAACTGTAAAGCTGCGACAATTATTTCGAAATAAAATGAGTTTTGGCTTGGGAAATACATTAAAAATGATTCGGGAGCCATTTCGAGAAACGAACGACCGAATTTTTTGATTTCCACATTTTTTAAGCCATGAGAAAATTTCAGGGAAATAGAGGTCACGGTATAATTAATGAGAACGCCTTGAAAAATGTCTCGATCAATTATTTGACGAGATAGGAATTTTTTATGGGGAAATTTAATCTGCTCCATGGTTTGGTTCGAGTGGAGAAACTCCGTGATCGTAGCAAAGGAGCCAAAAGTTAAATTCCACGGTTTGAATGTGCTCGCACAAAGAAATCGCAAAGGCATCGAAGAATTTTCATTTTTTTTTTTTCGTACATTGGATGAATTTTTCTACAAGTTATGATATTTTATTATTATCAACGGTTAGTACCTTTATTAAAAAATAATATTGAAAAAATGATAAAACTATAAGCTGAGAATGTGCACGCGCTTCGTCGAGCAATTTTCTTTGTGAAAGATCCACGACCTCGGTCACGCGGAACTCGAAGAGCGAGAGAGAGAGGGAGAAAGAGGGGAGAAAGGGAGCTACAGGAGTACGAAGTTTCGCCGGTGATAAAGAAGCTCGCTGGAATAATATTTTTTTTTTTCCTCCGCTCGCTTTTTTTTGCTTCCTCCCGAAGGAACGAGTTTTGCAAGGCAGTAGGTTGTGTCGTGTGTTTGTGCGTGCGTGTCTGTGTGTCTCGATTCCCTCGTCATCAGAACTCGATGCTCGCTTATTTCTTGTTCACCTGATTCTCTACTATTTCTGCAGCGTACCCGTTCGCTCGCGTGCGCTTGACTCTCTTTTCGAGACAATTAAAAATATGAGTGCGATTTATTTTTTCGATATCAACAAATTTATTTACAAAAAAATCAATATTTTCGCTTTTGTTTGAATTCTTTTATGAGGAAGACCGTAAATTTTGAAAATAAAAACAAAATTATGTTCATTCATTAAAAAATCATGATTTTTTATCGTTTTTCTGGAATCGTCGGCTGCGAAATCGTTCCGAATATTGCTTCTGGAATGTATATTATTTTTTAATTTCGCGAGCACGGGGACGAAAGCCCATTGATCGCGCAAAAATCAAACGGGTTAATTTCACGGATACACACACCGAGAACTCGGGCGATGTATAAAAATAGTCGAAACGGGTATATGCCTGACAATTATATGCGAAACCAGTTTCCCTGAGGTTCGTGATAATAATACCAATACAAGTATTATTATACGAGGTATGTGTATGTACATGAGGCAGAGACAGGCTTATGGGAACATTTAGCAAGAGAGAACACTGTGCAGTGTGTAAAATTGACAAAGGATTTTTCTTCGTCGACGTTAAGGAGGTTTATGGGTCGTAATAAATATTTATCACTCTTTTTCTCTTAGCAAATTATTTCAGCCTGATTTTCAGGGTTTCGATTTTAAATTTGCACCTCATGTTCGTGAGGAAATAAGAAAAGGTTTCTCTTAATTATTGGCGGTTTGAAAGCCTCAGCGGACGCACCTTCTTTGCCAATTTTGGTCCCACGTTTGTCATCCCTGTCAGGTAGCTCGGACTCAAACTCTACAGCGACGATCGTTCGCTCTGCAATCTGGACTTCCGGTTCATCGGCCGGCTCCTCATCTTCGTCGGTCTCGTTCTCTTCATTGGCGATATCTCGTATCGTCACCTCGTTGCTCTCGACCGAAGATCCGGAACGTTTTGAATGAGCGACATCGTAGATCGACAGACCGTGAACGAAACCTGAACAACAAAAGATCGACGTTTATTTTTAGTTTTTCAACCTAAACGACAACTTGACAGCAATTACCCAAAAAAAAAATAGCTTCATTTTATATTTTTGCAAAAACGATTTTTCGGGAGTTTTTTTCTCGGACTTTTCAGCATTTTTTGGAAAATTACGTAAAAAAAAATACGCTCCATTCTATATTTTTTGCACACACGTTCAATTTTTTCGAAATTTTTTTTCTCGGTCTTTTTCAGCATTTTTTGGAAAATTACGTAAAAAAAAACGGTCCATTTATGATATTTTTGGAAAAACGTTCAATTTTTTCAGAGTTATTTTTCTTGGTCTTTTTAGCATTTTCTGGAAAATTTCGTTGCTTCTTAGCTCCATCGAACAATGAAATTTCAGGAAAAATAATTGGGTACGTGTTATTGTTCGATTTGGAGAAAGTTGACATAATGGAAGGCAGCCAATCGTAAAGAAGAAGCGAAAACGGCGCCTTTCCAATAACTTCGCGAGCGTCCATTGGATCGATTGATAAAAATGTATTTTTGTTCGACATACAGTGCAGGGGTACATTCTGAAATGCACGTACACTGCACCTCGAACATTTCACTGCTTAATTCATATGCCCATGAAGGAGCATATACGTGAGTGCACATTGGATGAAGTTTTATACGTAGGAATAAAACCGGATTGGTTGGTAATAGTCTGATTGGTTCCCGAGCTCCATTTTCTTATCAATAGATAACGCGTCTAAGGTTGAAAAACTTTCGAAATAAGAGTAGAATGGAAACTCGTTAGCTGTGCCCAAAATTTCCAGCGATGGAAAAACACATTGAAAAAAAAAATGAATACTTTGTCGACCAAAAAATATAATTGGAAAATGAATGCGGAGAAAAATGTCATGGGAACGATAATAAATAAATGTTGAGGCATTTCAAGCAATATACAGGAAATTCTATTTTTGCGAACGATGACGTATTGTGACTCGGAATAAAATGAACGACGTCTGATTAACAGCAGCCATAAGAGTCGATACACTGTGAGACGATGATTCCTCGAGGAGCATGACGAAACTGTAGCTCGATAAAAGTCAACAGTTTCGTTTGTTTTTTTGCTCGTAGGTTGCTCAATTCTCTCATTAGAGCTTGATGAATTTTTTTCCTTCCTTTTTCCTCTTTATTCTCTCGGTTTTTCTTTTTGCTCTTAAATTCTGTCTATCGATCCAGCATCTACGATAATTTTGCGATCGTGGCGAAAGTCACGTACCTCACCACCAAGTAGTTATGGATACGGATGAGGACTTTTTTCCTACCTGGGTCAACCTAATTGTACCCTGACTATATTTTGCTTTTTGCTTTCCTGGTAAAACGTTCCAACGGTTCGGAAACTTGCTGACGACATTGGCGCGTTCTTTATTTAATTGTATACCTTAAAATTTTATTGATTCGTTGGTGCATCGAGGTGATTTTTTTGCTGCTTCGTCCCCAAAACTTCAAATTATATTTTTGTTTAAACAAATCGAACGGGAAATTGGAAAATTCGTCCTGGTCGAATTTCTAATTTAATTTTTTCATCGTTCTGTATATCCAATAGATTTTTTTTTCATCTCCCTAGAAATTTGTCAGAAATTCCTCTATATTGATACAAACGTGGAGGATTGAAGCGATGGATACGAAGATCTGATTCTCACCTCGTAACACCTTCCCAAGTTTATTCACGTACCTACAGAGAGCCTACAGAAGAGCAGAGACAACACGAGACGTGTGGAGAACGATCGTCACGTACGCCTTTGCCCAGACAAGGAGAGGCATAATGATCAAGTTATACACTCGATGGTAGAGACTGAGAGAGAGAGAGAGAGAGATTCGTCGTTTGGTCCCTATCCAACTGATATAACTGCCAGGAGGTTCGCGACCAGAATATCTATATATCAAGAGGCACAAGTAAAAGGGCGAAAATAATAAATTTGCCAAGCGGGTAGCTCGCAACTATACGCCCTTTTGTTTGTCAGCTATTTTTATATTCGCATTCTGTAATATGCAAATTTAGCAACAAATACATGTCCACATAAAAATTATAATATGCAAATAATACGAGCATTCCTTAAGAATTACATCCTGTCCTGCCAAGAGAACGAAAATAATCGTCGCCGAGACGCACTTTTGATTTTCATTAAAAAATCATTTCGATTTTTATTCCAAACGAACAATTTTCGAGAATTGTTTCGAAATGACGAGTTTTGAAAATTTCAATAATTCATTGTAATCAGCTGCCTCGTCTACGTCGTTATTATTGCAACGAATTAATCAGCAGTTACAATTTGCTATGAAAATGAACGAAAAAAATGTCATCACGACGAAATAATTTTCGATTAAATTTCAAGGGATTGGGTAGTCGATGCTTTGCATGGTATGGTGAGAAAAGAATCGATGGTGGAAAGAGAGAACGCACGGAAGAGGTGTGGCACACCTTTGACCTCATGATCAGGACGACTGTGTGTTCACCCACGCTATTTTATTTCGGTTTTTATCGACTCAAAGTGGATGAAAACAGAGCAGCGTTTCGTAATTAACTTAAAATGTTTATATGTGGTTTAAAAAAAAAAGAAAAAAAGCATAAATTATAGAAAATGTGGCTCATCGTACTGTTTTCGAAGAAATTTCTATTTCCACTCGATATTTGGAGCAATTTTTGAGTTGTAATTTGGCAAATAAATGCTCACTGAGTATTTTTCAACTTTGTGGCAAAGCAAGAGGCAAAATTGATGTCCCAAAAAGTTTGGCTGGGAAAAGATAATGAAATGAATTCGTCGAGTGAGAAAACTGAGAGATTTGCAATTCATTTTTCTATACATATGTTTTATTCAGCACTGCGCATAATAATTGTGTACCGTTTTAACTCAACAAACACGGAATTCACTTATGATGTTGCAAAAACGTTATTCCGCCCCAAATGTACGAATTTTATGATTACACGTCACGAGTAACATTGTGTGTTTCCTGACAACTGAGGTGGAGTTTAAAATTACGTACATATGCTACAAAATAATCGTGACAAGTTACGCAATTTAAACTATTTTTTTTTTTTTTTCGTCATTCTCGTCGAGTCATAAATGTTAATTAAAAAGAAACTCCTCTCTAAGTTTTTGACCTTCCGTCGTGGTTGGCCTTAATGTTCCTCCACAAGCGCCCATTATGCGACGTTACGAAATAGTGTTTTGTTCCACAAAAGAAAAATAGAAAAAAAAGCGGAGAAATCTTTTCAAAAAATTGAAAAAATTGATCTCTAAAAACGTGTTTTTTTTTTTTTACAAAATTTTTGGCTATTCGATGTCGTCGTTGGTGAGATACAAATTTACCGAAATTAAAGTTGATCCCGAGAGATCGAAAGCTCAGGCGAAAATGCAAAGTGGCTTAAGGAAAAAGAACAAAATTGTGGGATCGAGAAGTTGGAGCATAAATCGAGGTCCTGGATCTCTCTCGTCGAGACACTTGACAAACACGAGAAATAGAGAGACTCATACGTCGTGCTAATAAAACACACTGCAAGTTTGTCAATTCTGGAAAAGGGGAACAAAGAGAAAAATAAGCATGGGAAGAGGCCATCCCGGAGAAAAACGATGCACGCTGTACAATTTAGTCAGCGAAAAAAGAGGAGCAAACAAAAGCGTGGAAGAAGGAAAAACATAACACAGAGAGAGAGAGAGAGAGAGAGAGAGAGAGAGAGAAACGAAACGTGCAGCGCGCAGCAACGAACCGATATTAGAAAGATAAAATATGTGGGTATATTGTCCTGGTACGTGACGAATTTAAAAGAGGCAAGAATAGAGAAAAATCGAATCTCTTTCGCATGCTCTTTTTCCCCCTCGGCGTTTGAGAGAGAAATAAGAATCTAAAGAATGAAATCGTGAGTGCATACGTGCATCGAGTTGCATTCCAGATTAAGAGAAAAATTGAAAAAATCAAACACGACAAACAGCAAGAAAATTACGACCAAATGAGGAAAAATATTTCATCAAGTTAAAATGCAACGAAAACTAATTATTTTTTTAAGCAGAGTGTTAAATTTTCATACAGAATTTGTCAAAAATAGTGAGACGGCCTTCTTTGCAATTCGAAAACCGAATTTACTACCAAAAATTGGAAAAAGTGCATCAATTATCGAAATGATGAATAAAAAAAAATATTTTTCGTTGTATTGCGTATCGATGCAAACTCTAATATCATAATATTTTCAAATTTTTCAACTCTGCCATCAAACAAGCCATATTTATCGAAATCTGAACGAAAAATCGACTCGAAAACGTATAATTAAAAATTTATTTCGTCGTAACAAATGATAAATAAATAAAATGGAATAACACAAAAAATTAATGAATTCAAAAGAGAGATGAATAAATAAGCTACGAGTCCGCGATAGCGAAAAATGGGCAAAGACGAATATATCCAACTGGCAAATGTAACATTGGGCACTAATGCAGGCTCAGTATCCCTCGAGTGCATTTATCCACGTGTGCGTGGATAAATCGACTCGAAAACGTATAATTAAAAATTTATTTCGTCGTAACAAATCATAAAAAAATAAAATGGAATAACAAAAAAAAAAATAATAAATTCAGAAAATGAATAAATAAGCTACGAGTCCGGAATAACGAAAAATGGGCAAAGACGAATATATCCAACTGGCAAATGTAACATTGGGCACTATGCAGGCTCAGTTTCCCTCGAGTGCATTGTTCCAAGTATGTGCTCGACATACATGCAAGTCTATAGATATAAATACCGTATCTCTATGTATGAAAGACCGATGTATTACACGTGTTCAACAATGAAGTATGACGCGACGATGAATATTCGTACAGTAGGAGGAGAGAGAGAGAAAAAAAAAGAGCAGAAAACATAATATTGTTTCAGGCAAAGTGCCAGATTTTTTTTCCTCGATTTCTACTGCAGATGGCACGACGTTTTTTTCTCATTTTTGCTATTGAAGAATCGATTATTTTTTTCATTCATAATTGTGCGGGCTTTTATTGCTTCATTAAGTTTGATCCTAGTCCGGCTGGAGGTTGGACGAACTTTAAAATCAGTTTTTCAAATTCTTTCGATATTTATCTATTTCGATATTTTTTCAACAGTTTCAATCGTCGTTTTTATCGCCTCGTGACACAGAAACGCAACTGGATTTTTTTTCATTTGAACGGTGCGATTATTTCGAAGAAACGTTGCAATTGGGTGAGGAAAAAAAATGCCTGGAGAATAGAGACGTTTCTGTACGACTTCGTGACCGGAAAGAAAAGGAAAAGGAAGAAAAAAAAGAGATTCGCTCATCAACAAGATCTCTCGTTTGTTCTAAATGATCATTTCCCACGTGGTTCTCCTGCGCATTCCCCTCACTCGAGGATTCTCACTCCATTCTTTTCCCATTTGTTTTGTTCCTTCTTTTCTCGTAAGATTTATTTTTTGGACAGTGTCTCGTCCTTGCGGGGTTTGCACGCTCTGAGGATCACGTGCCATCCAAGTGGTAATCAGCGGAAGAATGGTTGATCGAGTCCCTGAATTCGGGAGATGTGTTGGTCGACAATACCCCGAGGACTGATAGAAAAGAGGCCGAAAGAAAAAGCAGGAAGAAATAGGGAAGAAAGAGAAATTCAAGTCTTGGCTGACTTTCAAGTGACTGGCGATGCGAATTTTACGTTAAAAAATTTTCGAACGTGCCTGGCAAGTTCACTGCTCCCCCACGTGGAATCCCCTGTGATTATTTTCGTCAATGACGTCCGACGAGGAAAAAACGTCTCTCATTTTGAATTTCGATAACGAAATCACGTTTTCGTTCGTTATTTCTCGGACCTCGATCTTTTTTTTTTTTTTCAACGAATCCCAAATTTTATCGCGTCCCAATATATTTTTCTGCGTCGTTAAAAATTTCATAATTCCAAAGCTTCGAAACGTTGAAAAAATCGTCATAATTTCTGGATCTTAATGAATTATTATTTTCCTCCAAACTTTCTTTTTTCCAGGTTCGAAAAAAATTATCAATAAATTAAAAAATAAAATCCACAATAATTTTCTTGCCCATAATTCGGTAAGAATCAAAAGGAAAATGGAAAAAAAAAAAAAAAAAAAACATTGATGCTTTTTCCACGAGACTCGGATGTCTCGTGCGGGGCGGTGTCGCTTAGCGAAATTGCAGGCTCGTGTGAATTTCGGTGTCCCGAGCCACCTGTTATTTATAGAGTTATCGAGTTACCTGCTGCCATTTCCCTCCAGCGCACCTTGTTTTCATCCTTTTTTAGAATCTCAAATCCGCAGGGTATAAAATTTTTGCGAAAAAATAATCGATGCAGCGAAAAAAGTGAGAGTCGCGAGCGTTCGAAACAATTTCGCATTCAAAAAATAAAAATAAAAATGCTAGTCCGACCGAACACGATTGCAAAAACGTTAACGAAGAAAAATCGTTATGCAGAATTTAGCATCCGGGACATAAAAAAAATGTGAAGAATCGAGGAGAGCTTGATTGAGATGGGAAAAGATATGCAAAAGAAACAAAAGACAGCGAGAGGGGGGGGGGGGGGGGAGGAAAAAAAATAGATACACGTGTGTGTATATATAAATATATTGGGTCGAGTGGAGTTCGATAGAGGTCGAGGTGCACTTGCCGAAGTTACGAGGTCGAAAAGCTGGAGGAAAAGGTGCAAGAAGTGCAGCTGCAGCTGTTGGCGGACGATGCTGATGCGCTACGGGACTGTAGAAAGATTTTTCCCCTATACGAGAAAAAGTATAAAAGCGAGAGAGTGAGAGAGGGACGAAAAGAGCGAAGAGAGAAACGCTGTGGGAAAAGAGTCTCGAGACACTCGTGAAATACTGACTCTGTGAGAGAGAAACGTGTCATCCTCGACGAGTACCAAGTACCCTGGCCTCTCAAAACTACCCTCATGTATATATCTATACATATATATATCCAAGTACGTATATCCTCTCGACGTAGCATTCTCTCCTGCTTCTCGCCATTTCTCTCAGTCGTTTTCCCCTTTATTCTCTAATTCTCTCTCTCCATCCTTTCATTCTCACCGTTTTCTGGTCTTTCCCTTATTCTTCCTGTTTCTTCTTCGTATTCTTGGTGTACTCTCAGACTTTGCAGAGTATATTATTATTACCAAAAGGAAAGAGAGGAAAGGAGGCACAGTACGTTAGACCGAAAAGTTGGTTCGAGACAAAAGTGAAGACAAAGGAGATGAGGGACAAGAACCTCTTCTGCCCCCTTCTCCTTGGCCCTTGCCATCGCCCTTCTTCCTCTCGTTGTACTTCCTAAAGGAGGCAAACGAGCACGAGTCTAGAGTGTGGGTGAAACGAAGAATAACCACGATCCTTGAAACCTCGAGGACGCCTAGTTATCGAAACAATTCGCTCTGCCCACTCACATATTCTCTTTTCTTATTTCCCCCCCCCCCCCCCCCCTGCCTTCATGTCCAACGGTGTATCCCAATCAGCAGCCAATCGTTGCTCAATAATGGACATAAAGTTCAATCCAATTATTACAACATTCAAGTTCAATCGTTGGATCGTAACGAACTATTTTTCGTTGCACTGCATCGATACAAAGCTCGTTAACTTTAATTATTACTGTGCGCAAGTAAATTCTTTGGATTCGTTCGGTTCGTTGCAGTGGAGATTCGATTGTTCTCTTCGCATATCATTTTTTCTCAATGGAAAATAAATATCGCTCACTGCGCGACAACGAATTTCGTTCTCTTTGCCACGTTTCGTTAGGAAATTTAATTTCTTGGTGTTCGTCAAAGTTTTTAAAGTCTCGAGTCTATGGAAAATCGAAAAAACGCCATAGAAACAATCTCCGAATGCCTGAGAACAAAGTTTCGTTGGAAACGTTCGACCAAACGTTTTTTTTGAAAAATCCCAAAAATGTTGTCATTGCGGTAAGAAATATTCTAAGAAATTTGGAAAATTTCCAAATTATCCAAAAACATTGAGTCTACCGTGTTCAACAAAATATCGACGTTTTTAGACAAAATTTAATTTCCCCCGTGATACATTTTTTCACATTTCTTGTCGACGCTAATTCGTGGTTCGGAAAATCTGAAAAAAAATCATGGCTCCTTTTTAGGAACCGCGAGAGACGAAGGTAAAAAAGAATTTAACGAAAATTTTGAGACGACAAAATGTTGGATTAAATGTTGAAAGGTATGAAGCATTTGGTGAAAAATGCATGTACCCTCAAGAGAGAGAGAGAGAGAGAGAGAGAGGGTTGGAGGCATGAGCTTGTCTTTTATTTTGGGTGAGTAAACTTTTAGGTACGAGGAGGAAACTTAAATGCCCTGGCTGATCGATTCACTCGGCTTAATTGTCCGTTGGTACAAGTTAACGAGCCCACGAGGCAAAAGTAACACAGAACGGTAGAGAAGAAAAGAGAGAAAGAGAGAAAGAGAGTGAGGAGGGAGGGAGGGAGGAGATTCGAGAATACGCGAGAGCGGTAAGTACTCACGCTCTTTGGCCCAATGCCAGAGACGGCTCCTTAATGTAGGTCGCGATATTACGTGTCCACATATATACATATAGCAAGGTGAATGAGTGTGTATGCAAGCTTTTGCATCGTTCAACAGTGCGAGGGGGTACGGAACAAAAAAACGAGAGAAGAGGGAGGGCATGAAAGGAGAAAAAAGAGATTGAGAATGTGAATAAGCTCGGCGAGAGTAAGAGCAAGTCTCGTGCGAAAGGTTTTTATTGCCAGGTGGACGAGTCAAATAAAAGGAAAAGAAAAACAACGACAACAATGAGCGAGAACGAGCTAAATAAGGGAAGATAAAACGTAAACAAAACAAGCGAAAAATCAGAAAGAACGAATTATGAGAAGGAGCTTACACGCTCGAATGGACACGTGTGCCTACACACTGCTGCGAGAGCGAACGATGAACGAAAACGTCGCATGTTTACGTTTTGAACTGCCAAATAAAAATAGAGACGTCGATTTGTCCAAAAATTCTCTTTCACTTTCCGCAACAAGATTACAAAAGTTTCGTTACCATATCGATTGCAAATTCGATTCACATAAATCGCAATTAAATTTGTGGATTTATGTGAAAAAAAATGTCACACTGCGCGGACGACAATGGCCCGGGCACCGAGCAAAAAGCTTCCGTTTTGGCATCGAATAACATCGTGCGCTCGTTGCGACAACGCTGGCACAGAAATTGTAACGCTTTTGCTTCTTCTTCTTCTTCTTCTTTTTCTCTCTTTTATTATTATTATTATTATTATGATTGTTATACTTTTCAGAAGATATACAATGCGCGATTGTTAATGCCATCGCGAGGTTATGCGAGAGGAGACCAATGAACAGAGATACAAAGATTGGCGTACGCGATGCCAGGTCAATTGTGGCAGAGGCTAATAATAAAGTATACCCAGTCGTCAAACGAGCGTCTTTTCTCATTTTTTTTATTCGAAATTCCATTGTATCTTGGAGTCAATTCTTCCTCTTTTGATTCTAGATTCGACATTTTATCAGAGGGCATCGCAATCGTACGCGATTTCGAGATATCGATACGGGGTTTTTCAAAAACTCGATAAACATTCTTCAATCAAATTTTATCCTTTGAAAATATGTCGCGAAACGATTTTCGCTGTTTTGACCCTAGAATTTGAAAAAAGTTGAAGGAATTGATGAATTTTGGGGTTTTGTCGATAAAGATGGGTGATTAATTCAGTGAGAACTGAATTTTATTGGAAAAGATCGATATTTTGTTGGATACGTTCGACTAAACGTTTTTTTGAAAAACTCCAAAAACGTTGTAATCGAAGTAAAAAATATTCTAGAAAGTGTTTTCGAAAATCAAATTCTTGTCATTCCAATGGTAAATTTTGCTGACAGTTCCGTTTGGAACTAAAAATACTGTCAAATTTACGAAAAATTGAAAAAAAACATTTAGTCTACCGTGTTCAACAAAATATCGACGTTTTTTCGACGAAATTTAATTTCCAGTGTTGATTTTTGAAATATCCTCTTTGTTGGCTCGCAAATTTGGGGGAAGTCACCGAGTCACGCTTGTTTTCTTGTCTCCTCAATGAAAAGCAATCGTTTATGAATATTTAATTTCGTGGTGGGAATTAATTGAAATAAATGATGAGGAAAAGAGATTGTCTTGTGTAAATGATCGCGTACGCGCGTATCGTTGGGATCGTGTGTATGGATATAAATGATGTATATCTTGTATGAGGTCGTGCGATATGCAGGAACAAACATTACGTCTCGAATTTACTTCTGTGCGCAAAAGTAAATGGCGTCTTTGCTTGCGTATCTTGTTTCTATATGAATAGCCGTTCGGCGTCATTTTCATGGCGTAAAAACGACGCAGCAATATAGACGTACGAAGTAAATCTTCGTACCAAGTTTGTGTCCTGAATCGCGAAAAAAGTTGCAAAAGATCGAGAAGCGCGTAGAAAAAAGACGCGAGGGTCCAGAAAAGTGTTTGCGACAAACCATAACGTTGGCGTGTCTCAATTTTGATCGATTTTTTTTGCACTATCGATAAAAAGAAATGTCGCTCGCGGTTTGGTTTGAATTTCGCAGAAGTTGGGGGCTGCGCAAGTCTCAAGGAAATATTTCATCGATGCAAACGGTCGAACTAAAATTAGAGGCATGCACGAACGGGGATCGAGGCTCGGGTTCAACTCGAGCCTCGAAGATTTATATTTTCTCGAGGACGTATCTCGATAACCTTGTTGATTGCTCTGACTCTCTAAAGCACTCGTATATAAATATAAATATGTGTATGGACGTGTAGCAAGATTTATAAATATGAGAACAAAATTCACAAACAAGGCCCTTTGTGGATTAAAAAGCGATAATCCTCTCACTTGGTACGTTCGTTCTCGAGAATCACATGGAATAGCAGCGAGAAGGTCAACGAGTATTAGCTCGTTGAACGATGCCGAAATATCAACAAGAAAACTTGGCATTTCGTAACGTTAAAAAAAGAAGGCAACGTCCAAGTTGAATAGTAAAAACAAGAGAAAAAAAACGAGTTTATCGAGAAATTCGAGGGTTTCTCCTTGGAGGTAAGAATTGGGTAGAAAAAAGCGATTGAATGTGGAAGCCACGTGGGCTAGAAAGCGAGAGAGAGAGAGAGAGAGAGAGAGAGAGAGAGAGAGGTAGAGGGTGAATAAAAAGGTACCTGGTGCCGGTGCTGTGAAGAAGGCCTGTGCGGTGTTGAGGATTAACGAGAGAAGTACGACGACGCAGTACGACGAGGCGACGACAAACATTTTGTCGATCTGTAGAATCTTCCTTTTTCCCAACAATTTAAAAACACGAGGAAAAGATAATTTATCTCCCACGCTAATGTCACGAAACTGTGCACTTGTCGCCCATGTTTATTGCTCGAGAAATACGCCACTCTATCGCGATAATTCGACACAAAAAAACAAAAGCACCGCGTAGCAAATAGTCGTAAAAAGAAAAGGAAGAGCGTGCAAAATATCGGCTGAATAAAAATCTCGACTGTTGAGCGCAACAGAGATCGCGTCGTCGATGATTTCCGATTTTTCAACACGACTTTGCCTTTTTTTTTTTCCTTCGCTTTCAATTCTTTCAGCACTCACTCATAAAGTTTCTATTCTTTCTTTTTTGTCACGAGCCTTCTCGCCGTATTCTTGTACTCGAGTAACAACAAAATAGACGAAAAAAAAGTCAACACAGAGACGCTGTTAAAAACACGAACGCTGGTGAGCGCGCTGCCTCGCCGGAGTCTCGGCTCGTACTGTGCGATCCACGCGGGCTTTTCAAACTACAACCGCACTCCACACACGATATATCTATAGAGACGCACGTTTGCACACATAGCTCTACGCGCACCAGAAAGAGAGACAGAGCAAACGGCGAAAGCCGTGACCGCGTGTTTCGCGATTTTATAGCACATTCACGTATATAACACACGTTTACGGGCTCGTACCAATGCTACAGCAAACACACAGAAAGTATATATATATATATATATATGGATATTGTCAAGTCCCGATCTCTTGACTTCTCGACTAGTTAGCCGGCAATGGTGTACTGGCTCGTGTTCGTGCCTCGAGCATTGTAATATACATAAAGTCGTCGAGAGATAAGCCGTTTGTGCAGGCGCGGCCAAGAGGACCAAACTCCCACTCCGTACTCGCCACATCGGCAATTTGGTCTCGATCTATAGTCATACCATACCGCGTGTAAATATCTACAGCGATATCCATGTATATCTCAATTCATATATATAAATGCTCAATAACTTCTAGCTGCTTCGTCATTTCCTCACGATTGGAAAACACATTAAGGATCACGACACCTTCGTGTGTCCAGATTCCCCCAATAATAATGATTTAAGAATCCAGTATGTTTCGTTTATGGGTAAATCCGAAGGTACGAGCTGGTCGTGCCTCGTTATTGAGGATAGCGACTGGGAATGGGCGAATTGGAAAGTGAAAAATGGTCCAAACGTCACAAAAATGTAAATATTCATATTTAGGTAAATTTTCAAGTTTAAAAATTTTGAAATTTTCCATAATTATCAGGGAAACACATGTCGCGATGAACAAGATTCATCAATGCAATCAATGACGCAATAATGCTTTGAAATTTGGATGAAAAATAGTCAGAAAAATGGAGACAAGACAAACAATGTTATGGCTCGTCGCAGGGATGAATCATTCGTAAATTTCAGGCTTATTTTGTCGCATGATCGGCTGTAAAGCCTGATGGACGAACGAAATTTGGGTCAGACCCATTACCACACGTATTGAATAAAATAATAACAATGACAATAGTAATAATAGTGGAAATAATAATAAAGATGTATGATTATGTGCAGTGGAGGATTGTAGACTGCACCAATACGTTTTGAAGCTATTAAATAAAACTGGGTTACACACATTAGGTGAGGGATTCTCGAGTAGTATTATCGATCTAAATTCCAAGCCAAACGAGAGACTCTGCTGTAAGGGAGGCGAGAGAGACACGGAGAAAGAAATACTGTGGAAAAAGCGATTGAGACGAAGCACCACAAAAGCGAATTTTAGGAAGGCCAACGTTCTTCCCTTTTCACCTTGTTTCTCAATCCTCTCTCAACGGCTAACGCGACTTTGTGTCTTTTTCACGTGTCGAGAAAATGAAGAAAAAAGAAAATTTGGAAAAAAACAAAAAATTTGAAAATAACTAAAGGAACAAGAAAAAAATGTATTATAACGAGCATCGATAAATTTTCATTGTTACGACGTTGAGGAAGATAAAACTTCACTTTTCACTACTTTTTTTTTCTTCCAGTTACTTTTCCTCTTTTTTTTTCCTTACTTCCTTCTTTTCTTTTCATCCTTCAGGACGTCCTGGCGAAAATGTTTTTCAACCAACCCCTCAGAGAAAACTCCTATCACATTTCGCTCAACTCACACTCGTTTATACTGCATGTATATGTATATTAAGGAGCGTTACAAAAAGCTCAAAGTAAAGAAAGTTGCAACCTGACTTATGAGACACTTGACACACTCTTTCGATACTGGTCCGCGCTTACACCGTAGAAACGATGAAATAGCTGTTGCTTGAGTTATTTACTGGCTCGAATAAATGGGACGGAGGGTGGTTAACGAGACATCAAGAATCCCACTAACGAGGGACTTGCCTCTTTCCCTTTTTCTTTCTTTTCTCATTTTCTTCTCAAGATTCACATTCCTTATCATTTTTTTATTTTTCCTTTCTTTCTCGTCCTTTTCATGCCCCGGAATTTATTCCGGAAATACGTTTATTTAGATCCTCGTGGCGTAGAACAGAATCGAACGTAAAATCGAGTTTTCGACGGTCCGATCGACGAGAAAAAAATTCGATCGATTTGGGGCTTCTGATTTTTTTTTTTTTTTTTGCGAAATTCGTATTTTATATTTCTTGCCTTGAAAAAGTATGACGTTTCCGGCTTCCAGGTGCGTCTCAAATGGAAAACGCAAAGTTCGTCATGCAGTGGATTTTTTCAACTGCGACGATCGATAGAAAAACACCGTTACATAATTCTGATAACGAGAAAATAACAATCGAGCTGCTTCATCGATCGGGGTTCCCGATGAGAAAAAAAATGTTTGGTCGCTTAAAAACTCATTTCCGACGATTGTCAACCTTTTTTTCTCGCCCTTGAAACCAGAACAAATATTACGAACCAGAATCGCAGCGGCTCGTGGATCGAACAATTTGATTATCGTTATCGCAAATAATCGGGCGATCATGTCACATCGCGACGTTTCTATTTTTAGTAAGTTCAATAATCCACGAAAGATAATTCGCGTCGTACCCGATGAATGGACAAAAAAAAAGGAAAAAAGTTGCGCGACTGTCGATTGTTTCTCGCGAAGATCGATTCAACGGGTAATGCAATTATTTTCCCCTGCCAAGCGAACTCGATCGAAGGTATCATCGTCAGAATTATTTGATCAAGGAAGTGACTGTCGGGAAGATTAAGAAAAATGAGTTTTTCATCGATGATGAAAAATGAAGATCCGTAATTGAGCAAATGGTGAAATAAACGATGACGATAATGGAGACGAGAGCTTTTCAGAATTTCAACAAAATTTTTATCTCTTGTGAAACAAAATATGCAGAATCGTTGCTACGGGAATTTTATTACGAATTAATGGCCAGGCGCCAGTCGCCAATGTTGACGATTAGTGTGAGAAATTTAAAAAAAAAAAAAACACACAGTGACGACGCGGAAGTTGATTTTCGAGAAACAATCGTCGCCAGGTACGTATTTCTGCGTCTTCGGACATGGAGCCCAAGAGGGAAAACAGTAAGAAAAAAAAATATAAAAAAATAAAGAAGACGAGACGAAGAAGAAAAAACGGAAAAACGTGAGTCTCATAGTGCAACAAAATATCATTAGACCGGTGCATTATTCAGAAATGGCTGAATGGGAGGAGCAAATTACGAATAAATAGATGCACACGTGAGACAAAGAGAAAGAGGGAAAGAGAGAGAGAGGCTGAAGGCCTTCGGAGGATTCGTTCGGAGCGTGTTAATTCTCGAATGCGCACGAGCCCTCATGCGTCTCATCTACAATTATTTACCGACCACGAGATGGACGCGTACATTTGAATAAACAACAAGCAAAAAAAAAGGAAAAATGAAAAATCGTTGCGTACCTTCTTGTGGCGAGTGTAAAAAGCTTTGAAATTTCAATTCTATTTTCCTCATCGATCGCCGTTGACTCATAAATATTTTCTTGTACAAATTTTCTTCAGCTCTACGCTCCGGAACAGTGTACGTTTGAAAAATCCTGAAAAAAAAAGTGTAAAAAGCCTAAAGATTCGTGTCTCGATCGGAATTAATTAAAAATACAAAAATTACACTCACGAATTTCATAATTTTCAAATCGTCACAGACGATCCATCATCGATGTTCGTACCACTTGGCCAGCCAATATCGAGCACGTAAATCTCGTCCATATCTCCCACAATATCCTTAAGGCTCTCTACAAACCCTCGCTCCCAGATATACGAACGTACGGACACACGTGCATCCCCATGCACGTCGAACACCTGCGATAACCGAGGAAACTGTGATGTGCATCTTCAATCGTGAATCTCGTCGATCCAACTCCAGCCACATATCCGAAGTACTGATCCTCGTCGATTCCGATCTATTGAACATACACATTCATTTAAGCAAATTTATTGTCTCGCGATTGATGCAGAGTCGAGAAAAAAAAATTTCTCACCGATAAAGCGGAAAAATTCAAACTGCTCGAATTTATATCTACGAATTCCGGGAAATTTCTAAACGTTTTGATATCGTGCTTCACTCTGTCGACAGGTTCAAGGGAAATTTATTGAAATTAAAAAACTTTCAATATTTAATAAACGTTCAACGTGAATTCCGAGAAATTTTTTTTCTACGTCGTCGATTTTTTAACGAGTCCATGCTGTATTTATTTTTCCGATCATTCTGATTGATCGATCTTTTTTTAATAATACTCTGGACGATTGAATTCTGTTTACAAAAAGCATTATTTTTCAATTGAATTATGCACGAACGCCCCCGTTCATTTATATCTCTGTTCACGAGGATCTCGATACTTCACGTTCGATAATTTGATAACCCGATCGCCCAAAATATGTATTTACGTGGGAAACGCAAACGTGAGAATTATTTGGAAATTTCTATTCATAGAAATATTCGTCACGGAGTTAATAAAAAATAGAGGAATAATCGCATTGTGAAGTGGTTTTGCGAGCAAATTATCGAAAACATCGATTCGTCATTAAGAGATAAGCCAAAGAATTGATAATCAAACGAAAATAGTTTTGTCCATCATTTTTCGCAGAAACGTCGAGACATTAAAATCGGACTTCCCAAGCCCGGGCAACGCGGAGGGGAGTTTTTGCAGATTTCGTGAAACTCGACGAAGAAAACAATGATTAGAAACTAATGAAGGAAAATAAACATATCGAGTAATCAGGTAAATTCCGACATTGCGTCGGAAAAATGGAGAAAAAAAAAATTGGATTAACGTTACAAAACAAAAAAGTAACCCTGAGAAAGTTTAGCAACAAAATTGAGGAAAAAAATGAAGAAAATAAAAGAAGAAAAAAAGCATGTGCGTACTTGGTGTTTGGAGCTTGGTCACGAGGTTGATAATCTTTTGAAAAGGTTCGTGGATTTGACGACGGCCGAGGATCAATATTTGTCGAAGTTGAACATGAAAAATGTCCCGAAGAAGGTGAGCACACAGATAGGGATTTCGTTAAGTGCTATTTTCCGTTCGCCCGAGAGTCTCGATGTCAACAAGTGCGGAATTAACTTCCGGTTGTCCGAAGGTAGCCTCTGGAAATAGTTGCATCACTGCGGTACAGAAAATACAAGAGTTTGTTAAAAATTGGAGTAAATAATTAATCAGTTGAAAAGAAAGAAAGCGAGGGCACGTTATAGGCTTTGGCGTCTGGATCGAAACGCAGATAAGCCCCGAGAAATAGACCGAGTATATCAGCGAGGTACAAACACGCGATTCTCGCATGTGAATTTCTGTACTTCCGCCACGTAATCGCGGTTCCCTCTGTATTATCTTTTTTTTTTCCCTTCCCTCATCCAAATAACGAGTCAAAATAACACGTTCTATTTGTGGCATTGGCTCCGAAATCTTGTTAAGTTTTCGCTAAGCCAAACAAATAATCCATGGAATTACGAATAAAGGAAAGATTAAAATTTCTATTAATCAGAAATCAAACAACGATTCTTTCCTCGTTGTAAAGAATCGAGCAAAACTGTTTGGAAACTACAAACAAAAATGCATCGCTTAGTGTCGTTTTACAACGTCCTATTTTTCATCGACTCGGACACAATGGCGAGTGAAAGGAAAACAATAATTTAGATATTGATTGATAAATACGTCACAACTTCGTGGTGCTCCAAAGTAATAAAATAAACGTTCTTAATTATCGCTACTCCGAGGGATATAAAAAATGAATTAGAGTGTCAAACGAGCTCCGAGGCCCCCCGTATCGTTTTAATCTGTAATCCCCACCCTTATATCGCTATCTTCTTCGTCGCTCACGCGACAGATTTTCTTACTGATAAGACGTTTATGACCTTCTCGATTATCCCGTTACACAATATGCTCGTTATGAATAGGCAATTCCAGGCGAAATTCCCACAGAATTCACCAATCTTTCCACTTTTTTCTCCACGACATTCTCGATAGATTTTTAAAATTCACGATCATCTTGCTTGATTCGATCTACACACGAATCTCTATTCCATAAGAATTTTCGATCTTGCCAGTTTGCAGAGCAACCAAAACATTCGGATATCTTTACGACGTCACGAACGTTCACGCCGAGAAACTAAATGAGCTCAAAACTATGAACAGACTGTCTCGAAACAGATTAATCAAACAATTATCATATAATGACGTTGTAAACTACTCATGACTTTCCGATTTTTGAAAATCCTCATTCCAGCCTGTTTTGGGAGCCTATTCGAAAAGCTGATAAGTCATTGCCTCGGAAATATATTACAAATGCTGTCGATTCATTTGATAGAAGCACGTGGACTGCTCGTGACTTTTTATTGTGTTTTTTTTTATGTCAGCCAGAAAGATACGTTGAGACTAAGGTAAATCATCGTTCGTACTGTTTCAAAGAGACATTTTTTCTTTGGAATTCAGTCCTACTGGGAGGAAGCTTCTTATTCTTCCAAAATTTTGTATAAACGTTCTTGGCATCGAAACTAACGGTTTTCTCCTCTGAAGACAAATTTTCTGACGTTTAGAATTTCAGATATTTAATTTCCCATTTTTTATTTTTCTCATCTAAACGCGTGTAAATTCAAGTCACGTTTCGTTAAAAAGTTGCAAGAAAAAAACAAAAGAAACGCAACTACAATTTACACGCGTTTCGATGGGAAAAATAAAAAATGGGAAATTAAATATCTCAATTTCTAAACGTCAGAAAATTTTTCTTCAGAGGAGAAAACTGTTAGTTTTCGTGCTAAGAACGTTTGTACAAAATTTTGAAAGAATCCTAAATAAAGTCGTTTTGTGATGGTAATACGTTAATTCCGAACCAATGAATTTTATGAGCTTAGAAAAATGTACTCGGGATCGTTGCGCCGGAGCAGCGACCAAAATAACGAAAAATTGATTATAAAAAATGTCTACTGAAAAAAAAATTTGTTTAAATTGACACGAAATTGCTCGTATGTTTGAATGTGTACTTAGAGATTTTGAGTTTTATCACAGTCAAATATAGAGCATCGTAACGAAGGGTATATTAATATCTCGAGAACTTTAGTGTGTTTTTTCGTTATTTTTTTTGTTTTTTTATAATATGTGAAGCCTCTCGAGATAATCCGCGGCGTTAAGGCGGAAGAAAATGTGGAATACGATCAGCAATAAAAAGAGACAATGAAATTTGTCATTGATGTTTCCGCGGCATAGACGAGGCTCCACGTGGAAGGTAAAGAGAGAAATAAAAATAAGGAAAGCAAAATATACGATCACGATGCTGAGTCGTCGACCGAGCTGATGAGAACGTGGACTCGTCGTTAGCAATATTGAGCAATCTTCGCGCGACTCATCCTCTCTTTTCATCGCGTATTTCTGACGGGGTCCAAACACAATCATCGTACTTTTTATTCTTCTCGCTCCAGCCATTATCTTCATCTCCTGACTCAGAATCTCGTCATCTTCGCGCTTCCGGATGCTTGAAATTTGCAACTCCCGCTTACGAGAACCTCTGTAACGTCAGGAAATATTTCGTTACACCATCAAACTCATTCAACGTTACGTCGTACTTTCAATTCCATATAAATCCTGGCAACGACTTAATTCAATACTTTTGCACGTTATTATTCAGTGTAGCTAAAAAAAAAAAAAAAAAATCGTACTACGTACAATTTCTCGGTTTTATAAGTCGCGCCGAGGATTTTTATCGAGTTACATCATTTCTCTGAAACGTCACGCTTTCGTTGCTCCCCGAGCAATCCACGAAACAAATTCTCGAGCACGTAAAACATCACGATCGAGGAATCGCGTGTACGAATTATCGAAAATCTGATTTTTTCGTTCAATTGGCAAAAAAAAGTAAAATTTATTCGAAATACTCGCTTTTTTTTTCAATTCTCAGAAAAAAATCGTGTTGGGAGTGACGAAGAAAACGGCTGTTGAAAAAAATTTGTATTTCGAAGTGCGCATGAGGAAAGGTTGCTCTGTCAAGTACGATGAACTTTGGGACCGGTTTTGTGTATTCGACCTCCGGAAAACATGTTTCTCGTGCGAGAAAACCTCGGCGAGGATGTTTTCTCGGATAAATTGAGTCGGAGAAAAAAAGCGGACGATAAAAAATGATCGATAATGCGATTGAGAGATTCGGTGGACGAAATGGAACGCTATCGCGGTCAGACTCATAGCGTTATTAATAGAATCGTACGAATGTGAGAAAATACGTTTTTTTTTTACTTTAAACAGATACCAGATGGGCCGATAAATAATAATATCTGTACTTTGAAGTCGCATGAAAATGGAACGAAAGTCGATGAGCCCAAGAATTTTCCAACTGCGTTGTAAAAAGTCCTTCGCTCGTTCAGGTTTCTTCGTAAAATGCGCGTTATTTGATTTTCTCGATACAACCGCGAAAGAAACGTCTGGAAAAAAAAAAAGAGACAGAACGATCAAAGACGTAAATGTACAAAAATGATTTTTTATTCCATCGCATATACAAGAGTATAAATATATATGATGCCTTATAAATTAAAAAAATGATGACCTTGCACAGTGAAGAACAAACAGAAAGAAAGGCTTCAAAATTCTTCCCCGATCGCTGACGTCATGTATTCTTTGTACAAAGCCATAAAACGAGCGACAAAGGCTTCCAGATGAAATATTACTTTAGAGCCGCGATGCATACGGTGCTCATATTCTGCAGCCATTGTCGCTATTTCTCCCTTCATTTCGAGATCACAATTCTTTGCCAATTCCTGCACCAGACCCCGGAATATAACGTCACAGGGTATCGCGTGCGTTAACAGCTCGTAAAGTCTGTTGCGAACGTCGAGTATTTTTTTTGGGCTTTGCTCCGCTACCATTATCGAGGCTGTTTGTCTTATAAAGACTTGCCAATCTGGCTCTGTGATTTTTTGATCAGCCGTGAAGGGGTACCTGAAAATTCAACGTTTTTTTTTTTCTTCCTTTGTCCTCGACATTTACATCGATTTTTTAAATTGTTTCTAGCCGTTTTTGAATTTTGGTTAAAAAATCGGAAGAAAAAAGGAAAATCGAGGAAAAAACAGGAGAAAATTGGATTCTTACTGTTCGACTTTACAAGCCTCGAGCATCAGAATAGCTCTTCGGAGATTTCTTCCACTAGTTCGCGCCAGTCTCGTGGCCAATTCGTCCGGCAAATTGAGGCCCTCCCGCTTGCATATATGCCGCAGTATGTTTTCAATTTCTTCGTGAGTCGGCGCAGCGATACGAACTCCAAGACAACGCGATCTTATCGCTGGTGAAACGCGGGAAGTTGTGTTCGCACACAAAATTAATCGACAGGACGTCACGTATTTTTCCATCGTCCGACGCAGAGCGTGCTGAGCGTCTCTCGTTAGTTGATCCACGTTCGTTAGGATCACGACTGAGAAAAAATGAGTAAAAATTAATAACGAGTTTTGTTTCGTTCGTGAGCAGCATTCGCCCTAGTTTTTCATTCAGATTTTTCTCCTCCTCGTCTACGTCCATGCAAAAATTAATTCCGGGCAAAAAAAATGAAAAAATTTTATGTCGCACCTCGCGGAAGGCTGAAAAAATAATTTCTAATTCCTCGATTACCTTTGAAGTCTCGTTGACCACTCGGATCTATCTGGTAAGTTTGAGCAGTAGTTTTTATTAAATCCATAACAACGACTCTGTCGTAAATTCCGACGTCGCTGGGATTAACTTCGATATGAAAGTTGCTGCTTATCGTCATGATCTGCAGTTTTTTTTTGGACGGCGTCTGCAGCAAAAAAAAAAGAAAATACTGGTTTTTTTGAATTTTTGTGAAATATTGATAAAAGAGAAAAATTGTTGGGATTTTACTTCAAACTGCATGTTTTCCATTCTGAGTCGTTCGACGCCGCTGCCGTAAAGCTCTCGGATGATGCTCATGATCCTGGTCTTTTTTCCAGCCCCTGGTGGCCCGTGGACGAGCAGATGTGGAAAATCTCCTTTTTGAACCTTTTCCGACGGAATTATCGGGGCAAAGGTCAATCAAAACGTAATTATTAACGATTTTTCAATTTTCATTCATTTTCGTTAGAAAAGTTTTTTTTTTTTTATCGTAAGGAATAATATTAACCATGTTTTTCAAGTCTTTTGCTTGCTCCAGATGATAATCCAGTTTGCCGAGGCTCGTAGGCCGATATTTGTCGACCCACAAACTCATTTTTTCCCGAACGAGAGATCTTTTCTTTTTAAAAAGTTAACCTAGAAAACCGGCAGGTCGTACGCGATTTGCAGTGCTCTTGGAGCTTTAGGATACAGACGTTTATTCCAGGGATCTTTGCGACAGAAATTGGTTTAGTATTTTTTATCGTTTTATTGTGGTAATTGAATTAAACGCTTAATAAAAACCTAATCGGAAAAACAAACAATGTTTAATTGTGGGGATAATAATTATGATCGAAAAATTGATGTTTACTAACGAGGAATTGGCGGCAAATTTTAATGTTGTTTCACGTAGTACACTGGAGAAGCTGTCAACCGCCATTATTATTTCGTCCCGAAACTGAGTCTCGTTGTATTTCCGGTTTTTGATACTCGAGCGAAGCGACAGTGAATATTTTTTTAGTCAAACAATTATTCTACGAATGAAAGAAAAATAGTTGAAAAAATAACATTCCCAAGCATTGTGAAGTCGTTTTCCAATGAAGTGACTTTCGATGTTTGATTTTTATTATCGAGGCCCCACTCCTGTCAAAAAACCGATAATACAGAGTTCATAAAAATTCAGAGCAATTTCATTCAAGGATAAAAGTTAAGTCCCAGTGAAGGATATGTCTCGGGGCAAGAAGGCAAAGAAAAAAATTGGGGCTCGTAGGAAACAAGATTCTTCGATGGTCGCGTCGAGCGTACGGTTAACCGGTGTCGATGGATCCTCTGTTACGTCGATAAATAAATCCCACACATTGGAGCTAAGTAAAAAAAAAACAAATATACGAAGAGATAAGAAATTGATTCCTTTTGGGAAATTCAATATTTGCGCAATTTTACGTGGTACATTGTTTTTTTACTATTTTTATTACAAAAAGGTTCAAAATCAACAAAAGTCAAGTCTTTGCGATCGAAGAGCGTCGAAATCGCGGAGAGATCGAGTAAACTCGTGATTGCAGAGTCCAGAGATTCCGACGAAAAGCAGCTTCCTGGCTTCATGGCAAAATCCATGAATGCCAACAATTTCGCAATATTTTTCAAAACCGACGAACTCGAGACACTGAAAAACGTTCTTCGGAGAACCGATCTCGTGAGAATGCCTTGAATTTTGATTAAACGTTTTTTTTTTCCTCCTCGTCTTCACGAAACATCGATTTTTATTCAGAAATTTTTCGTAACACAGTAATTTGTGAGTTTAATCGTTTTTCCATGTAAAAAAATTGAGAGAATTCGAAAAATCGAGTAAAAATTGATAAAACGACGTTCACAGTCGAAAACTCCGCTCCTTCTGGGCGCAATAATTCTGGGCAAAGTGGACGTAGTCAAGAGGCTTTTGAGAGACGGTTACCCGATAAATTCCCAGAGCGAAGAGGACAAAACGACCGCGCTGATGTGGGCAGTGAGGAGAAAAGATTTGGAAATGATTAATTTGTTAGTTCGAAACGGCGCCGATTTGACGCTCCTCGATGAGAACAATGACAACGTAGCCCTGATCGCAGTTCAATCTTCCTCCTGGGATCAAAATGATTTTCTCGATTTCTGGTACAGCATCGATCGGAAAATTGACTTGAAACACGTCAACACAAGTGGCTTCACGATATTGCATTACGCGAGAGAAAGACAGTGGCACATTCTCGCCAAACTGATTGACAGAAATTCCAGTTTTTTAACGAGAATCGATTCCATCTCGAAAAATCCTTGTTTCTGTTGTTATTGCTCGACTGCTTCGGCAACACCGAAATACAAAAGCAAGCAGGTTTGTCGTTCAACGTTTCGTCATTTTCAAAATTCCTCACTTTACCGAATAATCATTTCTTTTTTTTTTTTTGTATTAAAAAAAATCTCTCACGACACTGAGACGGAACGGTAATGAATGAATGAAAGAAAAAATTGAAGAAAAATTCTTTTTTTTTTGCTAATTTTTAAGTAAAAGTTTCGAATCTTCGAATAAATTATACGTCACCATATAAAAGAGATAATTTTGGAGGTCCTTCAATCGGAGTATATGGAATCGACGCTGTCTCACTTGACGCTTCTTTTCGACGAGATCGTGAACCGTTATCGCGAAATTTGGTCACGGGATCGAGATCTGGGATATCCTGATTTCCGTGGTGGGGACGGCAGCGAGACAGCGGGGACATTTGACGACCTGGTGAGTCTCCGTCGCGAGGAGATCGCCCGGTTGAATACAGTTTTGCCGAAGCTCGAAGAATCCTATTTGCAAAAACTGCGTGATTGTTGGACTTCGTTGGCTGCAAAAATGCGACAAACGGCGTTAAGAGACGCAAGAAAATTTAAGGAAACCGTAACTTCGATTCAAATACAATTGCTCACCCATCAAGTTTCTCCGGGCAGTGACCAAGGCGTTGACATGAAATTAAAAAATAAAAGTTCTCTTGAAATTCGACATTTTCCTCAGCCCGGACACGCTGCCAGCCAGAAGAACGATGAAGCTTCGTGTTTCAACTTTGAACCTTGTCCTCGAGTCACCGGGGAATCTTGACGAAAGAAAATTCATGTAAAAATAAAAGAAGCTCTTTGTAAATTAGGAAATTAATCGAAAGAGACTCAGAATTATTTGTCCATTCGATCGATCTCTTTTCTTTTATTATTTATACCTGTAAACGTGACAGAATTCAATAGCATTTTATATTTATAATATTGTGTAAAACGTCCATTTCTTTTTGTTTGTTTTGTTGGTTTGTTTGTTCGTTTTTTCATTAGACATATGATTAGTTAATTGGAGTGCTTGATCCATTAATTGCGACACGACATTATGTACGAAGATTTTCTTTTGTGGGGAGAAGGTTCGTTGGGGAGACAACGATAAATCGAACAGCGAAAAGTCTGTTTTTTTTTTTTTTCCACTGAAATCTTTTTTCTTCCTGTTTGCATTAATGAAATTTTTCACACTCTATTTTTGCCTCGACGATTTTTCCGAGCGTTCGTTATTATTATGTATAAAAAACGTCATGAGTGAACGGAAGTGAAACCAGCAAAAATACTAATTTCGTTAAGCGAATGATGGAGCGTTTTTTTTTTTTTTTTTTCAATGCAAAGTAGCAATTCCTTCAACTTCAATGATTTTACGTTGTCTCCGGATGATAATTTCAATATATTACGACGCGATCGATCATTCTCGAGGAAGAATCGATCGGTCTTATAATTTTCCTCCATTTTTAAATCCTACTTATATCTTGACGTTTTTTTTTTTTGCAATTTTTCATTTTGTTTTTCGCTTCTTCTTGATTCAAAAGTGTTTACTCGCCTCGACGATATGACTGCATTCGAGAGAGAACATCAAATGAGACTACAACAATAATAATCGGCGATAATAATCAATTTGTTTGTGTTTTTTTTCTCATTTTTTTTCTTCGAAGGCCTTGGAAATCACACACGCAAGCACACACTCACAAATATCCGCGAATTATCGGCAAAAACGGCAAAATATGCTCTTTTCCCAATTATCCATTCGCATTAAGCGATCGTTTATTTATTCCCTCGCGACTTTAAAGTTGCAGCTCAATGCGAATGATAAATATAATTGTTATCGATAAACGTAACTATTCCATCGTAATGCTCGAGTAACAAATCTTTTTATTGTATATTATTTATTTATTTATATTTTTTAATGAAAACGAGATTCACGAAGATTGTATACGGGACTCGCGCGATTTTGTCCCCTCGAGACGCGACCGTCATCGAGAACAATTTTCAATTGTATTTTTTGTTGTTTTCAATAATCGTTACAAGATTTATTCAATAATGACTTAAGCGTTAGACAGTTCCTGGACGACTCGGTAAAATGGATTACGGTGAGTTAAATACGAATAAAAAATCAAATAAACTAAATCTCAAAGAGTATCGTTAGTTCTAGTCATTGTAAATGTTGCCTCGAAAAACATTTCTGCGACTAAGTTAAAGGGAATAAAAAATGCAGTACGAATAAAGAGAACAGCGCGTGTCGGCGCGATCCAACTACGTCAATTCGCGTCGTGTGCGATCGAACACGAAACAAAATTCGTAGAAAATTTTATCTCTCGTTCTCGAGCCACCGTTTGCTTCCAGGCAACGCGTCGTTTTGATTGGGCTACGACGAACGTGGGAGAAAAATCCCTACGGATTTCGAAGCCACCATTTTTCCGAATCGTTCGTCCGAGCGGAAAAAAAAAAGTTTCAGACTTTTTGCCTCTTTTTCTGGTGCAGCTGCAACTTTTTTTTTTTTGAATTTTTATCGGACGAACGGCGTGGCAAAAGAATGGAGAAAAAATTCATGATTATATTTTCGAGTAAAAAGAAGATTTCTCAATCTCGCGTTGCAATATTTCTGGCTTCTTCAAATATCCTTCAAAAAAAAGTGTGTAAAACGTGCGACCTTGCGAGACTGTTATGAACGAGAATACTACACGATGGGCATGGCGAAATCGTGATCAAAAAGGTGCGATTACTGCGACAGCCTCCCCTCGACTCGTTGGTAACGATGTGCATTCTTCCCATTTGTTGGAGTTTGGATCGTAACATTCTACCGTTGATATCGTTATTTGGGTACGATAGAAATTTATATCCTGCGACTGGTCTCCACCGATGACGTACAAACGACCGTCGGCGGCGGCCACGGCTGGATAAGATCGTCCAATGCTCATCGGAGCCACGGCAGTCCATTTATTCTATTTCAACAAAATAATCGATCAACTCTGCTGCCCGAAAATTCATAAAAATTTGAAAATAATCAAAATTCGAGTTGCAGGTGAAAATTAAATTTTTTAACGATCAGGAAAATTAAAATCTATTCGATGTTTTTATTTTGAATGCTTTTCGGTGACTTTGAATGAAATTGCCGAATTATAAACTCACCTTCTCGAAGGAATATCTCTCGACGCTCGTGCGGAATTCTTGATTCTTGTTCGTTCCACCAACCACGTAAAGATATCCGTCCAGGATCGTTATTCCCATTTGAGATCGAGGCGTGAGCATGGGCGCGAGGTTGTTCCATTCGCGCGTTACGGGATTGTAGGTCATCGTGTCCTGCCGATGTCTGCTGTCGTGAGTGCAACCGCCGATCACGTAAATCAGTCCTGGAATTTGGCATTTTTATGATTTTTATGGGGTCGAGTGATTTTTGAGGTTCAAGGTGTTGCGTCCGCGATGGTTATGGTTATGGATTATTTATTTTACGAGTGTATGAGCTTAATAGCGGAAAATGTGATTTTTATGGGTTTACCCTCGTAAGCTACGACCCCCATGCTGAATCGAGGCTCAGGTAGTTGACCGTGGAGCTCCCATTTGTCGAGCAAGGGATCGTAGGTCTCGATGGAGCCGCCGATATCTTCGCCGACCCATCCACCAAAAGCGTAAAGCGCGTTTTCGAGGGAACAGAGACCAAATTCGCATCTGGGCTCGGTCATACAGGCGATGGACGCCCAAACGTTGTCACGTGGATCGTAACATTCCCCATTAGCTATTATACACGATTCCAGCTCGCCACCGACCACGTAGACTTTGCCGTCGAGGACGGCGACTCCAGGGAGAATTCTGCCGATCCCTATCGGCGCGACTTTGCTCCATTCGCTAAAAAAAAGTGCCAACGATACGTTGAAGCCATATTTTCGGAATTTCTCTGTCGGAGACTCGAATTTTCTTTAAATTTTATTTCGGATTCTTTTTTACCCAGTGAACGTGTCGTATTTCTCGATAGTCTCGTAAATACTCTCAGCATCTCTCGCCCAACTGTCCACCGTGTGTTCGCGCTTCGAGCCACCGATCACGAGGATATTTTTCTTAGCGCAAAGCCGCGGCTCTGCGCGCAAAGGCACCAAACAGCCTTTGTTCGATACCAAATCCTTTTGTATCGATCGCAACGCCACGATCAAACTCGCGTCCTTGCATTCAAGAATGACACTGTCCAGACGTGCCAATGAACATAGACGCAGTCTTATGTGTCCGAGGATCTCAAACACGTAGCAACGACGTGCTGGAATGTCGTGGACGATCCAGTTGTACGCTGCTTGGAAGACCTGATAACCAGGGACACCGCAGATTGTTATTTTTCCGAATTGGAACAAAAATTGCAACGTTTTTTATCAAATATGGTAATTCTTCATAAAAAATTCAGAGCTGTACTCGAAAATTTGTCATTTTTCTATCGCGGACTCTCTTGTGAAACAGAATCAATTTATTTGGAATAGTTTTTTATCACCTGGAATTCAGTGTCGACGTGTATATATTCGCTACTGAGAAAATGAATGAGATAATCCTTTGGCAGATCAAGGAACTCTTCCTCTTGTGAAACTTGAGGAAAATTGACTTCAATAAAGTGTAGGGCAGTCTCCAGTAGATCTAGTCTGTTGTGTGCTTCCGCAAATCTAACAAAACATCAACAAACGTATCAGTAATTAGTACAAAAAATTGACGAGCTTTGCATCGTGGAAATGCAACGAGATCTCATGATTTTTTGAAGCAGAGCGCAAAATTTTGATACAGTATTTCTCAACAATTCCAATTTTTCAAATTTACTTCGCAAAATTGGAAAAAGTGCATCAATTATCGAAATAATTAATCAAAAATATGTTTTTCGTTGTATTCCAACGATCCAAACTCCAGTATCATAAAAATTGGAAGTTTCGACAGAATTACGATTAACCCCAGAACTTCAAACCCATTTTTTTTTCCTTTAAACTACAAACCGGGGTAAATATTTACCCCACGGGTTTCTTGTTCGTAAAATCGTTCTGAGAGCAGTAATCCGACTTTTAAGTACATGAATCTTTTTGTTTTTTCATGCCGAAGAGAATGGTGAAGAGTAATTTTAATTTCATCAAGGTTTAGTTGGTAAAAAATCGAAATACCTAAAAGTGCTGAAAAACTAACTTAGGAACACAGTTTAGAGTTCGTCTGGGGCACCTCGGTTTGTAGTTCCAGGGTTAATATGAATTTTTCGATAAAAACGATTGCCGTATAGAGAAAAATGAATGGAAATCATGAAAGGAATGATTTTTTCTGCGTACCTATAAATTCCAAGTGCGTTGGAGTAATGTAATTGTTGACGCAAATAATCTATGCAACCAGAAACAACTTCGTCGAGTTCGAGCATGTCAGCGGCGGCGAATAACTCTTGTACATTGTCCTGAGTGATATCGACGTTGCCAGTGTAAATAAAATCTATGAGGATGGATAGAATGTTCGGAGAGACGGAATGAATTTCTACGAGTTCTTGTTGTTCCTCGACCAGGCCGCCGGTAAACATGGCATTGAAATAAGCGCTACTGGCCGCCAGGACCGATCTGTGAGCTCTTATCACGCTGTCCCCGGCGACGATACCAACGTCGCTGAATTGATTCTTGAGACGCTGAGCATTGAGGTTTCTCAACACCTTTGGCGCGTAATGACCGACCGCGTAAACCGTGCTCGAGACGTCGGAGGCCTCTCGCATTTGTTGCGTGGCAAAACCCATTGTTTGAGTATCGTGTCCACTCTTCAGTGGCGGCACTGAGCCATCAGCCATGAAACCATCGAGTTGACCTTTGTCCACAGCACCTGCAAATTTAATCATCGTTGATCCAAAGTCGACAATTTTTAACATTTTTAATATTCGATATTCGTTTCTTTATTTTTGGAATTGAAATTCCGATTTTATGGTTTTTTTCAATCTCATTTTTCGTTCTTTCCCGTGGGAGTTTGAATTTACGTCATTTCGTATTTTTGACTCTAATTGTGATCGACGAATGAGCTTTTGATTAGATAGTGAATTAATTAGGTTGGGTATACTCACGACATATACGGGACAGCACTTTATAAACGCCGTGGAAAGATTTGGTATTGTTCTTTCCTTTTAAGCGCATCACTACAATATCATTTTTTAAATTATTTCACTGTCAATTATATTCTTCCAATTGTTGCTGCACACTCGATAAAATTTTATGTGCGGTGAAAGGAAAAAAAACAAAGGCGAGAAAAAAATTCGTTGCGGGGGAATTACGATAAAAATACACAAAACTTTCCGCAGGCAGACACCTCGGTAATTCGTTTAACCAACGCGCTCACATCAACACACACCCTTGATTAATTCTATTAGTGAAATATACATACATATACGTTGATATATATGTGGATTTAGCGAGAAAGTTTACGCGAATAATTTTGGATTTTTCTCAAACGAAAATAAAACACTGGCTCGCGTGCTTATGAGTTATGAGATTTTTTTTCCTCTTTTTCCTTGACATATGTCAAACATTATAGGGACTTTGTGATATTAGTCGCGAAACACTAGTCGGGAATCGATCGATTCGGCCGAAAATATAGAATTCGATAAAGCGCGAAGAGGGAGGGAACGAGCGAGAAAGATTGATGACACTTCGGTGCTGCTGCACACGATATTATTAAACACTTGACGAAATTGCTATTCATCCATTTCCCGTCTCACAAAAACAAGCCCTGCTCTTGTATCGTAAGAATTTTGAAAAATGTTTTCTTCTACAAAAATCCGTTGATTTTCCCAACCAACTGATCTCCAATTTTTTATTCCAACGTCCATACCAATACGACTGTGAATGTGTGCACGAATGCATGCACATACGTTCGAAAGTTCGTAGCGCCATCTCGACACTCAATTTAATTTTTCTTCTCTATTATTTTTTCAAGTTTTGATCGAAATTTTTGCTGACAACCATCAGTAAATTTGAGGTATTCGAAAATTTAATGATCTTTCTTAATTTCCCATTTTTCAAACTATTCGTAATAAATTCGCTCGCCTGCGAATTTCGCGTTCAATTTTCTGTGTTCAGTTTCTGTGATGACATTGATTGGACGACTCTGGAAAACAGAGGTTATGTCCGTTCACGTGAATTTCATGTTTTTTTCTTTCACTTCTTTACTTCAACAAATGTTTCCTCAATTATAAATCGCCTGAGGTCGAAAATAAAAGTTAATTGTAGCCCAAGCTGAAGATCGCGTTCAGAAATATTTCCACAAGAATTGACAATTTTCGGGAAAATCAAAACACAGGCTCTCAAGTCAAATGAGCGTTTAAAAATTGAAAGTAATTAATTCGACAAAATTTCATAAATTGTTTTCACGGTAAAAAATATACCAACGAAATATTTGTTCCAACAAAAAAAAAAAAAAATAACAGTCTTCAATTTTTTTAATCCATTGGAGACAAAATGAAAGCCCAAGCTCTGGCGAACTTGGACTCGGCGATAAGTTCCCTGCACAAAAGCATTGCGAATTTTCCAGTCGGTGCAATTTCCATCCACGATTACAAGCCGACGGAGGAAAAAATTAAAGATATTAGAGAGTCGTTGGTAGCCCTAAATGCCAAAATGTTGGCGTTGAGAGCGAAAGCCGAAGCCCGTAAGTGTCCCGTGAGAAAAAGAACCAATTCCCATCAAGTTTACTCGCCGCGTCATCAATTTTTCATTTCTCCATAGAAAGGCCTTCGGAAGCCCTGAACGAAATTGATGACGATTTGCACATGGAATTGCAAGAGAGAATCGCGCATTGTACAATCAACAAACTAGCCATAGCTTCCTGTCTGCAAACCAGCGAAATTCAAGGAATTTTGGAAAACTCCGAAGACAGTGAAATCAGCAAGTAAAAACTTTTTTTTTTTCAACATTCCTTCAAAATTTTGCACGATCGTTCCTATGGTTCGAAAACTGAAATAGCGGCCAAGCTTCATTCCCGACCCTGAACCTGGAGTCCTGAAAAATCTCATATTCATTATTTCACGAATTCCTGTAAAAATTACAAACAAACAAAAAACGCAATAAAAAAAAAATTGATGTTTTTTAGGACACTGAGAAACATAATGCAAAAATTGTTCACCTTGAACGATCTGGTGATCAGTTGGGACGAGATAAGAGCAAAGGAATGGGAAAAGGAGTTACAATTGAAATGTAAGCTCCAAAAGTCGCTTTCCGAATTCAGAGACATCTTGACACATCAAGAGAGCATTAGGAAGGAAAAGCTGAAAGAGACGAATCCTCAAATAGCGCAGTAAGTTTTGCAAGCAAAATTTTCTCATGTCCTACGTAAAGTTCAATTTCCAATGTGATTTTTAACTTCCAGGCAAAAAGAATCGATAGATCGAAGGCTGCAAAAAATCAACATAATGAAAAGATTGATAACGAACATTTGTGCGGCGTCCGCAAACGTAGTGAACGAGCCTCAGCTCAGGGAACTGTCGAAAAAGCACAGAGAATTATTAAGCATTGAGACGGTCCAGGAAATGGCGAGAGAAACGAGTCCCGAAGATTCTTGATGAAAAAAAGAAATTAACCGGATACCAAAAAGTATTGAAACTCGCGCAGAACTTTCGGATCAAATGTATTTTCCATTTTTTTAAATACGAGAATACTCACATTATTTTTGTACCGATCTAATTAATTAATTGTATAAATTTCATTTATAATTAGTCTAAAGATTCGAAAAAATTACGTATTGATCATTTACCAATTTTTTTTTCACGTGCTCAACTAATAAATTGAGAAAATGATTGAAAAAAGTTATTCACTGGTGAAGTAAATTATCAAGAGTTTACGGTTCTTTTGGACAATCAATCCGTTTGCGTGGATTGATCGACTCGAGAAGGTACAACTAGAATCGAGTCGTCCATGGAGAGCGAACGTTGCTGCAGTCGTTGCTGCATCTCCGCAGAGATCGTTTGCGTAGGAATGAGCGAGTTGTTTCTCATTCTCGCGATTGGCTCGCGCCCCTTAATTTTGTACCAGCCTCGAGGTCGCTTGGGTATCGGGCTCCTTGCGTCGTTTAGGGGATTCCCAGAGTCCGGGGAACGTAGAGGAACAACTTCGTCCACGTCGCGAGAACGTTTGGCATTTCTTGGCGACAAAGCCGATGCCAAACTCGTTGAAACTCTCAACGATGCTGCGCTGGATTCTGGAGTCGCCGATCGCAGAGATAGGCGCTGAGGCTGCTCCAATGGCTCTCTGGACATGTTTCTCGAGGATCTACTCCCTGCAGTAAACGAATTTTTGGGGAAAAGGAAAAATTACTTCGAGGGCTCGTGGCTTTTTAATTATTTTGATGGGAACGTTTTGATGGGGATTTACCTGAAAAATTGCGGAATGCGACCTTCACGGCACGAGCCATTGAAGCGAAAATTCCTCCGGAAGTACCAGCATCGGATTCTGTGGCGTTGATCGTGGAATTGGGAGTTTTGTAATGTTCGATGGACGAAAAACTCATGTAGCTATCAACGGAAATAACGGATGATCCTGATTTTGGAGATTCATTTTTTGGTTTGGCGACTTCGAGAGACTTTGCCATTTTTCCGCTGCTACCGGAAACGAGCTTTTTTAGGCTCGAGTCCAGGAGAGGCACCAGCTCGCTAGTGTCCAAGGTGCCACTCTTTTCAACGACGAGCATCATTACTACTCTCGATGAAGAAGCCTCGGTCGTTGATTTTACGATTTGCGGGCTTTTGAATTGACTGTCGAGAATTTGGAACTTTGATCGGGTATTTAGACGTTCGAGCTCATCGGAATCTTCGTTTTTTCTTTCTTTCTCAAAATTGCTCTCGTTTTCGTCGATGATTCGGACAGCCGAGGCCGAGAGTTTGTCAACGAGGGGTATTGACAGCTCGGACAAGCTTTGTCGTGCCTCGTAGAAAATCTCATTTTCGATATCCTCGAATTCCTCGTTAACAGTTGTGCTCTGAACTTGATTTTTCATTTGGAATTGATCCGAAAATCTGACTTTTTTTGTGGAATCGTTTTTTTGACTGTCTACATTGTCAGCGGCGACGGAATCTTCGGTTTTAGCGTTTTCGTCAAGTTCTTGCATCGCGTCGAGCATTTTTCGCCCAGAATTGCTGCTCCGACTGGAATAACTCGAAATTTCGCTCATGATGATCGATCGGTTTGAGAGAATAGATCGCAGTGGTGTGCGATCGGCCAAGCTGGTCGATCTCGACGAAAAACTTTGATAATTCGAGTCGCTCGAAGCGGAAAGACTCTGGCAATTTTTGTCGCTCGTCTCTTTCGTGCTATTTTCTTTTTCACTCGTAGATTCGTTTGTTCTTTGATTCTTGAGAACTTGGGCGCTGAGTTTAGGAGTTTTCAGTGAAATATTCGGACTTTTCGGGGTTTTGAAAACAAATTGGGTCTTCGAACCGTGGCCACTTACGTGCATAGGCGTGCTCGTGTTTCTCTTGAATTCCGGCGGCGATATCAGGTCGATAAAGTTGGCGTTACAATCTCCCTCAGTCGCGGAGCTTTGGTTTCTCGTTGGACAAGAGCCAGAGGGTGTTTTTGTCAAGGACGGCGGTGAGTTGAGAGTGAAATTGGATTCTTCGCTCTTCTCCAAACGACAGGTCGTTCCTGCTCGATTGCACGCACCGAACGATTGCAAATCTTTCGAATTTCTATAGATCACACCGCAAAGACGACAGCACAATGGCAAATGATGGAAAACAACGTGACAGAAAAATTCTTCATCGTCGAAATTCCTCACTATTAGCCGCGCTGAGCAACACAGAGGACACACGGATTTACGACAAGGGTGTTTCTTCTTCACGTGCTCCGTGCAACAGTCCCAGCAACAAAACACCTTGCGGCACACGTAGCAGCGATTCTTCTGCCAAAATTATAAACAATTACTCCAACTGGACACTTTTCTTTCCAACTTTTCAACTTTCATTGCAAAAACCGTTAAAGACTTTCATCTTGTAGAATATTATTCCGTGTTTACCTTGTCCGTTTGCATGCTTTGTTTTCCTTCTCACCTTCGACCGTCTTACAGGTCAGCCGGACTGTTTATCGGACGAATGGAACTCTCTCTCTCTCTCTCCAATTTCCAAACGCGATGGGAGGGCGAGACACGTGACTTTATCGTAAGGAACTCAATTGTCCGGGAATTTCGATTCTCGGGAATTTGCGTTTGAACAAAGACGACGATTGATTCGGTGAGAAAAAAAAAATTAGAAAAATCTTTTCAAATAATTTTGTGCATTCGTGTCCTTGTATTTTTTTTTTTTTTTACAAGTAATTAATCATTGATACTCAATGCCTCGAGATTTATTGGATTTTCTAAACTTTCTCCGGCCATCGCGTCCGATTTTTTGCCCCGAGCCTCAAGTTTGAAGTTTTTAATCGATGTGCTCGCTAAATCGTGACGCACGACGCTGGAATTTGGCTTCCTGAGATCCATCGTGCCATTTTTCAATAAATCGGAAGCTTCTGCGTACGGCGGCTCCAAGGGACTTTGATTCGGTTCGTGGTACTCGTAATCCTTCCCATCAATCTGGATCGTTAAACAAAAAAGAAAGACACACGGTTTTAACTCGGCACGAGATAAACAGATAAGCACGATATGGAAAAGTCGGTCGATGCATGAAAATATTTATTTTGTCTGCAACGGGCAATTTTCCGTGGGGAATTAAATCAACGAAACGAGATTATTCGGAAATGTGAACTGAAGCGCTCACACACACGTGGCGAAGCCAAAAATTCGATTTTTCGAAAATATTTCTGGGTCGTTGGTCGAATACCATGATGAAAAATTATCCAATTATCCATAACCCACTGCAGCTATGAAAGAAAAGTTTCATGTCCATTTCATTGGTGCTCAAAAATAAAAAAACTTCTTTTTAGATTTTTAAACGTGTTTCTAGCAACGGGAACGATTCCCTGTGGAAAGGGAACGACGGATTTGCATGCAATTTGATGGATCGGATGTTTTAACAATTGTCTCGTCTCCGTGCGTGATTTTTTTTTGGAAAGTCTCTATTTTTGCTAATTTCTCAAGCACAGAATGGGAAATTTGGTGGTTTAGGATAAAGAACGAAGAATCACCTTGAGCGGATAACAAGAATCCGAGTCCGGTTGACTGAGATCCCCACAAACAACGAACGGCACGATGTACCTGCAAAAATTTGAATGTTTGAATTTGACGAATAAACATGCACGAGAAGAATTCAATTTTGTTGATAATTTCAATTTAACCTGTTGACCCCGGTCAATTGATCAAAGTTCAGTGGCTCGTGGGTCAAAAGTGGGTTAAGCATGTGAGGTTTGTAGCCTTCGGGTGGTTTGTAATCCTGACAAACGATGAAAGCCTCAATGCTCGAGTTTCTCGAGCTGCTTGGCTTGGCGGTCGTCACGTGAGAGAAGAACAATTTTATCTGCGAGTACAGAAGTGATATGTCCTTGGTCCGGAATATTTTTGCTACAAACGTTCCACCTGGCCTCAGTATGTGAGTCGTTATGTTCAATGCTGCTAGGAGCAATTGTGATTGAATGTAAATGTCCATGTCGTGAAGTCCTGTAACTGGAATTTATTATTTTGTCATAAAGTAAAATTATTAGAGAAATGTGCACGAAAGATCGAAACGTATTCGCTGATTTCGCGGTAAAAAAAAAATCGATATTTAGCTAATGCAATAATTATGAGTGCCGTTTCGATAATTTTTCACAAATTGGAGAAGATTCCAATATGCAAACAAATTTTTTAATTTATTAATTGAGATAATTTGCAGCTGATTCTCTTGTAAAGCTTACAGTGACACGACCATGCCACAGTTTTATGAACAAAATTCTGGAACTCTTGTGTTATCTCCAAGTTTTTTTTTCTCCGTGCCAAGAAATTAAGCAATTCGGAAGTCGCTATGATATAGAAACAATGTTAGCAAATGTTTCAAGATTCCGTTCAACTTACATCCGATGATGACAGTTTTATGAACGAAATTCTAAAACTTTTGTGTTATCTCCAAGTTTTTTTTCTTCGAGGCAAAAAATCAAGGAATTTGGAAGCCGCTAAGATACAGAAATGATGTTAGCGAATATTTCAAGATTCCCTTCAATTTTTATCCGGTGATGACAGTTTTGTGAACAAAATTCTTGAATTTTTTTTCTCTGTGCCAAGAAATTAAGGAATTTGGAAGCCGCTATGGTTCAGAAATGATGTTAGCAAATTTTTGGAGATTCCGTTTGATTTTTATCCGTTGATTCCAATTTTTAGCTGCCGATGATTATAATTCCAATGTTTTGGGTTTGATTGATAATCGTTTTGAAATTCTCACCATCTGGAGCTCCGTCGCAGACCACAAGGTCCGCTTGAGTATTTCCAAAATGTGCTACGATGCGTTCGGCTGTAGAAACACTCGTAATGTCTCCTTGGATTTGGACGACACCGTCCAGAGGAGCCATGGCTTGTAAATCTACGGCGACGATTTGAGGTTCCGCCGATTCTCCATCCTTGTTGTTTTCCCTGAAAAAATGGAGGGTTGTGTGCGGCATTTGTGGATTATGAATTTTTTGTCAATTTAATAATCGTTATGGAAAAGCCGTACCTGAGTTTGCGCGACAAAACTTGGCTCCAGCTTCCCGGAGCAGCACAAAGATCGACAGCTTTTGTTACTCCTAAGAATAAACAAAATGGAGCAAATTTGGATTGTTGAGGAATTTTTTGGATTTTCGTGTTGTACTTTTTGAAAATTTACGTTTTTGCATTTGTTGATTTTTGTCTTTTGCTCACCTTTTAGGATGTGGAACTCTCTGTCAATCTGCAGGAGCTTGAATGCACTCCTTGCTCTCCAGCCCTCCTCCTTTGCTCGTCTGTAGTAAATGTCGCGTTTGTCCTTCGAAGTTTTACCCATCGTCAATTCATGAAATTCACACTTGCCGCGATTGATTCTGTTTTTTGTTAAAATTCGATTTATTAATTTACAATTCGAACGATATTGTATTTTTTGAGGTTATGTATATCGCGCGTTTTTTGTCTATCGTCTGGATAAAAACTTCGATGATCTTTCCTCCAGACAGAAGGAGAGATCAATGTTGCGCGCTAAAAACTTCCACGTCAAGTGAACGACCGAAGATTCTTTTTGGCGTTACGATCAATGGCGGAGGATTTTATAAAATTCATTTTTATAATTTCTTCTTTGATTTCTCGTACTCGTTACAAAATTTACAGAAGATTTTCAATCGCAACGTCTAAATTTTCGTTTTCCATTGAATTGAACGCACTGATTTGATTCCACGGACATTTCACCCGGACGAATTGTGAGGTTAGCTTTTGCATCGACTCTATAGGTTTTGAAGAGCATCGAATAAACGCGCCAACTGATTCATTCAACGCAGTCTTGATCTTTCAAATACGATCCGAGTAGCTCACTCGCAAAGGACAGTTAAAAAATGCATGAACAGAGCTTTTAAATGCTCGTGTCAAAATTCTGGAGAACAACAAACACCTGTTCGGGGCTCGCCATATTATAAAAGCATCAGCTGTTTAGACTGTTGAGTAAGGCGCGATTATTAAGAAAAGACGAGAAATTCAAAGGGGGAAACATTCGCATTTTCAAAGAAAAGAAATTCGTACGACGAGATAGTAGGAAGGAAGCAGCATATGAAATGTCTTCGTGCAGAATGATAAATTATGTTACGAGCACGTTCAAGTGTAGATAAAATTAAAAAAAGTGTTAAACGATATTGTGAAAGATTTTGATGCAGTGTTTTGACAAGTTTTTTTTCCTTCTTCGAACAAAAATATGAAAATCGTTCATGTTGAGCGTTCGAGTGACGAGGCAAGTGTTGTCCAATATTCTTATAGTTCGAGGAGAGAACAATTTTCCGGGAGAATTGTAATCGCGAAGAATGGAGTGGGGGGAGGATGGGGCGAGAAAAAGAGATTTTGTAGAGGAATATCGGAGTCGGTTTCGCGCACATTACGCGGGTTGACACTTCAGTGTCTTCGTAACGACTGGCAAGTTTGGATGTGCGTGCTCTGTTGCACGAGTAACGAGTATTTTGTTTTTCAAAGTAATTAAAACAAAAATTATTGATAGAACCGAAAACAAAAATTCTGATTTATAAAATTGGTCAAAAAATTGAAGAAAAAAAAACGAAAATAAATGTTTAAAAAATAAACTGCTATGGATGTCCCGTCTCAAGGTACAGTGCATTCACTTACGTCCGAAAACAACGAGATAACGAGCGATTACTCAATGACGGAACTTGAACCTCAACACACTTACAACACTGATTATTTTTCATAGTTTTCCAGCTCGTAAATAATAGTTCGTCGCAATTTTGTTTTTTCGAAAATCGAACGCAGAGAATTTCACGTTGCTCTTATCAGTTTTTTTTCGATCATACATCGATATTCGTAGATAAAGAGCATGTGCGTGGAACGAGTTCAATCAAAAACTAGGAAATTACGACAGGTTTCGTGTTTGACGTGCTATCGTGAAATTTCGTTTACAACTGTGTAAACACACTAAAAAATGTACACACAAAAAAATGAAGACACAAAATACTTCGGGAATGGAACGTGAATCGATAAATTTTGCAGAATCAACAATTGTTTTTTTTTTTCCATTGCCCAATCGAAACGAAGGCTTGAAAAACGATTCGCTCGATTTTTCGACCCCGGAATAATTACAAATACTCCGCGCTTGCTAATCGATCGAGACACAAGATAAAAATGAATAATCTCCGAGAAGCTCGAGCGAATTTTTTGTATTATTTGTTCGCCTTGCCACGACGAACTATTTTTCGTAAAATGATTTTTTTTCCCCCATAATTATCAACCGCAGACAAAGGACACGATAAGCAACACATTTTTCTTTGATCTTACGACCACGTGTTTGCATCTACCTCGCGATATTTGCGATTGGAAGAGAGTCACGGTGAATTAAATAAATAAAAATGTTCACATTTTGCTCCAAATTCCATTTTCTCTCAACTCGAAATCAATATTGACCGCCTGAGATATATAATTCTGTTACGTTATGTAGGTCAGGTACATCGAGTTCAACAGCCTTCTATCTGCATCGTCATTTCAAAAAATAAAAATCTCATTCTATCAGCCACAGTGTCAATAATTTCGTGGCTAATCATTCAGCCTACATTTCCATCTTTGTAAAAAAATTTTATGAGTAAAGCACTCAGTCAATCTCAAAGAATTTGCCTGCTCGGGATTCCAGACAATAATTCAAATAAAAATATGAATTCTCATGATTAATGACAATGTTTATTATCGAATGTCAAAGAATTTTGCGACTGGAAACAAAATTTGTTCGAAAAACTGGGATTCACCACTTTTTCGCCTCCTGAATAAAATTTTGTTGTACGAGCGAATTTTATTTCTCAACGAATCAATTTCCCACTGTTATTCTTGATCCTAGAACGGTAACCTTATTTCTTTTTATCTATTCCGCCAATCTGGGCTCATGAATGACCCCAATTTTGAAAAATTTAACGAAAAGGGGGCTCATTTTTTTCGAATTTTAATGCAAGATCACGTGATCCTGGGGAAATGTTGCTTGAGGTAAAAAAAATCGTAAAAAATGCGACAAAACGATAAAAAACGGGAGAACGAAAGGGGCAAGGGCGCAGGATCGTTTTTGACCCCAGGTTACCGTTCTAGGGTTAATAATAATGACAAAAAATCGATCGTTAAGTCGAGTTTGATAACTCAACAATTATTTTGTATGTAATAATGAATTTCACGTAGTAACGAACGTAATTAATTTATTAAACGGAATTCGATAACGTGGTAAGCACGAGGAAAATGTAATTAACTCAAGGAAAATGACAAAATGTCCCTGTAATTATTAATCGTAATTTTAGCCACGTCTGACGTCAGACTAAGTGGGATTTTGTTCGATAAACTAATGTCCATTCCTCGATGAAAAATCTCGCAGTGTATTTCTTGAAAATACTGCAGAAAATCGATTGTTATGTCGATTTGAATAAATAATCAATAAACTGTAATGTAGTTATTGATTTAATTTTGTGATGGATTTGATTTATTTATAAATTTGAATGAAATGTGTTGAGAATGAAGGAAATGTGATTAGATTGATAGAAAAGACTAAACGTCCATGTAATTATCAATCACGATGTAAAAGACGCCTGACCTTGACCACAGTGCGACTTTGATGTTTTCGCTCAAGACTCATAACCGCCTATGAAGTCGAGGTTAATGAGGATATATATGTGGGTGCTGTTGCTTATTTCGTAAAACATGTATTCGCGAGGAGAATTTCAATAATTGTCGTTCGGATCGAAGGCCCCGGGTTCAATTCGTTTTTTGTTGCCCATGACATACTTGTGGGTCGTAGGAAAAGAGAAAATTTCGTTGCGGACGTCCGGACAGAAAACGTCAATGGATAATGGGTTTTTCATATCGAAAAAATCGAAAATCCTCGAAAGATTTCCACACTTTTTTATCGGGGGAATCTTTTCCTTTAAGACTGTCGTACTTGACATCTTATTTTTCTAAATTCATTAGCAAATTCTAATGATTAGCGTTGACGTAATACTCAATTGAGATTAATGCTGTGTTTACGTCTAATTAATTCAGTCGATTGTCGCAAATGATCTTGAGAATGAAAGACCCACTGATGATCAATCGATGATGCCAGTGTCAATACATTTCTAATTGATTTGTATTTATGGTCAAGCACACAATTAATGCATAACTGTATGCTGCGTTATTTTCTTTTTATTTCTTCTTTAGAGATTCTCTCGGATTGTTGACATTTTTTAATGCACGCTCGAAGGATCTTCAGCAAAGGCTTCTTTTCGTTTGATATTTTTTTTATCATCTTTGCGAGATAACTGATAATCGCACGATTAAATATTTGCTTGAGACCATTTTCTAATCATGGAATTTTTCCTCCACAACGATGAAAATCGTCCATTCGAAGTCTGTCTGTGTTTTATCATTTTTTTTTTTTTTTGTATTTTGTATCGTGATTTCGAACTTTTTGTTTTACAATGAAATTCCATTTGCCCGGGACCGAAAATTCCGTAAATTAAAAACTCGCGATCGGCCGTTTTTTTAATCGTCCGATTCGATTGACTTTTTCGTTGTGGAAAAAATTATAGATACGAAATTTGAGAAGAGCGATACAGGGTCGCAGGAACGAGCGGCTAAAATCGCAAGATGGCGAAATATCATAGCTTTTTGGTTACTTGGACTGTGCAACAATTATGGCTACGTCGTGATGCTGAGCGCTGCGCACGACATTCTGGAGGCGAAGTTCGGTGACGATGTACGATCAGATTTTTTTCTTCTTATTTGTTTTTTTTTTTTTTCTTAATTGTTTGCGGATGTTTTTTTAAATTTTTTATAGAAAAACGAACCGGCGGTCGTCGTTAACGTAACAATTGCAGATCCCACGTCACGTCAGTGCAACACGGTGTCCACTGGAGCTATTTTACTGGCGGATATACTGCCCAGTTTGACAATCAAATTGATTGCACCATTTTTACCATTTTTCGTCAAGTAAGTCTCGGCAATTATTCGTGTTTTCAAAAAATTCACATTCCTTCTAGAGAGCCTCGTCCTTGGAGAGTTCTTCTTGGAATAAACGAAAGAAAAATTCCGGGTTCCACGTCGTGGAACAAACCAGAAATGAAAAAATGTAGAAAATTCGACTTTTTTTCTTTTTCTTGATTGCAGTGTTCGTTTGACGGTATGCGTGACGTTGACGATACTGAGTTTCTTAGCAGTTTCATTCGCAGAGGTACAGTGGGTGACCATGATGGGGGTTGTCTTGACGTCGCTTTCGTCAGGACTTGGCGAAGCAACGATAATCAGTCATGGGCATAAATATGGAAGAGATGGAATCACAGCATGGTCGTCGGGCACTGGAGGTGCTGGAGTAGTCGGTGCATTTTCTTACGCTGCATTGAGGGTCGTAATGTCAACCGAACAGGCACTTTTGATCATGCTCGTTGTACCAGTTGCCCAGGCCGCTGCGTTCTGGTTCATTATGACCGAGCCACACGACAGCAACTCAGTCGCAAAATACGCTCTTGAGAGCCAGGAAGAAATAATTAAAGCACCTGCCAAAACGACTCGTGAGAAATTCGCCCTCGTACCTACGGTCGTCAAGTACATCGTTCCACTTGGCCTCGTTTACCTCTTCGAGTATTTCATCAATCAGGGATTGGTAAACATTCCTTTAATAACCAGAGCATAGCATTTTTCATGTTTAAAAAACTTGGAAAAGTTCGGAGATTATTAAAAAATTACCAATTAACAATTTTGACGATCGAATTTTTTAGATTTTCTTTTTCATTAATGCGAAATAGGAATTGCAATTGAGATTTCAATGAACAAAGATTGAATTCCGAAAACTGACGAATTAACAAATTTGATAAGATTTTCGATTTTTCAATTATCAATTTTCATTATGCAAATAGGAATTCAGTGGAAATTAAATTGTGAAAACTGACGAATTAACAGGTTTGACAATCGGAATTTCGATTCGCGATGAAAAATATTAATTTCGACAAAAAAAAATTGAATTTTTCATAAATTAGTAAAGAAATTTCCCATTTTTTCTGAATGGGCCAACAAAATTATAAAATTTGGATGTTCCTGAGTCATTTCTTTTTGCCACTTCTCGGTGAACTCTCTTTCCCCCAAAAAAAAAAAAAAAAAAAAAAAAAAAAAAAAAAAAAAAAATGGCTTTGCAAGAATGTTTCTAATGAGCACTAACGCGGTCGGTTATCGTAGATATAAAGTGGAAATCTCGATCGATAGGATGCTGGGAAGTGTCCAACGAGTTGGGCAATTGATTTGAATCTCTTGGCTCGATTGTATCGAAAAATATTATTTTCTTTTCTGATATTCGTGTCTGTTAATATTTCAGTGAATTGAGGCTTTTTGAAAAATATGTTTTCAGTACGAATTGATACAGTTCGATAATATATGGTTGAGCCACGAGGACCAGTATCGATGGCTCCAGGCGGACTACCAAATCGGCGTTTTTATTTCACGCTCCTCAGCCGGATTCGTCACGTTCAAACGAATTTGGCTCATGTCGCTTTTCCAGGTAAGACTTCAGCACTTTTTGGCCGAGCTCTTCAGCAAATTGCGTAAATTTCCAGTTCCCATCTTTGTAAAGTTTTAATATTTTTTACTTACTTTTTGAAAGGCTGTCCTTCGAAAATAGTCAACTAATGTTTCTTTCAGTTCATCAACGTCATTTTGTTCTTGACGGAGAGCCTTTACTTTTATATTCCAAATATCTGGATCGTTTTTGCCCTCGTTTTGTGGGAGGGTCTTCTCGGCGGTGGAGCTTACGTTAATACGTTCTACAAAATGACAGAAGAGGTAAGAGAAAAAAATTAAGAATTTTTAAAACAAAAAAAAAAACGAAAAATTAAAGAAAAAAATTTGAAAAAAAGAAAATCGGCAGAATTTCGCACAATTCGAAAATTGTGAGATTGGCAAAGAGATCAAAAGTCATAATGACAAAAAAAAAAGAAAAAATTAGGTGGACAGGTTTGGGGCTTTGGGAAAATTTGTAAAGAGAATATTTACCATTTTTTGAAATTTTCAGGTCCCAGCGAATGACCTCAAGACCTCACTGGGAATCGTGAGTATGTCGGATTCGTTGGGCATCGCAATGTCCGGTTGGATATCGATAATGGTACACACAGCAATTTGTAAATTGCCCAAACCGATTCGATGATATGATCAAGAACGAATCGTAGCGATGGACGATCGACTGACCTCGAGTCGTACGTGAACGACAGTGTCGATGGTAAATCAACGGAAAACATAAAACAAAAACAAAGAAAAACACAATGAAAAAGTTGTAAATTCATAAATGACGAGAAAAAAGAAAGAAATCAAGGGGAAAAAACGAATATTTCAAAAGAAATCAAAAGCGCTTGGGAAATTCCAAAATCAATCAATTTCCAAGCGGAAAATTAACTATTTTTCTACTCGGACGGTGAATTAGCCAGTGAAGGAGGAAGTGCACAAAATCTTTGGCTTTTTTCTCCGAACAAAAATATATTTGCCTACTAAAAAGCTAAAACAATATTAAACTCGAATTTGTATTACAAATTGTTAACAGATCGTTGAGTCCCTTGGACAAAAGTTGATTGTCTTCGAGACTTCAAATTACTTAGAATAAGTTTTTTGTACATATTAAAAAAATGACAATACAGTATAGAATAATAGGCCCGAATTGTGCGATATTTGTTAACGAAGAATTGAAGAATAACAGAGAATTCATTTTTCTAATCGTGTCCATTGATTTTAGACAAATTTAGCCGAAACGTTTTTTTATCCTTCACGCTCCACTTTACTCTCGAAAAATTTTTTCTACCTTAGCCTGATATGTAAAAAAATGTCTATGCATTTTCTGTTATATTTATTTTGTTCTTTTAACACCAGAGAGAATTTTCTCGATCGCGCATTTTAATTGTCTTTTTATAGGAACCTCGTTAATTGTTATTATTGTTATTATTTTTTGTTTTGTTTAGTATTATTGTTGTCGTCGTTAATTGTATCAGCGCAATAATCATCTGGAAAGTAGTCGTATTGGCACACTCGTTTTTTTTCCTCCTAAAAATTTCACTCTCTCTCTCTCTTTTTTTTTTTTTTTTTTTTAAATTATTTTTACGCATTTTTTTGATGTTTGTTTTTGCGTTTTCGGGATCCCACGCTGCTCTGCTTTCCCTCAGCATTAAGCGCATCTGTCGAGTATGAGCTTACCTGATTCTTCGTACTCCTGACGCGATAACCACATTTGTTGAAACGAACCCAGTGAACTCAATATCGAACCTCCGATCCATGCACCGTAACGTCTCTCGCTCGAACTGTTTGCACTGATTATTTTCAGCCTCATACTCTGTTGGGAAATAATTACGTTTAAGCCTTTTATTGGTTTACCGAAAGCTGCGTTTTCGCGCTATCGTTTTATGTCAAGTTCGATGCACGACGTGAACGTTGTAATGCTGAAAAAATTATTTTCGTAACGATCGATATTCGTAACGATTGATCGTTGTTTCGTTTTTCAACGATAAATCCTTATGAATATTTTGATTTTCGACCTGCAGCAATTTTTTTGTGAAGTTTTCAGAGACAAAAATTATTTTTTCAGATTTTAGTCTTTTTTAAAGGAAATTGTTTTGAGATGGGATTGGAATTTTGGCATAAAAAAAATTACCGGCGGTGTTTTCGTGATTAAATCCCTGTTCAGACGGTCGCTGAATCCTTGCAGACAAGAATTACCTCCCGTGACGACCACACTCCCGTACAGACTCTGGAAACAATCGAAAAGTTGAGGGAATTGTTGTTTCGATTGTTTTAATGAAAATCGACAGTTTGCTTTGATTTTTTTCATTTTCTGTGTCAGTATTGATTAGTTTTCAGAAATTTTATTTGGCTTATTCGATTTACCGGTCTGACGTCCATATCGCACATGCCGACGCTCGTCGTGACGAGCGGACCAACGCCGAGGATACTCGCTCCGACGCCTTTCACGTTGCTAGGGTCGAAAAGCGCTTCGGGAATCATGAGCCTTATGGAACCGTAATCGTCGTTATATCCCGTTGGAAACTCGTAACGTTTCATTGGCAATGCACTCGCCATGTCCTCGTCGTAAGGCCCGTCCGAAACTTGAAGACAATTCATTTGGAAATCTTGCACAAGCTCGCGCACCATGTACGCTAGCCAGGAAGACGTTGGCGTCGGTCCGGATTTTCGTATCCAACGTGGAGCTTCACGCTCTCGTACAATTTCTGAAAAATGTTCAATAACTTTTCTCATCGTCTTTTTTATTTTATTTCGAGCAATAGTAAAATTCAAAAATTCGTTTTTCAGCCCATTTTTTCGTAAATGTTTGAAATTTTCCTTGATCTTTCTGTCTGCGAGATTTTTGACTATAGAGCAAAAAATTGAAATTCAAAATGACGGATTCTGCAAATTTGATTCAAAATATTGTAAAAAAATATTTTAATAATAAAAATAATGTTTTTTCCTCCATCACCGAAAATAATTGCCGAGGCAACTGAAAAAATTAATTCAAAACTAATAGATCGTTTCTAATATTTAATTTTTTTGTCAAAAATAGAATTTCAATGTCAAGTTTGGAAAAACCTTTGCTAGCGACCAAACAAGCAGGCACAAGTTCAACGTTTTTGTCCTCGAAGAATTGTCTGCATTGCATGGTCAAGAAATCTCCGCCGAGTGGGCTCTTGACGATTCCTTGAGTAATGACATAGCCGTCGTGCACTGGAACGGCACTCGTGTGCGTAGCTCCGCTATCGACGACCATAGCGGTCGATCTGCCGTTGGCATAAGCAGCGAGAACTGCATTTTTGCAAATGTACATTGCGGGAACGTTGAATTTTTCAAACATTAGTTCGAGCAACTTTTCTCTTTTGACTCTGGTGTTCCAAGGACACTCGGTCATCAAAATTGGGTGATGCTCCGGCCATGCATGGAGACGCTGCTTGTAGGTATATTCCGCCAAACGCTCAAACATGTCCCAATCTTCTATCATACCGTCCTTCATCATGCTCACTATCTCCATGTCTGAAAAATATTGAATCCCACATATTCATTCTATCGATGCAAATTCCTTGATTAAGTCAATCGAGTTCAATTTTTTGCATTATTTTCAGAGTATTCCAGAATTCCCAGTAATATCGTTGTCGCCGTGTAAACTTCTTCGAATATTTGTTACAATTTTATGCAAATTTGTATTTATTCAAGCGATGACGCGATTCGTTCCGTTAGACATTGTTCTTTTCATGATTGTTGACGGGGAAAAGTGTACAGAGGTAGCAAAGTTTGTTTGGCAAATCTAGAGAATTGTGATCTTCAATTTCTCATCAGAACATACAAGCGCGTTGAATGCAGGAATAAATGTTACGATTGACGGAGAAAGAGTGTGACAATGTGAAGTGTGTTTGTTTTTTTAAACGATCTAATCCTCAATGATCGCGTTGTTTACATTGTTGACTAATGTGTCTGTGAAAAACGGGAAGTTCGAGTGAAGTGGATGGCTGCACGTACCTTTACGTCGTACTTGGATAGCGGTGACATCGATGTTGTAGCGTTTTTTAAGGGGTTGACCGGGTTCGTTGATTTCCATGGGATCGTCCCAGACTCCGAGGCTCGTAGGGATTTCTGCTTTGGGGCTGTCCTCACCGCCATAACCGACCCGCAAGCTCTGATGCCCAACGTCGAATATAATCGCACCGACTTCGTCTACGCCAACAAAAGCAAAAGATAAAACCGTAACACAGCAGGATGTACGAATGTTTCGTTCGTACACGTGTGGCTCGTTGTTTTATTTCAACTTTTCGTCTAATCGATTAAAAAAACGAAATAAATAAGACCGGCTTTTTACCTCCGCCATAAACACCGCCGCTCATAGTATCTGAAGGAAGGATAGGCAGCGAGCTTTGCGCATGCGGTGATGCGTTCCCTCACCCTGAAGTTTTTCATTCTTATCATCCCTCCGCGAATTTGCACCCTCGCGCGAATCCATGCAAGCGCGCGCATGCGTGTCGTTCGTCCGCTGCCGCTTTACGTCGAATCGTGTGGCGGATTTCCTTTTTATCAACCCGCCGAATTTGAACGTCGCCAGCAGCAAAACTCAGAAGCATTTTTTCCGCCGGTTGCATACACTGCTGGGTCTGTGAGATCCGACCGTGAAATTCGTCGTTTCGGCTCGACGGACTTCACTGCATGATGAAAAACGATCAAAACAAGATTTTATCTCCCTCGGGTACGTCTCTCAGACCCAGAGTATACTTCGGGGTGATTCAAATTTTTTATTTTTTTACAGAAACTGTTGACAATTTCGACGTCGCGAATAAAATATCATCTTGACGACCGTCGTACTCGCAAAGTCAGAGTTTGGATCGAAGATTTTTGAAGAAAATGCACATTCTTATATCGGAATCAATATTGTATATTTTACAAAGTAAATAGAATACAAATAATCTACATAGTCGACTAAAACACAAAAGTGTCGAATCCGTGTATTTCTTGTTTTCCTTATAATCTGATTTCCCATGGATTTTCTTTGTTTTCGTTTAATTTTATTTTGGTAATTTTTTGCTTTTTATTTTTCATTTTCAATTTCAACCTCTCGTTGCATTCATTTTGCCACTCGGTAAATCATTTATTATCATAAAGTATATACGATATATCAACAGGAGATAGAGATGAGAGATAGAGACAGTGTGTGTGTTGGCGTTGTTGGCGTTTTTGTTGCTTTGAACGATTCAGATGTGATAGTGATATTAGTTTTTTTTTTTTTTTTTTCGTTTTCGTACGTTTGAGACCCGAAAGAAAAAATGGATTAGTATCGAACGGTGGCTGTGCTCGTTCGTTATTTAATTTGTTGGTTTATCGTTAATTACATATTTTGAATTTTTCGTTTCGTCCTTAGTCGTTGTCTCGTTCGTTTTTGTATTTTATTTCGACTTTTTAGTTATATTAACGAGAAAATTGAATTTTCATGTTTTTTTTTGTTTAATGGGGAAAGTTGTTGGTTTTTTGTTTTTACCGTTTTGGCTTCTGAGGGATTAATGAAAAATAGTGTGAAATGGAAAATGTCGAAGGTCGGAACTGGTGTGTTTCGAGAAGGAAGACAGGAAAAGGGCTTTAAACGCTTTGACATTTATTTACACCGCAATAACGAAGTCACGAATATGTCGCTGGCTACCGCCGCGTGGACGACCACGATCTAAATCGCACTCGGCCTCGCTTAACTCATGCGAGTCGGTGAACCCCGTGGGTGGGTCCAACTTGGGGATGAACAGGTTTCCCGATCCATCACCACGCTCCTGCTCCCGGCCGACACAGCTCGACTGGTGCTTGGAATTGCCAGGCCTGGGGATTGTCCCGAAACTTGAACGGGCCTCCTCGGTATGACGCGCCAACTGTAACATCCTTTCAACAATTTTCACATTTTTAATACGTCCCTCCAATTTTATAAACCTGTTTATTAAAATCGAGTACATAAATTTTCTCGGTTATCCTAAAGATCGAAGAGCCTGGAAAATGGTAAATATTTTCTTACTTGGGTCGTCCCCGTCCAGGAAACGATTTTCTCTCAAAAATCGGTGAGGGTTCTGTAGACGTGCTAGATTCTGGTCCATGGTACAGGAAGTCTGCAAGCATAAAGGAAGAAAAATGTAATTGAGCGAAAAGCATGGAAACCATAATGACAACGATAACAATATTATGGCTAAGCCTATGGTTGACTGGCTACCTAAACGTCTCACTAATTCTTTGTAACAGGGAAAATCCACCAAAACCCTAAGCTGCGAGCGGTCGTTATTTACACTCGCACAAACGAGCCACGGCGATCGAACATTTTTTTAAATCCATCGATTTCAACCTCAGAGGAGCGAGTGATTTTTGTCGTGCATACAAAAAAAAAAAAAGAAACAAACACAACAATAAAATAAAATTAAAAAAAAAAAGGCAGAGAAGTGCAAAAATCAAGGGAAATAATTCAACGAAAAAGAAAAAAAAAAAAAAACAACGGGGAGGAATAATAAAGAATTGGGTGGCGTACTGTGGACACGGGGATCGGCTGCGAAGGCCGAGTGGTGCGAATCGACGAGGTGATTGGAAGACTCGGTACGGCTGCTGGTCCCGACTTCCGTGTCGCTGTCCGAGCCCAGGGTGTCGTACTCCTCCGACTCGGACTTGCCCTGTGCGACCTTGTGCGTTTTATGCAACGGCGCAGAGTACGAACGGCCTCCGCGAACCTTAGTGTACCGGTTGCAATCCGACTGCAATCAGACGGAATTTATTTGTTTTTTTTTCTCTCTCTTTTTTTCCCACTCTTGTTTTTTTTTTGTTTTTTTTTTTTTTTTTTTTTCACTACTTGGGATGAATTTTGGCCGTTGCGTAAGAAAAAGGAAGATATACTTTAGAATGACGCTAAGTGGAGACGAAATTGAGGACAAATCGTCGAGATGTATTTTCGTTTTTTGCCTTTTTCATGTTGAAACATTCGAGACGTTGAATTTAGTCGAAAAATGGAAAAAAAATGTGGATAAATTTTGTCGTTCGCCACTCTGAAAAAATATATACGCAACGCGCAATTGGTTTTTCTTGTGTCGTGACTCCTCGTGTGATGTTTCGGCTACATGGATTTTATTGGCGAGTGGCTTGCGAAACGAAGCAAGGGGGACCAGCAGTCGATTTCATTGAATGATGAGCTCTGGCTTATTTTGTCCCTTCGCTACTTCAGATGTGAGTAATAAGAAAAAAAAAAACAGAAAATAAAATACAGTGAATGAAAAAGTGAATGAAAAAAAAAAAATACAGAAAAAATGTAAAAAACGGAGTTCGCAGAAAACGAAATCTATTTTGATGCACTCGTGCTACGTGATGATTGATGGATTTCGTCGCTAATGTTTCGATGGATTTTTACTTTTGTTCATTTTTTCTACTACTATCTTAACGATCGACGCTCGATCTTGGAAAAAAAATTGACCATTTGCATGCTTTCGCCTTTTATCGTGAAAACGATTGTTCGTTAAAATCGAACAATTTTCCTCGGAGATTCCGACGCTGACTTTTGTCTCGAATTCTCGCCAACGAGGATCCTGCTCGCTGAGCTTTTTTTTTTTGCTATGTACCTCACGCAGTTGCAGTGTATCGGCAGTGGATTGGCGCGGATCGTGATAGACGAATGTCTGCAATGGTGCCGCTGACTCGCAACGACTGTCACCACCAGCTGGCACACTCTCCTTCAGTTGAAACGTCGCGTACGGATAAATGTCCTCGGAATATTCTGTAACAGTTATTTTTTTTTTATTGACTGGATTCCATCAAAGCAGCAAATTGCGATCTTACGATGGAACTATTTTTCCCTGAGTCTTTGTTTATTAATCGTTTTATTTTTCACTGGCGCTTGTTGTTATTGTTTAAATGTCATAATCGTTCTGTGTGTGGCTCACCAGGAATTCTCTCGAGCGTTCCCATTTCGTGGATGGGCGATCGTAAAGGTTTGAGCACTGTCGCGTAGTATTGCTCTCGTTGTTCCATGTTTTGTTTATTGTCCAGGGCTGCGGCGGTTTGAGCATCGTGGAGACTGGCGATGTCTCCCAATAACGGACCTTTCAGAAAAAATGAAAAAAAAAGAGAAATATTGATAATTGGCATAAAAAATATTTGCACTTGAAATTTTCAATAAAATGGTAATTATGAATATTCATTAATTTTGTAAAATGAAAAAAAGATTCAATTGATATTTGTTTTTTACTCCTCGTTGCCACACTGGGTCTGATTGACCCGGACTAAGCAGTTTGCTGGTTTAGTCGAATGTCAATTTTTAGAAAAGTCGAAAGACGAGGCTTGCTCCGGGTCAAATTGACCCAGAGTGGACAGTGTGCTAATTCGAGGGTCTAAAAAATATTTCCACTGAAAGTTTTTAATTAGTTATTAACTTTTTTCTGTCCTCGTTGCCACACTGGGTCTTATTGACCCGGAACAAGTTCGCTGGTCC